>JAINUG010000416.1:21793-66793 GCA_029706075.1 Aldrovandia affinis
AAAATGAGCCCATCTTGCTTTCAGGAAACAGTGAAGGATGGAACACGGAAGCATGGTGTGGAATCGGGGAACCAGCAGAGAGACACAACTCCAGCTGAACATGTGACATGTGACACACCTTCCACAGGTAAAAAGGAAGTGGTGATGATGTGGCTTGATGATGAAAGCAGGTGAACGGGGGTGGATAAGGGTTAGGAACCACAGGTGAATGTAATATCGGTGAACGTAACCATGGTCCATCTCCTAACGCCCCTGGAGCAGCTCATGAGAATCAGAGAGAGACAACACCCAGCAAACTGAACTTGTATCAGAATCCACATTCTATTCAAAATGGTTTGGGTTTGGTTTCGGGTTGAAACAGCTGATCCTGGGACAGCATTCACCTTCAGGGACACTGAGATCATTTTTATATTGGTTTATTTATGATCTACAACAATCATGATACAGTCTAATGTACCGTGTTTTGAGTCCAAGGAATTGGGGCAGTGGAACCTTGAAAGGACTTGTATTTATGGCACAGGTAAGAGTGTGAGACCCGTACACAGTAAGGTATTTATTTACATTTACATTTTCAGCATTTAGCAGACGCTTTTATCCAGAGCGACTTACAAAATGTGCATTAATACATGGTAAGATCAATCATTGTAGTAATACGGCATCTGATTAACCAGGCTAGCAAACTGATTAATAATCTACCAGGGCCCGTATTCACAAAGCATTTTATCTTACCACTAGGAGTATTTCTAAATCGCACTAAAACCTTTTAGTTAGGAATCCCACCTTAAAACCTATTCACAAAGCTGCAAAGACAAACTCATACTAAGGAATTCCTAGAATTGTCAAGCTAAGAGTGAGGGCGGGGTTGACGTCGTTGCTAGGGATGACGTTGTTTCTCATGAACGAGCTTACTCAGAATGGCCACAGCGATTGGCTGATATAGGGGATGGGTCTCTGCCCGCATACGGATCAACCCCCACGGTTCGGCACGCATATGTCTCGCGGATTAATAGCTAAATTGAACCATCATAGAGAAATACAAATACAGCCGCTGTTATATAAACATATATATGTTTTGGTTTGCTTTGTTTTTCATACTAAATGCCTTTCTGGGAGGCATGTTTTTAGAATTGAAACATTAGCGATCTTTTATTTTTTTATTAAATTAATTCAGGCATAAGACCACCCTAGTTAAATCGCCTAAGTACTGAATCTAAAAATGTGTTTTGTGAAATTTTCAAATAAAGATTTAGTGAAATAACTTAAATTGAAAAACTGAAATGATCATTCATTCAATTCCTTGAGAATAGTTCCTGGCAATTTTTGGTGTTAACGCGCCTTTGGTCGCCGTTATTATAATTTTTTGCTGATCCGAAAAATGATCAGATGAACCCCTATTATATTCTAATAAAGATTCTAAAATACAAATGTACGCTACGTGTCATTGATTTAACATGAAACCAAGAATACTGACTAGTCAATTGGTTACATTTCTGCATCTCATAAACAATCAGCGGGTATCTATATATAATATATATAATATTATATATATAATACCCTCGCGATTGAGGCGGTACCTTTTTATGAGCTCTGTATCATTCAATATCTCCAGTGCTGACGCGATTGCGACAACGATTGCCGGCAGCAGCAGTCGCCGTGAGTAGGTCTTTAGCGACTTAGAAGTCCTCTTGCCTGCTTCTAACTTCTCCTGGACTTAGGAGCTGTTTTTACCTCTCAAACCCTTTGTGAAATACTCTTATCCCAAAAATTTAGGAGTCCTAAAGTGTGACACGCCCATTTGAGTTTCTCCTAAATTGCGGAGTTACGACCAACTATTACCTTTAAAATGCTTTGTGAATACGGGCCCAGATATCTTAATTTATAGCAGTTATGAGCTGGTCCTACACTTTTAACTTATGGACACATAATTTATTAATTTATATAAATTATATACACTACCGGTCAAAAGTTTTAAAACACCCCCATTTTTCCAGTTTTGACGAGTATCCCTCCCTTCCTACTCTGTTGATCAGAGCCGTCTGGCCCGGGGAGGGTGAAGGCCAGAGACGTGAGGAGCAGTTCGGTGAGGCTGTGCTGGGAGAGACCAGTCAGCATGGAGGGCGTTTCTTATACGATCCACATCATGTACAGCTGTGAGGGAGAAGAGCCCAGGTCAGAAATAATCTCACCTGAGACCACCACTGCTGTCCTGTCTGATCTGAGACCAGGGATGGAGCACACTTTCAACATCACCACAGTGCTTCCAAACAACAGCTGCATCAAGGCCAGCACAGCGCATGTGTGCACAAGTGAGTGGAATTACCAGAGTGTGTACTTTCAGGAATGCATATTTAATATTTGGACCTATCATTTAAAACCTCATAATGGTGAGGGGGGAAGTGACATTTTGGGGGTTGAAACTGGGTTGGGTTAAATGGAATGTTAAAATAAATGCATTTTACTTTGCACTTGCCACCTCATAATGTTGAGACTCATTTAAAAACAAACACGGATTTCAAAAATTCATTCTAATATTTCAAACAGTTTAGGGTCGATATTTCAGCTGTGGATTTGTTTATTGTGAGTTGCATTCTTTGTCACTAATACAGTTTACATCCCCAAAAACAGAAACCAACCTGGATGAACTGGTGTGTGAGCTGGGACTGGAACAGCACCTGAAGAACAAGCTAACTCTGAGCACGGTGCTGGAGATCGATGGAGAGACTTTAACTGATGAAAGCATCCAGTCTCTCAAATCCCTGCCATGGTGTTTCCTGAAGAGGCTGATGATGGTGAACGTGACCGCTAGGAGTGTGAGGTGCGCCGCCAAACCAGACACAGCAACCCAGTCCCTGGACAGCCTTCTGGACCCACTCAGCCCACAGGGTAACAGCAAAGAAGTCAACCCCCTAGACCTCCTGACTGCTGTTTTTCTGTGCTCAGATGGCTTCCTTCAGCAGGAGATGGTCCTGAAAATGTCCATGTGCCAGTTCTCTGTGCCCCTGCTGCTTCCCAAAGGGGATGCACAACAGTGCACTTTGGTGCTGTGGGCAATGCGAGATATTGTGAAAAAGTTTAGGCCACATTCTTTAGCAGACCCAAGGGGGTTTGTGGAGGGGAGCATTGTTCTCACTGATCTCCCTTTGGTCTCTTTTGTCAGACTTGGCAGCAGCAGCTTGTCCAAGTCTCAGATTCTGAACCAAGTTCTCAGTAATCCTCAACAGTACCACGACACCTTTGTTCACAAGAATATGGCGTGTGGTGACACCCCAAGGAGGATTTCCAATGGACTGGTAGAAATCAGCTGGTATCTGCCCTGTGGGAACCGAAACATTGACATCTTCTCCAAGCCAGTGGCGATAGCTAACCTTCGTGGGGACCTCAGCGACTTTCAAACCCAGTACTCTTTCCTCTGCCACACATCTGCTGCTGTATTCGTGTTTTGTGATGATTTTGGGATCGACTGCAATTTGCTGGACTTCCAGCCTTCTCAGGCCCATTTGTTCCTGGTCAGCAATTTACAGAGCAGGAGCTTCAATAAGGATGACTTCATGAGACGTGTTTCTGAGTTCCAGCTTCAGCACAGTAACATCATCATGAAGAGTCCACAGATGAATGAATCAGAATTTGTCAACAAACTTCGCTTAGCTGTCAGTGACCTTTTAAAGGGAAACTTGTCAAAAATGAGTGTTGAACAGATGTCTGTTGTCGCTCATGAGTTTGGGATCCCTGTGGATGAAGATTACGTCTCCTGTCAGCGTGGAAGGCAGATGGCCGATGCAATCACAGCAAGAATATCTGACATACCAGAGTACAAGGAGAAAGAGCTGCCCTTGCAAGGGACTACATGGAAACAGCTGGCTAAACTGGAGAAGGAAGAGTACAGGCTGAAAAATGCTGGGAAGAAAAACATAGAAATATATAAGAGCGAGCTTTCAGAGCAGAAGCAGAAGCTCAGAGAGCAGCAATGGGCTCACGGTATCTCTGAACCCATGTCTCGTTTCATCTTAGCAATGTCAGGCCCCACAGAGGAACGCATCTATTTCCTCAAGTGGATGAGGATCAACCTGGACAACCTTTCACGCAAAAAACTTTCATCACTCCGGGAGAAGTACAAGGAAGAGTGTCAGAATTCCTCAGAAAATAAGGCACGCATCATGGAGTTGGACCAGCAGATCTCCAGCTGCTCCTTGGGGGTAGAGCACTTCCTGCGGGAAATGGGCCAGCTGTACGAGTCGGCCTGCTTGCTCCCCGAAGGTCACACCTCTCGATGGCAGATGCAGCACCTGCCACGGTTGTGTGCCGAGCTGCTGCTGGAGGGCTTTCCCCTGGAGCTGGTGGATGGAGATGCGTCCAACATCCCTCTGCAGTGGGTGACGCAGGTTCTGAAGGAGCTCCATCATCTGACACAGTATAAGATTCGGGTGGTCACAGTGCTGGGGGTGCAGAGCACTGGGAAGTCCACCCTCCTCAACACCATGTTCGGGGTCCAGTTTGCCGTTAGCAGTGGCAGGTGCACGAGAGGAGCCTTCATGCTGCTCATCAGAGTGAAAGAGGATTTTAAAAGGCAGCTTGGATGCGATTGCATCATGGTGATTGACACAGAAGGGTTGAAGTCACCGGAGTTGGCCCAGCTGGATGACAGTTATGAGCATGATAATGAATTAGCCACTCTGGTGGTGGGGCTGAGTGACATCACAGTCATCAACATCGCCATGGAGAACTACACAGATATGAAGGACATCCTGCAGATTGTGGTGCACGCCTTCCTGCGCATGAAAGAAGTGGGAAGAAAACCCTGTTGTCAGTTTGTGCACCAGAACGTGCCGGACATCTCCGCCCATGACAAGAACCTGAGGGACAGGAAGCTTCTTCTGGAGCAGCTGAATGAGATGACAAAAGTCGCAGCCAAGATGGAAAAGAGGGGAAACAACAGAAAATTTACTGACGTCATGGCGTATGATCCAAAGAAAAACAACTGGTATATACCTGGGCTCTGGCATGGCACCCCTCCCATGGCACCAGTCAATGCTGGCTACAGCGAGTCTGTGAATCTGTTCAAGAGGAGCGTGATCGAGATGTTTCAGGAACACAAATCGGGGAAGAACCCACCACACACTTTCAATGAGTTTATTGAGTGGACCAGGAGCTTATGGAAGGCAGTGAAGTATGAGAACTTCATCTTCAGTTTCCGCAATAGCCTTGTAGCTGACGCTTACACCAAGCTCTGCACCAAGTTCAACCAGTGGGAGTGGGCCTTCAGGAAGAACATGTACTCCTGGTTGACGCAAGCCGTGACAAAGGTGTCAAACTTCGGCACGGTAGCAGCACAGACTCAGACATCCTTCAATGTGGCTGACTTGCTGAGCAGACTGAAAAGCGAGGCCACTCCGGAACTGGATAAAGGGGAACAACTCATTTTGGACAACCTCACTGAATACTACGAGAGGCAGGAGGGACATGTCCACTTAGTGGAGAGGTACAAAGAGGAATTTGTCAACACTGCCAAAAGTGTCAGGAGGGAGACGGAGAACTCGGTAAAAAACAAGATTGAAGCAGCAGTGGAAATTAGAAAGGGTATGCTCAGATTAGAGGGCATCAAGAAAAATCACACAGCCACAATGGAGCAGAAGGTGCTGAAGCTGATTTGGAGATGCAGGGAAAGTAAAATTCCTCTGTCAGATCAACAGCTGGAGGATGAATTTGGAAAGATGTGGGATGAGACTGTGAAAGAACTTTGCTTCTCTGGCTTGTACAGACGAGATATTATCCAAGATATCTACCTCCAGCTGAGGGTTGACTTGGGGAGAAAGGGTGGACTGGTACATGAAATTTTGTCCAATGTGGGCAACTTGGTTGAGTGCGGAAAAGAGCTGTTCAAAGTCCCAACTGAAGCCAAGACATTTTCAAAGTTTTGGAACAGCTTATTTGGAGGTGAGCAGAAGGTGAAGACGCAAGAGATGGCCAAACAAATCATTAAGCTTTGTATTCAGTTTGTGGAGGAAAAAGTGAGAGCAAAATCTGATTACCACAACATGTATATGATAGACTTGCTTCACATAGTCGATGAGAACCTGGACAGGCACAGGGACCTGGAAACCAGCGCTCACTTTGAGGCCTCTCTGAAGATCCACATCTGTGGACATGCAGCACGAGAGTTTAGTCAAATGCATTTGGATTTTATCCGTGCTAATGATCCCCGGCAGTGTCTGGAGCAGTTCAAGGGCCAGTACTGTGCTGACTTCAAGGACCTGTTTTATGAGAGAGACCAGTGTCAGAAGAAGGCTGAGGAATTCACCTCCCACTGCCTTAAACCTGCAGTCAGGGAATATGTCACCAAATTTCTGGGCCCTGACCTTTTGGATGAAATGTTGACCGGGAAGAAAGCCATTGATTTCACCACTCGTTCCTTCTTCCAGTTCTCAGTCCTCAAGAAGCTGCTTACAGATGATAACTTTAAGAACTTTGTGAGGTACGTAGGACAGTATGAAGCCTTTGTGCAGGACTGGATATTCGAGCAAGTGGTACAGCAGTTCTCAAAGGGAGATGGTGGCCTCAGGAACATGGAGAATAAGCACCTGAAGGTGATCATTAAAATAATAAAAGAAGCTGTTGTGAACGCACAGGCGAAGGTCAGTGAACGAGCAGCAGGAGAGGGGGAGGTGAAGGTCAGGAGTATTCAACTGTTCATTCAGGATATCTGTAGCAATCTGTGCAAGGAGCTTGTCATCCCTAAAGATGCGCTCGAAGCGGTCTTAGCCTTAAACACTGCCAAGCCAGAGGAGTTTTCTCAGTGTCTGATGTTGTTAGTGGATGAAATGGAGCAGTCCTTTACTGCAGAGTTTCACAGAGGTGGGGACGTGAGAGCCAAGTTGGACATGCTGCCCTTTAAGCCACAGAATGAGCTGTTCAACAGGGTGTTCGGCTGTGGGAGGCAGTGTCCTTTTTGCTCGGCCCCTTGTGAGGCCGGTGGCCAGAGTCACACTGAGCACTTCACTTCCATTCACCGTCCTGAAGGGATTGGGAGGGTGATGCATAGGTTCTCTCGTAAATTACTAACTGCTGTGTGCTCCTCTAATGTAGCCAGTGAGGAGAGATTCAGGAGTAGGGAAACAGAGAATAAACCCCATCTTTTCAAGGACTACCGGAGCATTTACCCTGACTGGCTCATCCAGCCTGACACCAGCATCCAGGCCTCAGACTACTGGAAGTACGTCTTCGCCAGGTTTAATGAGGAGTTTTCCAAGGAGTACGAAACAGTGCCTGCTGACCTGCCCTCTGTTTGGAAAAGCATAACTCAAAAACAAGCAATGGAGAGCTTGGAGGAATCCTTCAAGATGAAGAAGCAAGAAGAGGAATAGGGTGTTATAACCCCTGTTTCAGCATCACTGCCAAACGTCCTCTGTGTGGGTTAATAAGAAATGTTCTGTTCACAAATACATGTCATAACAGTGAAGTACAGAAGAGCCCCAGCCCGGTCGGATGGTATGAAACAACCTCAGGTTTTGAGAGCCATTAATAATGCGCTTTACTCACACTCAGAAAGAGATTGGGAGCATTGAATAAATATTCATTAATAAGGAGTATGTGGAGAGTAAATGAGCAGATCACTGGTACAGACGTGGATCACTGCAGTTCTGTGGCGTTCATTGAGTCTCGTTTGTTACTATGACAGACAAAACCTTCATCATATTCCAAATATATCACTGGCATTACTTCTCTCATGATTATGCAACATTTATACACATTTTTATGCACATAGTCTGAATTACTATGGCTGAACGTTCATTTTCACATTGCTATGTAAACTCAATCTGGGATGTTAAATAGGCTGTGATCATTTAACAGAATTTAACGTACTATTGAATGTATTAAGGGTTAGGGTTAGGGCACTAATCTGGCACTAGAGGTGATTGTGTAGTACAGAATAGATCCACTGGGGACACTAAAGGCAATTATGTGGTACAGTATCGATCCACTGACTTCAGCTTTCTCTATTACAGCCACTGACAACTGGAACACCATACCTAGCAGCATAAGACAATGTCCCACTTTTTCTGGTTTTAAATCACAATTTAAATCATGGCTTAAACTAAATCAATCATGTAATCATTACCTTATATACAGATTGCATATACAGTATTGTAGCACATACTATTTGTACTGCAATGTATTGTTTTTTGTTGTTTGTTTTGATGCTACTGTTGTAATTTTTGAATTTTTGAATGTGATATATTGTGTGTCGCTGCTTAACCACTGTGTCCTGCGATGTGTCCGTATCACCTGTCCTGGGACTACAGATAAAATTGAGCAGTTTTGTTACTCTGAGGCAATTAATGTACCTGTTAAATAAACAATTACAATTCAAATTAAATAATAATTTGTTATGTCTTTTCTATACTTAAATCACTTTATATTGATAAATATAAATACTCATTTTTATGTTTCACTGGGAAACACAACTGCCTGAGTGTTTGAATACATTGTCTTTTATTCATTTTCTGTCCACCATGATTTAGAAAAATGACTTTACTGCCTTGATATTCTGGTTATGCAATGGTTTGGTACCCTTTTTAGCATGGTCATTTTTTTATACAGAAAACAGAATCTATGTAACTTTGCTAAACTATTTTACATGTATTTTCACATGAATACACAATTTTCAATGTATTTGATTTCAAAGGAAAAAAATGTTGCTTCTCTGAAATTAATAAAATCAATGCATTTCACCAGATATGTTTGAGATTGTATTAATTATATAAATGTCATTATCTCTCTGGAAATACACATAAAATGTCCTTCTATTGAATAATCTTTCACTTTTTTTTCTTCACTAACTTGCTGGTGGGCTGAGTGAGTGAGCTCCTTCAATGTAATGGCAGTACCTTCATTCTACCACTAGATGGCAAAAAGGCCCCTTATAATGGGATCCACCAACACAGTCTGTGAACAGTGCCTGTTCTGTTCCTGTCAAAGGGTTATGGAGCATTAGGTCAATAGAATAAATAAAGCTCAGCTATAATTATGCTTCATTTTAAATTCACAATATACAGCACTTGGAAACTCAGTTATGAATTATAAAAGGACAATCAACAGTCTCGCATTCATAGTCAAAATTTTCAATGTACAGTGGGGAAAATAAGTATTTCACCCCCTGCTGATTTTGTGAGTTTGCCCCCTTACAGAGAAAGGAACGGAACGGTCCGTCTATAAATTTCATGGTAGGTTCATCTTAACAGTGAGAGACAGAATATTTTTAAAATCCCAGAAAATCACATTATATGAATTTTAAACATTTATTTGTGTTTTATTGAGGAAAATAAGTATTTCACCCCTAGCAAAACAGCAAGAATTCTGGCTCCCACAGACCGGTTATGTGACCAGGAGGCACACAGATTAGTTCTCTTACTTAATTAGTACTCCTAATTAAGTACTCGTTACCTGTATAAAAGACAACTGTCCACAGAATCAATCAATGAATCAGATTCCAACCTCTCCACAATGGGCAAGACCAAAGAATTGTCTAAGGACATCAGGGACAAAATTGTAGACCTGCACAAGACTGGAATGGGCTACAAGACCATTGGCAAGCAGCTTGGTGAGTAGGAGTCAACTGTTGGTGCGATAATTAGAAAATGGAAGAAACACCAATTGACCATCAATCTCCCTCGGTCTGGGGCTCCACGCAAGATCTCACCTCGTGGAGTGAACCTGATCATGAGAAAGGTGAGGGAACAACCCAGAACTACACGGCTGGAGCTTGTTGATGATCTCAAGGCAGCTGGGACCACAGTCACCAAGATGACCATTGGTAACACACTACGCCGTAATGGATTGAAATCCTGTAGTGCCCGCAAGGTCCCCCTGCTCAAGAAGGCACATGTACAGGCCCGTCTGAAGTTTGCCAATGAGCACCTGGATGATTCAGAGGAGGCTTGGGAGAAAGTGCTGTGGTCAGATGAGACTAAAATCGAGCTCTTTGGCATCAACTTGACTCGCCGCTGTGCTTGCCAACAAGGGTTTCTCCACCAAGTACTGAGTCATGTTTTGCTAGGGGGTGAAATACATATTTTCCTCAATAAAACACAAATAAATGTTTAAAATTCATATAATGTAATTTTCTGGGATTTTTTAAAATATTCTGTCTCTCACTGTTAAGATGAACCTACCATGAAAATTATAGACTGTTCCTTTCTTTGTAAGGGGGCAAACTCACAAAATCAGCAGGGGGTGAAATACTTATTTTCCCCACAGTATTTACTCTTCTCAATCATGACAAATAGTTTTGTCATTTTATATGAAATGGCTTTATTTTAAATACATTTTATGGATTGAAAAGATTGGGCTGTCACCTTGATTGATATCACAATAGGCTGACAACCTTTATTTTTTAGAAAATGAATTAGTAATTGTATATACAACATGTTAGACATGATAAACACACCAATGATCCAAGATAGAATTGATTCTCAAAAACAAAACATTTCTAAATTCCACTGTGAAGCATTTTTTGTGAGGCTGGGTTATAGTAAAATAACCATCATATCACATCACATATATGATTTATCATCCACAAAAACAATAAAATGGGAATAAATTAATTTACTTCTTGTATTGTATAACCATTAATGGTCTACATAGATTTGAGCAAATATTTAGAGTGCATACTTATTCATTGGAAGAGCTTTGGTTTAAACAAAATAATGTATTTACAAGACATTAAGGATGTTTTGTACATTTTATTATTTCAGTTTCACAAAATGGAAAAACATGTAAAGAAAACATCTTGGACAGGAAGATTGGATTGAAAGTCAAACTTCACTTCTGCGTCTGGGTCTTCAGGTGTTTGTCTGTCTACATTTACATTTTACATTTACATTTTAAGCATTTAGCAGACACTTTTATCCAGAGCAACTTACAAGATGTGCATTAATACATGGTAGGAACAATCATAGTTTGTGCAAAAGATCAGTGCAGTAATACAGCGATAGACATCATTGTAGGCAGCTGCGTACCATACCTGTAACACTGGGAAGGAAAAGGTTAGTACATAAAAAATAAAATTAAAATTAAAATATTAAATGAGTAGGCAGGGATACATATACAAGAAGCATTGAGCAAGTAGGCAGTGGTTATGACAATTGGGTAGATCTACAGAATTCAGTGGTAGTGGAGTCTGAAAAGACGGGTTTTGAGTCTCTTGCGGAAGATCGCAAGTGATTCCGCAGACAGAGAAGACCGCGAGGAGCGACTGCCAGGTGCCTGGAGGGATGGGACAGTCAGTTTGCACAGAGGAGGTGGAGCGGAGGGGTCTGGCTGGGGTTTAGGGTGTGATGAGTGTCTGGAGGTAAGGGGGAGCAGTTCCTCTAGCCCAGGGGTCGGCAACCTTTACTATCAAAAGAGCCATTTTTGGCCCCTCTCCCACTACATAAAATTAATCTGGAGCCGCAAAACCTATTTGACCCTTAAAATGAAGATAATACAGTGTATAAAGTTTTATAGTTATACTATATATACAGAGGGATTGGAATTTATTCAAAAGCTTATTTCTAGTATGTTTGACAGAAGTTATCAAGTTTAAGGCAAAAGGAGGTCATACAAGATATGAATTAATTCCTATTTTTTTGTCCATATCATGGAAAAATCACAAAATACTAAAAAACTTATTATAGGAACTAAAATAAGAAATAAAATGTGTAAATATGTGTGTTTGTCACCCACTATAAAATAACTATCGTTTGTTGCATTTGTAAAATTATAGAACAACAAAAAGAAAACTGACATTTTATTGCTGTTTTTACCTGTTATAACAAAGGAAAACCTCAAACTCTTATGAAGAGGAGAAAAAAAACACTGGCATGTGTAGACCTACTTTGAAATAAAACACAGAACCATGCAGGTCTATTTTGAGTCCTTCCCTTATTTGCATAACAGCGCTGTCTGCTCAATATCGTTTACATCACTTCACTCATCACAGGCAATTGAGTATGCTGGAGCTGAATTAATCTCCTCAATTTGTTGACTGGTAATGTTTTCTGCCATCTTAATGGTCCTGTCCTTGACGGTCTTTGCAGAGAGAGGCATATCTCTAATTTTCTGAACAATTTCATGTTTGTTTTTGAACTCGTTTTTGAAATAGATGTTCTGATATTTTAATGAATGATTCTTTAATGTATTCTCCATCTGTGAGCGGCTTTCCGCGCCTTACTATCTCCTGAGCTGCCACAAAACTAGCAAGCAGTAGTTGAGTTTGGAGATTTGATCCACTTCTTGAAAGTAGATTGCTCTGCTCAGCTTTCCACAGCAGTTCCGAAATCGCTTTTTTTCTTTCATCTCCAGCTTGGTACTTTTCAGCAAATGCTGTGTGTTTGTTCTGGAAATGTCTTTCAACATTACATTTTTTGTTGTTTGCTAATTTCTCATCACATATCAAGCATACAGGTAAGCCGACATCGTTAGGAGTGAAAGCAAATAAATCTGTCCAAGCTGAATTAAACTCTATTTTCCTCCGAGTTTTTTCCTTTTTTTGGATTTATCCATGGTTAGTTTACCGGGGGTTGGAAACTCAAGATTAGCCACCTTCAGACGGAAGGGAGAGGCGCTGGGGATGTGACGCATATTTTAATTGTGAAATATTAAACACTTTTTTTATTTCAGTGTCACAGTATCACCTCGATCTCCAAAATAAGGTGTTCCCTTTGAAAGAAAAAATAAAATGAAAATAGCTGTTATTTATTTCCATTATTTATTTATTTTGTTCAAAGCTGCAGGGAGCCACTGCAGAGGGGCTGAAGAGCCGCATGCGGCTCCAGAGCCGCGGGTTGCCGACCCCTGCTCTAGCCGCTTCAAAAGCAAGCACCAGTGATGAACTCGGTGAACTCGGGTCAAATCGTGGGTGAACTTCGGTTGATTGAACACCAGACGTGTGGCAGCATTCTGGACTAGTTGCAATGGCTTGATGGCACAGGCCGGTAGGTCTGCCAGCAAGGAATTGCAGTAGTTCAGACGCGAGATCACCAGGGCCTGGACCAGGAGTTGTGTGGCCTCTTGGGTGAGGAACGGTCGGATCCTCCGAATGTTGTGAAGGGAGAATCGACAGGTCCGGGATCGCTGCTATGTGGCCTGAGAAGCACAGCTGGTCGTCCAGGGTCACTCCAAGACTCCTAGCAGACTGGGACGGAGACACTATGGAGCCTTCCACGGTGATTGAAGCATCAATCATCGGGAAGCCCTTCGCTGGGAGGAAGAGCAGCTCTGTCTTCCCCAGGTTCAGCTTCAGGTGGTGGGTAGACATCCAGCCAGAGATGTCAGCCAGACATGCAGAGATCCGTGCCGGGACCTGCATCTCAGATGGAGAGAAGGAGAGAAAGAGTTGAGTGTCATCGGCATAACAGTGGTAAGAAAAACCATGAGCAGAGATAACAGAACCAAATGACTTTGTTTACAGGGAAAATAGGACGGGGCCTAGCACCGGCTCTGCGGGACTCCGGTAGAGAGGGTGTGGGGAGAGGAGAGGGATCCTCTCCAGGCCACTTGGTAGGACCGGTCAGCCAGGTATGATTCTAACCATGCCAGTGCAGATCCAGAGATTCCCATCTCGACGAGAGATGAGAGCAGGATCTGGTGATCCACGGTATCAAATGCAGCTGACAGGTCGAGGAGGAGGACGGAGCTAAGGAATTGGGACTTAGCCGTTTGAAGAGCCTCAGTGACCGCAAGGAGAGCAGTCTCTGTGGAGTGACCTGCCTTGAACCCAGATTGGTTAGGATCAAGCAGGTCATTCTGTAGGAGATGAGCAGACAGTTGGTTATAGACAGCCCGCCCTAGTGTTTTGGAGAGGAATGGGAGGAGAGAGACAGGTCGGTAGTTGGAAATAACAGCAGGGTTCAGAGAGGATTTTTTGAGGAGGGGGATGACATGGGCGCAAATATTTCAATAATTAACATTTGGATGTAATTTTTAGATTCCAATAAGAAAAGGTTTTTAAATTTCAAACAGTTTGTTCGGTTCCAAAGAACCGGGCAGGAGTGGAGATGTGGTTGGTCTGTGCAGTAGAGTCCCAGCGCCAAGGCCGTAACCATGGAGTCAACATTGGGGGGGACCAAATCAATTTATTTATATTTTTTATATCAGCTAGGCTATATATTGGGGGGGACATTTTGAGCATATCTGAATATTGGGGGGGATGTGTCCCCCCCAATATATATGGTAATTTCGGCCTTGCCCAGCGCACACACACAGACGTCTTCTGAGATGCCTGAAGTGCAGCAGGCAAACTGCCGTTCCTTTTTATTACACATCGTGCACGCACGCAGGAGTTGTTCTCTTATCTATTACATGACAGATATGCTCATACCCTCCCTTATTTGCAGTGGGCGTAAGTTTATGCACACCACCCTTGTTTTTATAGACATGGTGCTCTAATCCTGTGTTGGAGCACAACAAAAGATTGTGGGGGGTGCTGAGAAGCAGAAAAATAGGGAGTTCCCAGGACATGGTTACATCAAGGCACCCTGTGAATATGACTGAATACACTCTTCTGCACACTCAAAACATATTTTAACATGCACAAACAGACTGCAGTGGGGCCTTGAATAGCGTAGCGGTCTAATTCACTCACATTGACTGCTGCTTTGCAAGTGTGGGCTACCTATTGCGGTCGGGGTTAAAAACCCAACTGCGTCAGACTGGCCCCGGCCGGGAGCCCCGATTGGGGGCAGCGTTTGACTGTCCGCCCCAGGGGGAAGGGGGCGGGTGTGCCGGCACGAACTCGCCGAGAAGCGCAGGGAGGCAGTGTGTTCAGAAGTAGGTGGGCGAGTTCCGTCTCGGAAGAGGCGGATCATCGCTGGCCTCAGGGAATTGGCTTGACCCGGAGAATGGGCGGTGAGTTCGTGGGGGGCGGGGTGAATAAAACTATATAGAGGGTATAATTGGCTACTAAATTGGGAGAAAAACTGGAAAATATCAGAAACCAAAAAAATAAGAAGAACCCTTCATAATGTATAATCTTGTTGAAAACTCTCAGCGGTCAGCAGAGTTTTCAAATGTTACTAAAGTCAGATGCACCTCAGCGCTGACATTTCCCCCACGTCTAAATGTCAGCACTGGGACCAAGTGGAAGTCAGGGTCATGTGACGTGGGTGTCTTAAGCGTACAGCAGAGGAATAGTGTCCATCACAGTGAGAGGCTTCGAGAACCAGGCCTGTCGGTTACTCATTCACTGTTCAATGAGACAAAAGCCTGTAGTGGAATGCTTCAGGAATTAGATAGCATATGTCGGAGAAAAACAATCACCCAGATTGGAGATATGGTTCTTTGAACAATATAAAGCTTTATCACGAGCATACGCAAGGGACCTGCCCCTTCATAAGTTCTAAAAAGTCACATGGTTACAGAGAATATAGTCTCCTCAAAGGGAGGAGGTACCTGGGCGTTTTATTTATGTTCAGCAGTGTAAAAGCACTGAGTCCGTCTGCGCAAGGTTGTTGCACAGCTGCATCCTGCTCTGTCCCTGCGCAGGCTCTTGTATCTAAAGAACGTGTGGGGGAGGAAGCTCTGCATGTGATGCTTGCTTTGCACAGAGCTTTGCACTCAACGCTTGTCCTGTGTCGTCCGGAAATGTAATTTACTAGAGCTACTTCCTTGTCATTTCAATGTTGAAAAAAACATTCATTATCAAACTTAATGCAATCCACTAGTAATGTTAGATTAGTCATACTTATTACGTCTGTGCAACCACAATACAACCTAAACAGCCCACCGGGGTGAGGAGCATAAATAAACATCTCGGAGAGTTTTGTGATATGAAGGTGTAGGGTTAAAGTGTGTGTGTGGCGGGGAGGGGAGCTAGGCATGTCTTTGTAGGCATGTCGAGATTAATGCGGCAATGTTAACCCAACTGCGTGGCTTTGTACCTACTTCCTTTATATGTTTTGTAGTCTTTTTGATTCCAACTGTTCCACTCTAACCCCCTTCCTAGTATTGACATTAAAATGAAACACGTGTGTAGACTCACTTTTCATTGTTATTTAGTTTCGTAAAGTCATTTTTTCTTTTGGCATTTCCATGATTTTGTCTACCCTCCATGTAGTACTAGATGAATAAGTGAGTAAATCATTACAGTAAATTGGATCATTGAGGATTAGTGTCCCTGAAAACAAGTCCCATCACTTTTCCTATAAATCACGTGATGTAGAAGTAGCCCCCAGACAGCGACTCCCCCAATCAGATTCTACAGTAACATATATAAATACCCCCTCCCGAGACCTCACAGTGGATGAGCACCAGGGTGACAACTCCAGACTCAGGACTTCTCTCACATCATCGTCCACGTCATAGATCTGCTGCGGTGAGTTTTTGCATGACAGTAAATGAGTTGCTGGAGAGCTGAATTGATTTGAAAATGTTAAATAATAACTGTGGAATCTATTCTATTTCATGAGCGGTAAGTCTGTTTTGTTTTTGTTCTGATGAAGAGTGGCTAAAGCGCTGCTCTTCTTTACTTGTGTGCAGAGGCTTGGTTCTCTTACACTTCACATATTTGCACATCGGGCTTGATTTTATCGTGAAAGGGCTATAAAAGTCTATTTTCCATCCAGTGCTGTAGAGGCAATATAAGAGGTGCCCACAATCTAATCTGGATGGTAAAATAGGACATCTCAATCCGAAATTATTTAGTTTTACATACAATTATTTAAAAAGCACTTGGTTATGAATTTCATATCCCGAAAAAAGCTAACGGGATAGAACTTATTCTCCCACCCCCATGTGATTCAGAACTAACGTCAGAGGACATCAAATTCCTGTGTCGTCTGGAAATGTAATTTATTAGAACCACGTCCTTGTCATTTCAATGTTTAAAAAAACATTTATTATCAAACTTAATGCAATCCACTAGTAACGTTAGATTAGTCATACTTATTACGTCTGTGCAACCACAATACAACCTAAACGGCCCACCGGGGTGAGCAGCATAAATAAACATCTTGGAGAGTTTTGTGATATGAAGGTGTAGGGTTAAAGTGTGTGTGTGTGTGGGGGGGGGAGGAGCTAGGCATGTCGAGATTAATGCGGCAATCTTAACCCAACTGCATGGCTTTGTACTCAGGCCCCTCCTACTTCCTTTATATGTTTTTCACAACTCTGTTACAGTTTTGCCAAGACACATTTTTGGAAATGATGCTCCATTTCCCGAAACTCTAAACACAAATGCATAACTGCAAACTCATCTTCACAAACATCAAACTTCCATGTCAAAACCAAACTCTCCACTCAAAACCATGTAATTTTACATCTAAACCAAACTTTGCCTTCAGACATCACACAAAAGCCATCAAATACACATACACTACAAAATAGCCATTACACACTGGTGAGATCAATTCAAAACACTACCGTAAAAACCTGTTACTGCAATGAATAATGGCGCTTATGGTTTTCCCCCAGAACAACCTCTTTACATGATGAACACAATATAAAGACACAACACATGTATACAGTTTTATGGAATGTTATGTAACATGACGTGTGTTAGTGAACCATCCAATGGTGAAGAGGTGAAAAAAAACATTCTTCCATGAAGTGGAACAGCACAAGTACAAGGAGATATAATTGGAATATAAACAAAACAAACTTTAGTGATCAATTAACTTTGAAAAATGTTAGTATGTCTATGAAATACTAAAGAGACACATTTGAGGAGGTTTGAGTATATATATATATACTGTATACTGTATATATATATTTATTTTTTATTTTTATGCATTTAAAAAATGCACATTTGTTTTTGTTGCCGGAAGGCAGTTTGGTCAACTTTGAAGGGAAATATGAGAGACTTTGAGTTGATGTAAAATGGAGTCTATTTGGGGTATACAGTTATCTTTTGCCAATATATTACTTATATTTACTTGCAATGGATCCTGGGACTCTCGATGAGTGAAAATGGTCACATTAGTGTAGAAATACTGGTGGTGAAGCCGGCCGGTGGAACAAACAAACAACAAAATAAACAAACAAAATATATGTACAAACACATTAGAGAAAGTGCATCCTATATGTATTTATTTTCACTTATATTCTCTTTTATACTCATAATCCTTATGTATCTGTCTACTTAATACACTTCTGTCAGCTCTGTTGCATGTATTAATAAATCCCTTCCTTCCTTAATCCAAACCTCTAAACAATAGCATATTTATGTTTAACTACTACAACTATAGTACTGATGTTAGTATTGTTATCATTATTACATAATTATTATTACATAATTATTATTATTGATGCCATTGTACCATTAATAATATTATATAAGGGTTATTACAATTTAAAAAATGTTTTGACTGTGCAGAGGATAATCATTAACAGGGTGCCTTCACATAAGCACGTCCTGAGAATTGAACACCTACTCATTTTTCTCCTCCCATAAAATTCTCCTGTCGTATGTTTTTATTTTCCCACATGTATAACTCTACAATATTGCTAAATGTAAAGTTATGCATGTGGGAAATAAAAACAGGACAGGAGTATTTTATGGGAGGAGAAAAGTTATTAGGTGTTCAATTTGAAAAAGACTTAGGAATTGTAGCTGATCAAAGTCTATCTGCATCTAAGCAGTGTGCTACAGCAGTGAAAAAGGCCAACAGGATGCTGGGATAGATAGCAAAAGTATCAAGTATAAATCAAAGGAGGTTATATTAATGTTATATAATGCCTTTGTCAGACCTCACTTAGAGTACTGTGTGCAGTTCTAGGCACCACACTACTACACTACTGGCTGGCAGTGTAGTGTAATGGTTAGGGAGCTGGGCTTGTAACTCAGAGGTTGCAGGTTCTATTCCCAGGTGGGACACTGCTGTTGTACCCTTGAGCGAGGTACTTAACCGGAATTGCTTCCGTAAAATATCCAGCTGTATAAATGGATTGTATGTAAAGAAATGTAAAACTGTAAGTCGCTCTTTGATGAGTGAGTCACCAATAATATATTAGTCATCACTATTAGTACTTTGGAATTTTTAAATATGTATGAAAACATTTGACTGTCAAGGCACATTGATATGGCTTAAGGATAGTTTATTACAAATAATTTAAACTTATCTTTGATAATGTACCTCTATTTTTCAGTTTTAAACACACATAGCAATATCAACACATATACATAAAACGCACATATATGTTCAGACTACATTGTGACATCACAAGGGTAATAGAGATCTGCAAACCGTTAGCTTCTGCTGTTAGCCGTGAATAACCTCTAGCTGTAGCCAGGAAGCTAGGATGAGGCTGTAAATCTTGATTGCTCTGGGGTCAGTGCTGGTGCTTCGGGCTCAAATCTAAAAGGATAGATGGTAGCAGCTGCCAGCTCTGCTTCACTGTCAACAGAATCTTTAGAAGCATCACCGAAAGAGGACTCTGATGAGGACGCAGAGTCGGTATAGCTGTTCTAAGACCGACTGTCAGGCATTTTTATGGAATAAAGCATAGGCAGCTCGCTGCATTAAGTATCAAATTTCTAAATGCTGATTGGGGCTGGCGATGTGATCTTGAACCGGTTCTAGCTATTTAGCATATACAGTAAATATTTGAACATACAGGAATAAAAGGGAAAAGTTCGTTTTCATTGAACTGTTATCGCTGCCCTATGTTTTATTTTTGCACCGTTTTCTGTTTTGCTTATATTTGCAAACCAAGCTAGATTGCTATAGCCATTAGAGGCTGCAAACATGGTTAACTAAGACAAGTGCAGCTACTGCATGGATTGATGCTAATATGTCAATTGCTGGCAGTGTCTAAGTTGGTTGTCATATCTATAATAACAATATTGGAGGTCTCTGTGATAGATCATGTGGAGTACTTAATTTGGTAATTTGAACCAAATTATTTTCAGATCAGCTGTTTGTCTGTCAAGTGCAGTAAATTAGGCTAGCTGTCACAGCCTATGCTATGCTAGCATACAGAACAGCAAAGGCGTAGCAGCTAGCTAGCTAACGTGCCTGAGGCTGTGTTTACACGGACAATAGGGTATGCGTCAAAAACACAGCTCTGCCATTGTACATCACTGTAGTATGTCTGGAGTGCCCTCAGACATACTAATGCGTCAACCAATGGGAGCGGGAGCTGTAATTCAGTGGGCAGGCTCTCTGTTTGTCATTTTGAAACAAGATGGAGGAAAACTGATTGCCACTCTTTGCCTTCATCTGGTCAATACATTCAATACATCCAGGAAAATGATACATTTCGCCTGGCACACTTTCAGTGTGTGCACAGGTCTATTGGGTTAGTCTGAACGAAATATGCATTTATTTACCATACAAAGCCTATGAAGCTAACGAGCTACAGCAGTACATGGTATGAGAGATTAGAGAAAATGCAAATTCACCTCATAAAGATGAGGCTAGTTAACGTATGTGCATCACTAGGATATGACGGGTTAGCGAAAAAGATAAATATAGATTTTGATCATGACCATGACCCTAGCTATGTTCTGTAATTCTGTTTGTCTTAATTATACAGTATGTATTTTTACATTTCACTAAAGTGTTATTGTCTTTGTTTTCCATATAAAACGTAGCTACCCAGGTAGCCTATTAGCTGATAAAAAAACATCAACGTTAACGATCACGTACTCCAACCCACGCTCTCTGCCTGCGAAACCGCCAGATACCTATTGTAAGGGTTGGTGGTGATAGGCGCCACTCGCAGAACCCTAGGGGATCAAAAAGTTAGACGGAACCCGTCTAACCACTAGCTCTGTAAAACAGAGAATAGGGAAGATAATAAGGGATGAACGCAAACCACACCCACCGGGTGGTAACTCCCAGTGTCTGAAAACGTAAAGGCAATGATAGCCAAACGAACAAGTTAGTAACCTGAACCAGTCCAATCGAACTGAACAAAAGCAACCTGAATCAAAACACCGCCTAGCGGGCAAGGTTCTTTATAATAGTTACAACTAAAAGTTCGTAAAATAAAGACACGAGTATCCCAAAATAAAGGCTAGGAGAGCCGAGAGAACATGAATGAAACCCAAAAACAGCACAACAGACTGAACAACATGAACCCGAACGAAAAACGCATAATAGCGAGCAGGGTTCTTATAATGGGTACAGTAAACATGTTAATTAATTTGCATAATCCCAAAAGTTCGAACGTCCGAAACGCGAAGGCCAGGAGAGCCACAGAACCACATTGCAACCCGAAACAGTCGAAGTGACTGAACAACCGAAACCCAACAAAAGCCCATAGCAAACGAGCAAGGTTTCTAATGAAGGTACAATTTAAATAAGGATTAAGTAAATACCTGAACCGAATATTCTGAACCTCCCAAAATGTGAAAGGCTAGGGAAGCCAACAGAACCAGGTTATCACCTGAAAACAGTCTAAACGACTGAACCCACGAAAACAAATGAAAACGCTTAATAGCGAGCAAAGGGTTTTTAGTAAGACACGAGTAATAAATGTATTAAGACTGGACATAACCAAAAAATACTGAGCGTCCGGAACGCAGAAGAGCTAGGAGAGCCCACAAGATCACATGGTAAAACCTGACCCACTAGTTCTGAACGTCCGAAAACTCAAAGCGGTTAGGGAGGACCGGCAGAACAGCAGGACGACTGGACCCACATCCGACATCTTCGTCAGACAGCAGGGCCCACAAGTTGACCTGCTATCTGGCATCCGCAAAAACTGCAAAGCCACCAAAACAACATTGAAACCGAAGACAGCCTCAGCGACCAGGAGGGTACAATTTACACACGAGAGAAGTACAATAGTGGGTACAATTAAATGGTGGCGAAAAGGTCTGAGCGTATGGAAACGCAAGAGCCTAAGAGACAGTTAGGGGGGGATGACAGACAGCAGGGAACAACAAGACCCACATCTGACGTCCGCCAAAACTCGAAACGGTTAAGGGGGACCGACAGAACCACAGAGTAAAACCTATACCAGGAGATCTGCTGAACAAGAATGAAACCAAAATAAAAGCGCATTTTTAGCGAACAAGGTTTCTAATACGTAAGTGACAAAGAATTTGGTTATCAAAAGTTCTGAGCGTATGTAAACGCAGGGGGGCTAGGAGAACCGCCAGAACAATAAGTAACCCGTAAACAGCCTATCAGACTGAACAAATGAAACTGTGAAACACTCCTAACCACGAGTGAGTTTCAAATGTAAGAAATAAGGTTAGGAAATAGAACCCATAAACAGCCTAGACGACTGAACAAATGAAACTAGAGGAACACTCCTAACCACGAGTGAGTTTCAAATGTAGGCACTAAAGGTTATGAATTAGAACCCATAAACAGCCTAGACGACTGAACAAATGAAACTAGAGGAACACTCCTAACCACGAGTGAGTTTCAAATGTAGGAACTAATGGTTATAAAATAGAACCCATAAACAGCCTAGACGACTGAACAAATGAAACTAGAGGAACACTCCTAACCACGAGTGAGTTTCAAATGTAGGAACTAAAGGTTATTAAATAGCACAGAGCGTAAGAAAACGCATGAGGCTAGCAAAGCCGCCAGAACAAAATTGAAACCCGAAAACAGCCTCAGCGACCCAAAGGGTACAATTTACACACGAGAGAAGTTCCATAAGTGGGTACAATTTAAATGGAGAATGAACCGACCTTAACCCAAAACTCTTTATGTCCAAAACGTGAAAGGCTGTTAGCCAAAAGAACCAGTAGTAACCCACGAACCAGTCGACCCGGCTGGATAACACGAAACCAAAAGAAAAGCGCATTTTAGCGAACAAGGTTTCTTAAAGCAGGAAACTAAAATGAGTTCTTTCGTTAGGACCAGAGTACTCCCCAAAAACGTAAACGGCTAGAAGAGCCAAAAGAACAAGTTAGAACCCCAAAGCAGTCGAACAGACTGACGAACGGAAACCAACCGAAAACCCCATTTAGAGAGAAAGGTTTCCTTAAAAAAGGTACAACTAACTAAGTTCTTGCGTTTTTAAAAGGATAGAAATGGAGATAGTCGTTTCTAAAGAAAAGTCTTGTGTAGTCTTTGAGAACGTCTTGAAAAAGACATTCTTACCTTACGGCTAAAAATCGTAAAGATGGCTTACGATTTCGCCCGAATGAAGTTAGGTGCGGGTATTTATAGGGAAGAGATAATTGGTCATTCAAGCCAGCTGAGCGCCTTAAGGAAAAAGGCGCACACCGCCATCTGGTGGTGAATCTGGGGAACAACCGTGACACCTATATGTCAATCCGATGCATTACCCTATTGTCCGTGGGAACACAGCCTGAGTTTCGCCACCAGTTGATAAACTAAGGGCTCATGATGAAAGAAAGGAAATGGAAACGGTCAGGTGTAGGCACGTAACATATGTTCATTTGAAATGGTTAGATAACTGTTCTTTCGCATGAGGAAGTACCATGATAGCAAGGTTAGCTATTCTCATTACTGAGGGGCTGTGGCTCACTCTCTGTTACCTTTGTGACATCACTCTCTGTTTACCTTTGTGACATCACTCTCTGTTACCTTTGTGACATCACTCTCTGTTACCTTTGTGACATCACTCTCTGTTTACCTTTGTGACATCACCCATTCGGAGGGGACAACTTCCTTGTTGTGTTCAGATAGTGACATGGTTTTGTTAAATTGTCCTTGATTTGTTCAAAGAAAAGTGATACATTGCATTGGGAATATTGAATATTAACATTGAATATTGAATATTGAATGTGAACGTGAAAGCTGACCTTTTGCATGCTCTCTTACTCGCCATTAAAATAAAATAAACAATGACAATACAATTACAACTATTTGGCATCCCTGCTTTCAGTAATGCACTTTAATTTCTGCTAAAGATGTTTTACTGTACAGGCATAATGGAGTAATTTTATTCTTTAGGAAACTGAGTCAACAGAAGCTGAAGCCGGAGATGAGGAGCAGTTGACAGATCTTGATGGAGTGATCTATAAAGCAGGTCTTGATTGTAAATATTGGACAAAGTTGTTCAAGGCTGAACTAGGTGTTGAGCGTGCAGAGCAGTTGCAGTTCTTAAATGTTAAGGACTATGAAATGCTAAAGAAGCACATTCGCCATGAATGGGAAGAACGTGTTCTTCAGAAAATTCTGGGAATCCAGGAGGAAGCTTTGAAAGATGAAAAGAAGGACAAACTGGCAGAACATAAAAAAGTGCAACAAATGAAACATGGTGTCGAAGACTTCCCAAACAGGAGCAAAGTCCTGAAGAGGCTACCCAAAGTTCCTTCTGTCACTCAGTTTTCTGACCTGGACAGAATACTGATTGAAGTCAAAGATGGTTTCAACAATCCAGCACGTGAGTCTGGCATGTCTCCAGAGGAAAAAGCTACTTGCACTGTAACCAGCGCCTTCAATTCACTATGCCAGACACTGAGAGAGAACAAGGAAGCTGATGTTGAACTTCTGATACGTTCCATAGTCAACGTTGTAGGATACAATGAATATACATTCTGTCCTCTACTAGGTGTGGAGGAGGTGGTGTTTTTACAGCAAACACTCCTTCCAACCTTCGCAGAGTACTCTTCTTTGAAAGAGAGGAGTGAGTCAAAGGCTCAGGCGTACTCACTGCTGACAGCATTGACTGTGTCCAAAAATCTAAAGAGAATCTCCCCAGAAGACAAATGCAAACGGCTAAAATTCTTTACTTCAAAAGCTGGGAACCTTTCGCACGTTTCGATGCTGATTCGGGACGTACGTGAGCATAAGGACTGGAACAAACTTGAGCGAGAACTGAACTCCATGATCTATGAGACAAGCCAATCAGATGAGAGAAAAGGACTACGGAAGAAGATTCACATCCTGGATTACTTTATGAAACCTTTGCCATGGAGTGCTCATCCTGCTCCACAAGTTAACCCCCCTCCCATTAATGACCCAAAGGCAGAGCAATTTAAGGATTTACTTCAGAGACTGGGAATATGGGAGTCATACCCCAGGAAAATACAAATGAAAGATGTGCTACTTGTACGAAACTTGTCAAGTACAAATCAGCTAACAGAAAAATACCTACATCATCAGTATCTGTACAAGATGATGATGCTGGACTGCAGTGCTAGGAATTTGTGTTTGAAAGTAACTGAATCATCCGAGGCTCAGACATCCTCTACTCGAGCTGGAGACAGCAGTGATGATGAGGACTACAATGCTGAAGCACATAAGTTTGAAGACATCAGTCATAAAAATGTGTCCATCCACCCCATGGACATCCATTTAGCAGTTTTCCATTGTTCAGATAATTTCGTGAGGCAATAAATTTTTTCCAAGCTCTCCACATGTCAGTTTGCTTTACCCCTCCTTGTGCCAAACCCCACTACAGGGGAAATAGAGTTCCCTGTGTGGGCACTTCAACAGATCAAAAAGACACTGCGGAAGAAACAGCAACATATCTTCAATGTGCCCGTGCCCATTGTGTCCTTTGTGAGGTTGGGGATATCCTCCAACTCAAAGTCTCAAATTCTGAGCAACATCATCAACAAGCGGAAACACCCCGTGTTTTTCAACCGGCACTGCAACGGAAGCATGAGGCACTGCCTTCTCATAGACGGGGTTGTGGAAATAGTTTGGTACTGTGGAGGATCGAATGAAGGAGACGTTTTCAACGACTGTGTTGCTTTCATGAATCTCCATGGCGATGCCAGCAACCACCCCACACAGCTCCGGTTCCTGCAGGAAGTGAGCTCTGCGACCGTGCTGCTGCTTTCGGAGAACGCGCTGGAGAATAGGGCGAAAGAGACATTAAGAGAGCTGCGGAAACATCCTACCCCACTGATCACACTCCTCTCTCATTCGGAAAGCATCAAAGGCAAAAGCAATCAGACAAATATAAAAATTGCGGCAAAGAACAGAAACGAAGCTGAACTAACTGAAGAAATCATCTCAAGCATAAAACAGTGTCTGTCCACTGAAATGGAGACACCTAGCCTGGCGACTTGCTTGGAGGTAGCAAGACGGAACAAGTTTCAAATTGACGAGGACATTGAACCATGTAGAGAGGGAAAAGAACAGGCTCAGACTCTGATGAGTTTGTTGACGAGCAGGAAAAGAAAAAAAGGAAAGGAGGAAGAGGAATTCAATTTAAAACTGAAGCATTTCCCTTTACAAGGGAAACTGTGGGAGGACTGGTGCGTGAAAAACAAGCAGCAGTATCATCTGCCGAGCACAGGAGAGAGAAGCATTGAGATGGAATTAAGTGACATAAAGGCCAAGAAACAATCCATACGTGTCGATCAACTGAATATGGCTTTGCAACATAGCAATTTCATGATGTCATTTCTGCAATATTTACAGCAGTCAGAAGAAAAACAGACTCTTTACATGTTACAGTGGCTTCAAATATTCCTGGAAGAATACACTACTGGCACACACGCTAATCTCCAAGAGAAGTACCACTCGATATGGACAGAAATGAGACAGAAACCACAGGGTGAGAACAAGGAACTGCAGAGGAAACTTGAACAAGTGTCAAAGGAGATCAGAGCAATTTCATTTGGGCTGCAGCATCTCATGAGAGAAATGAGCCAGCTGTATGAGGCAGTTCATTCTGTAGCTATGAACGAAGACTTCACAGACGTACAATGCGTTGATACCCTTCCCCGCATTGGAGCCGAGATGCTGATCGCGGGATACCCATTGGAGCTCATGGACGGAGACGTGGCTCATGTGCCCCTCGAATGGATCAAGGCCATTTTTGACAAGCTGATACAAAAACTGGGAGACAAAAATGTATTTGTCCTCTCCGTCTTGGGGGTCCAGAGTTCTGGAAAGTCCACATTGCTGAACACCATGTTCGGGCTGCAGTTTGCAGTGAGTGCGGGAAGGTGCACCAGAGGGGTGTTCATGCAGTTGCTGGAAGTGGATGAAGAGATGAGGGCAAATCTGCAGTTTGACTTTGTCCTGGTGGTGGACACGGAAGGCCTGCGGTCGCCGGAGCTGAGCTCTGAAGCCACGCTGTCTCACGACAACGAGCTGGCCACCTTCATCATCGGAGTGGGAAACATGACCCTCATCAACATCATGGGAGAGAACCCGTGCGAGATGCAAGACATTCTGCAGATTTGTGTTCAGGCTTTTATGAGAATGACGTCTGTCAAGATAAACACAAGCTGCATTTTCGTACACCAGAATGTTGCGGAGACGACTGCGAGTGAGAAAAACCAAGAAGGGAGAAGATGTCTTCAAAACAGACTTGATCAGATGACTGCCATTGCAGCAAAAGAGGAGAACCTGGACATTCAAAGCTTTTCTGACATAATACATTTCGATGTGGACTCTCAGGTGTTCTATTTCAAAAATCTCCTGGAGGGAGACCCTCCCATGGCTCCTCCTAACCCGTCCTACAGCCAGAACGTCCAGGAGCTGAAGAACAAGGTGTTCTCCATCGCCCAGGGGCAGCCTGGATGTAATCTGCCCACACTGTCTGAGGTCAAGGAAAGAATCAAAGACCTGTGGGATGCTCTACTGAGAGAGAACTTTGTTTTCAGTTTCAGAAACACCTTGGAGATTGCTGTGTACAGTAAACTGGAAAAGTTCTATGACCAATGGTCATGGAGCATCAGAAAGCATGCTCTAGAGATTCAGCAGAGCTGGCGCAACAAAATAAATAGCAACTTGAAGGATGCTGTGTCCGTTTCGGATCTCATGAAGGAATTTGACGAGACCTACAAAACACTCACAGGTGAAATAGATGCATATTTTAAAAGTGAGGAATACCCAGAGATCCTGGTAACCTGGAGAGCCAAAATCGATAAAAGATTAGAAGACTTGAGGGATCAACTTATTGAGGATACACAGAGGAACCTCACAGATTTACTCAGCATTAAAAAGTGCAGATCAGAGCTAGATAGCAAGAGGGTTAGCTATGAGGCAGACTTGCTCAAGATGAGTAGATCTTTAGCCTTGCAGCACCAGGACAAAGAACTTAGCATAGAGCAAATGAGGCAACTATTTAATGAGCAGTGGATCAAATGGACAACAAAAATAGCCTCTGAGAAACTTCCGGAAAAACATGTTGATATTCAGGCTGTGGTGGAAGGAATTCTCCTCAAGCAATTCAAATCTGAAAAATACATTTTGAATGAAATTCAACAGCAGAAGAAACCGAGTTTTCATTTCCAGTTGAACATACATGTGCTACTTAGCTTTATGCAGAAGTTTAAGGAGAAGGCACCATTGCTAAACAATGCCGCCATTCAGAAAGAAGGTGAAAAACTTTCAGAAGACATCATTGCTGATGTTCAAAATTACATTAAAACGAAATCAACAGACCATTTGGATTTCAATGAAATATTTGTTCATGAAATATTGGAGAACATATCACAGGCTATCGATACGTACCAAAAGAAAACCGAGCAAAATAAAATCACAATGAAATACAAAGTCGACATCTCAGTTTACACTTGCACAAACGCAGTTAAAGAGTTTGAGAAAATGCATACAGATTTCCAGAAGAAAAATGATCTGCTGACATGCCTCAATGAGAAGAAGGAGGAATATTTCCAATATTTTAAAGACTCTTGCGACGGAGCAACTTTTGTCACATTTTTTGTCAATTTCCTGTGCAATTACCTCAGATCAGCAATACAACAGCAAGTGTACGACAAAGTCGGCCTAGAGATTGTGGACAAAATGAAAAGTAGCCACCCTGCCTTCAATGGAAACCGATCTAATTTGGAGGACTGCATACTGAAAGAGCTCGCTGAAAATATGGATTTTGTCCAGTACGAGGAATACTTTGAGAAACCGAAGCAACACTTTGAACAGTTCATCAGAACGCAAGTAGAGAAGTACTGTAAAGACAACCAAAAAAACTCATTACAGCTGCTCATTACAAATCTGTCAATGTTGGTTGAAAAGATTTTGAAGACAAGTTTTGCCGTGACATCAGCCGTAGAAAAAAAACAGGGAAATATCTCAATGTGGCTCGATGAATTCTTCTCAGAACTTGGGAGTGACATATCCATCTCGAGAGAGTATATAAAAAAGCTGAAAATTGAGGACACTGTAAACCTGCAGTTTCTCCACAACATGATGGCTAAGTCACTTAATTTAGAGAATGAAATCAGTAGAACAGCACTTGATTTGAAATTTTCCCAAAACAGACCAGACGACATTCTCATTGAACAGTTCAGTGAATGTTGGGAGCAGTGTCCCTTCTGCAAAGCCATCTGTACTAACAGCAAACATGGGAGTGAAGTAAAACACAGTGTGAAATACCATCGCCCTGAAACTCTTGCCGGCCTGAATTTCTACCAGACAGAAGAGTTTTCTGTTAACTTTTGCACCACAACGGTTAATAGTGATTTAAGTTTTTTGTACAAGGACAAGTGGACTAATTATAAAGAATACTGGAAAGCAGGCCGCCCTATGAGCGAATGGAAAATTTCGCCAGACAACTCTGAAAAAGTCTACTGGAAGTGGTTTGTGCATTCCTTCAGGGAAAATCTGCAGAAGAAATATGGATATAAATTTGAAGGCCATGGTAGAATTCCATGTGACTGGGAAAAAATTTCAAAGGCCTCTGTGCTGGAAGAACTGAAACACTGAGCTACACAGTGGTTCTGTGTAGCTCAGTAGGTAGAGCATGGCGTTGACAATGCTTAGGTTGTGGGTTCAATACCCATTGGAACCACATATACTGAATAAATGGATGCATTTACTACTGTAAGTCGCTTTGGATAAAAGCGTCTGCTAAATGGCATATACATATATACATATACATAAACGTACATACAAATAAAAACTAAGACCAGGGAGGGCTGAAAAAATGCAGCACATTGAAAGATACAAATGATCATGTCAAACAAGAGAGCTGCTTGTATTTAATGGCATGCATGAGCCCTGGTATTTTCTTGATTTTGTTTTCTGTAAAGCGTCTCTGATAATTCTCCGTAAAAAAAAAGCACATTACAACTAAAATTGAATTGCTTACATTACATGCGCACGAGAAACAATCTTATCAATATGATATTTTAAGACCCTCTCAGTCACTGGTTTATTTTGTTTTTAAATGACAAATGCATTGTATGCAATTTAAGTTGTTTAATACTGCCTTTTGAATTGTGTCTGCTGGATCATATACATTTGAATAAATCATGATCAACTGTAATAATGAGAGTTGATTTCTTGCTGTATTTCTTGTATCAAACATTAAAGATATTTTAAGGATTTGTGCTGGTAGTTATTTGTATAAATTACAGTGTCTTGTAAAAGTTGCACTGTGGCAGTCTGAAGTACTTGCACGGCTGAAAAGCGTTGGCTTGGTAACAGCATACGTCATTACCACACCCTACATGTTACCAGACATTCACTACATAATCTATTTTTAATTAACTTTAATTTATATTCCCCTTTATGTCAATGCTGAGTTAATATCTGTTTGGCATGCTTTTGAAGAAGGCCAGTGGGCATTTATGTAGGAGTCACAGCTCTTGATACACTTTTGCGATCTAATTCCTGAAGCATTCCAGGGCAGGCCTTTGTCTCATTGAACAGTGAATGAGTTCCTGGGAGGCCTGGCTCTCGAAGCCTCTCACAGTGATGGACACTATTCCTCTGCTGTACGCTTAAGACACCCACGTCACATGACCCTGACTTCCACTTGGTCCCAGTGCTGACATTTAGACGGGGGGGGGAATATCGGCGCTGAGGTGCACCTGACCTTAGTAACATTTGAAAACTCTTCTGACCGCTGAGAGTTTTCAACAAGAACATGTGAATAAATGAATATAACAAATAAATCTTATTTTTTCTTAGAATATAATAAGTAGATAGAATAGAATAGAATTGTAAATAATTGTCGGCAGGAATTTCACCGGTGTCCAAAGGGTTAAAGCATTTTCCATTCTAATGGATCAGGAAGCAGTAGACCCAGTAAACAGCTCGTTTACAATGATCACGCAGTTGGGGGGGGGGGTTCATCTGTCATCTGTTGCCATGTGAAAAGAGATATTTCTGACTCCAGTCACAGATTTAGTTTTAGCCTCCATGATAAACTATAAAACAATCAGCTATAAAGACAGCTGTCTTTAACCTTTGGCAAGGGGCTCCATAAGAAAAGTATGTCAGTCAAACTCTGGAGAAGACTATTTAATACTTTAAATGATAGACACTAGAATAGGATGCTTACTAATATAATGACAAATATTGCTCTTAGGTATATTGTGGGATACATTGCTAAATATTGCCAGAAAATAAACTGGCCTGCAGCTCAAGACCATTCTACATTATGAAGGGTTCTTATTAAACACAGTCTGTTTTTGTAAAATTTATTTCTGATGTTTTCCAGTTTTTCTCCCAATTTAGTAACCAATTATAACCTCTATATATTTTGATTCGCCCTGCCCCCTACAAACTCACCGCCCGTTCTCCGGGTCAAGCCAATTCCCTGAGGCAAGCAATGATCCGCCTCCCTTCTCAGCAAGTTCGTGGCGGCTCCCCTCCCCCTCCCCTGAGGCGAACAGCCAAATACCGCCCCCGATTGGGCCTCCCGGCCGGGGCCAGTCTGACAGTCAGGTTTTGAACCGCGATCGCTCACACTGCGGTAGCTCAAACTCGCAAAGCAGCAGCCAATGCGAGTGCATTAGACCGCTACACTATTCAAGGCCTCACTGCAGTCTGTTTTCTGTATAACACATTTGTTTGACTGTTTTCCAGTATTTACACCTAAACGGAGACAGAAAATCACTATGGGATCTAACAAAGGTTGTGTATGTTAAAATATGTGTCTGTGCAGAAGAGTGTATTCAGTCATATACACAGGGTGCCTTGATGTAACCATGTCCTGAGAACTACCTATTTTCTGCTTCTCAACCCCCCAACATACACACACAAACACGAAACTGACAAGGAACACAAGGAAAAGGGAAGGGAAAACATGAGGAAATTTAAAAAACGTTTCTTATTGGAATCAACAATTACATTCAAATGTTAATTACTCAAATATTTGAATGTAATATTTACCACATTACCGACACAGGATAATGATCACACCACAAATTCCAGGAAAAAAAATCTAATCTAGTCTGCCTCGAATTAGTGTAGTTCCCATCAAATGAGATGAATCCAAACGCAACAGGACATGGATGTCAAGAATAGAATCTCAATCAGAAAGATGATAAGGTTTGATGTATAATCAAGTTGATAAAATAGTTTAATGAAAGAACTTCCAAATTTGCTTAAGAACAAATGCAAGGCAAGGCTGCACCACGTACCTAACGTAAAACGAACCTCAACCTCATTCGACGCAAAATACGTCACGTAAATGTAGTGAATTTTCGATGAGAATAGATAACATTGTCAATTTTGCATATTAAACGAATTTATATTTATGTTTAAATACTATTTTAATGTTAATTTTTTCCACCTTTATAACAAATAGTGTGTAATTAGCAACTATGCAAATAATTCATTTATAAATGTGTGTTAAATGATGTTTAACCCTTGTGATTCATACACCTCAGAAAAATTATTTTGCATGTGTGCAGACACCAAATTATGTTAAGGGTGGCCACTCAGAATGTTAATTTCGCTGGGGTCCACCGCTCTTTTCATTAAACAAATTTGGTGCTTATATCAAAAAGTTAATCATTTGCCTATTTTACGAGTTTAGAAGCTATACTATACCTGTCATGTATCACGGACAAGCATCTTCTACTTGCGCGCCTCCTAGTGGTAGAATGCGCTACCCATCAGCTCCACTCAGTCAGTTCGTAAAGTACAAGACATAAAGCGGAAGAACTACACGAGAGGAAAGACTGCTGTCCCTGTTACGTTCCACGTGTATGTGTGTTTTTGTCTTCTCTGTTTCCGTGTTCTGCAGGAGTGCCATCCGCCATTCCATTCGCCTTCCCTACTGTCAATCATTTGTGTGTCCTAGTCCCGCCTCCACCAATCACCTGCCCTTCTATAAAAAACCCATGACTGCTTCCTGCAAGATTCCCCTTTGTCTGTTTGTTTGCTGAACGTTGAGAGACTGAGAGAGTGTGTAAACCAGTGAAAGTGGTTCTCTGTGGCTCAGGTGGTAGAGCACAGCGTTGGCAACGCTTAGGTTGTGGGTTCAATCCCCACTGGGGCCACAAAAATGTATGCATTCACTACTGTAAGTCGCTTTGGATAAAAGCGTCTGCTAAATGGCGTATATTATATTATTATTATAGTTTGAAAGTGAAAGTGTATGGTTGTTAAGTTTGTTTGTTCCCACTTAGGCCTTGGGATAGGTAAAAGGGAGGCCTCTATACATTTTCATCGGTAGGTCAATCCTGTGTATAGAGACATTAGGAAAGGGGTGGTTGCCATCTGTGTACCTTTGTTTACGGGTAGCTAGTGTAGATTAGATAGGTATACTTTTATTTCGTATAAAAGTTTAGATAGTCAGCCTATCTTAGTTTTTGTTTGTAGCTAGCCCTGTTCTGTTTTATTAAGTTCATTTCTTTGGCAACATCCGTGTCCCTTGGCCTTGTGTCTTTGTGTTTGTATTTCACCTTTGTAAATAGCCTCACTATTGTCACTAAAATATATGTATATAAACACCGACTGCACCTTCCCCTCTTGCCTTGTCTTTATTATTTACCCTCATTTTTCGTTCATGACCCGATCCAATTATACTCTTATGTTACGGTCTCCCCAGTACCCCTAAAACCCGTCGGGGTCGTAACAGTCCCCTACAGAAAAACCCAATTTAGCCAATCTACATTTTCTGTCCGACCATCTCACTTTCGGAATACTACACCCACAGACACCAGATCAAGCCGCAATTATCACACCGTCACACAAACACTGAAGTCTTGGCTGAAAGGAAATCAAAGCTGCTCTCATTGCACTTTGTAATGTTTTAAATAGGAAGTGTGCGATTATGAACTTTTTTTTGTTTTGCTCTTGTTTATCTGGCCTACACTCTTGTTATACTCTCCTATGTACTGTACAAACCTGTAACTGTCTTGAATCAATCTTTCACCTGCCAAGGGACTACAGATGAAAACCAGCTCTCGAGATAACTCTGGCATTGTACCCATTGACGCTTTTTGCAGATATGTTGATTACTATGTGCAGTCCCTTTTAAATAAATGAATAAATGAATAAATACACATACCAGATACCACATTTTCTCGCGTCACTGATGCGACGTCGAAGCCGCTTGTCAGGGTAGTCAGAGTAGGTTGGATATCCATAAAACATTAAATAGCATAACTAAAAATACACTTCTTAAATATCAAGGGTTACTTTTAAACACGTATAGTAGCCTATGTATAATCCTGAGAGCGTATAGCTACATAGTTTACTTTAAAATAAAGTCAGTTGCATGAAAAGTTTAGCTAACGTCAGCTAGTTTACTCGGCCAGAACACGCCTGTCCCCCACTTAGCTACCTTCCAAACGTAATGTACGTTGTGAGTATGGATTATGAATACAATACTGTCCCCAAACAGAAATAAAAAATAACCAGGTACCAATAGTGTACTTTTAGGTAGCTTACTTTCATTTTGATTATTTGGCAACCGGAAGTTGACTAACATCAGCAGTATATAGCTTGACGTGTATTGGGAGTGATTTTAGAATACTGAAAGCCCCAAATCGTATCCTAAAAGTTTTAGTTTAGGCTAAAACACATATTAACGTAATATATACGATTAAATACAGTCGTGAAGCGTAGCAGGGGATGTAGCTCAGTGGTAGAGCGCATGCTTTGCATGTATGAGGCCCCGGGTTCAATCCCCGGCATCTCCACTCCTTTTACCAGCACTCGAAATTATGTGTTCTGCTAAGCGAGGTAAACGGTATCTTCCACATTGTACATTATCTTTCTAAGCAGTGTACTGCGTTTACGCACGGCACGTGCCGTGTCAAACGCAGGTCGTCCACGGACGCGCATTCCCCTCGAGCGTCACCGACGTCACAGTGACGCCAGCAAACGGCAGCACAGCGCGCGTGTTGCGCAATCAGCGCGAGCCACAGGACGAATGCGCAGTGACGCGACCTCTTTCAGCGGACTGCGAAGATTCGACTTTTACCCGATATGTCGCGCGTTTGGCCCAACGGGATCGAATCGTCCCGAATTGACCGTTTTACTGCACGTTCGGACCAAAACGCACGAGACGTTGCTTCGTTAATATTCGTGGCAAGCTATTACGAGCGATGCCCGTGCATTTAAACAATTAATGGCTTTAAGACGCAGAGACAGAAAAGTATTTTATTCCATATGTATATATAAAAGACAGGTCTAAAAAATATTCCAACATAGACATCGTTTTAAGTTTCCAGGATTCCAAGTAAAATAAAACTGTGTGTACATTCAGGTCACATATTCGCATACATTGCTATATGACAATGCATAGCTCGAAGAACATAAACGCTCGAAGGCGGGTCCGCAGACAAACGTGGCCATTGGCGGATTTTATCTACAGATGGCTGGTAAAATTAAGGAAGAAAATAAAGATTTGAAAAGACTCGTTAAGACCTCAACTAAGAATGAGTATTCCCACATGATATTTTAAGACCTCAACTAAGAATAAGTATTCCCAGATGATATTTTAAGACCTCAACTAAGAATGAGTATTCCCACATGATATTTTAAGCCCGTTTCTGTGTTTCATTCATCTTTAAAAGGTCTACCATCGCACGGTTGTTTTCGCATTGAAAAAACTCATGGCATTTGTTAATTTCTCAACGTATGTGCAGGATATGTTTTTCCACATAAAAAGACAAGAAGAAAAAATTAACACCGTTATTGACATAAAATAAACATAAATACAGGAAGCAATATAATACCGAAACTTCACACACCATTTTGTCTTTACAATCATATTATTTACAATTACAAGTTAATCAATTAAACATCCGCTTTGCACATAGGCCTACAGTACACTGGCATGTACAGTATATTCAGTTAATTATATTTGTAATAAAATTATATATTTTTTGTTTACTCCCATTAGGATTGTATCCAATATTGACGTTCAACAAAATCAATGATATATATCCTGCATAGATTATTTAAATACAAAAATCTGAAAATACTCAGAACACAATTGTACAGCAAATATAAAATAAAGGCAAAAAAAACTGTAACATGTATGAAGGCTTAATATAATAAGAACAACAGAAGCCAAACAAGACAAAACAAGAATAAAAAAACAAACATTGCAGTTACAGACACAGGGGGATGTTTCTGCTATTAAAATAACCAGTTACAGACAGAGGGAAGATGTTAAAATATTAAAATAGTCTTTGTTTGTTAAAACTGCACCAATTCAAAGACGTCTCTTTATCATTAATGAATACATAGCTTAGTTCTAATATCTCACACTATTGTTCACATTTACTTTATATCCATATTGGTTCCTACTAGATTAATTGCGATCGTAATGAATAATTCTAACTTCATAAATGTCAATACATTTTGCCAAACCTGGCACATTATGCTAATGGTAGACAAAACATACTTCATATATATATATATATATATATATATATATATATATATATATATATATATATATATATTTATATATATTCGTTTTTAATGGGGAAAAGACTCAAAAAGCTTTATTGAAAAGAAGCACAATGCCCTACCAATACAGAAAATACAGTTTGATCTAAACTTGCATTGCTTAAAAAAAAAGAATGGTCCTATGATCTTATCCATTATAAATGTGGTTTCCGTAAAGTTGAACTTTAAAATATGTACCAACTGTTTATTTAGCCAATAAACAAAAATGTTAACTTTTAACAATGTCAACAAAACAAACCCAAAATGTGAACTGATAACTTTCAGTTTCAAAAAGTCACACGTAGTTATTGCCATAAATTGTGCTCAGATGTGTCATACATTTCCTCATGCACAAAAATCCTGCAAATATCCTTAAGCCGTTTTTACACCAAAGCATTACAAAAGTGAAACCTGGAACCACCCACAACAGTGCGATCCTCATCTGAAGTAGAATACCCAAAACACAAGGTTACACTACGGCCATATCAAATGTGCGTTAGGTGTTCCACTCCGGGAGAAACTGACAAAAATATATCTCCTTTGCATTCGCTCCGTCTTCTGTGTCGCAGAGGTAAAAACTACAACTGGGTACTAAAGCTAGGATATGAATTTAAAAAACATATACTAATACAAACAAATAATAAATAAACGAACTGGGCACACAGCTGGCCGAGCGAGAGTGGGCAGCCACTTGCATTTAGCTGGTTTCGACCGCGATATATATGAAATAACGTAGAAGGGCGGAATTATGCTTCTGCATCTGCGAACGTGTCTCGTACGCTGACGTACGCATAGGGGTTTGCCAACATACCTTCACGTAATGTTAACGTGTGCACTAGGGGGCAGTGTCCCATTTACTAAAACGAAAGAATGTAGGGAAAACGGAGAATAAACCCAGAAACAGAAATCCGTTTCCCGTTTGATGTTTTGGTTCTTTGTTTTAGTTCCGTTTTGGGTCTTGGCCCAACACCAATGCTGCCGGATATGCTTCCCTGCTCAACCAATCAGTGTTTGTTTGACGCACACGTCCACAGCTACATGTGACACCTTGTTGAAATTTTTGAGGTGTGCGCGTCGGCTCCCCTGCAGGCTACGGTTACCCAGAAACCCCTTCTCTGCGTAGCTGTGGCAGGCAGTGTGGTATAATGGTTAGGGAGCTGGGCTTGTAACGTTAAGGTTGCAGGTTCAATCCCCAGGTGGGACACTGCCGTTGTACCCTTGAGCAAGGTACTTAACCTGAATTGCTTCAGTTAATATCCAGCTGTATAAATGGATTGTAAAGAAATGTAAACTGTAAGTCGCTCTGGATAAGAGCGTCTGCTAAATGTCTGTAATGTAATGTAATGTAATGTAATGTACGCAGAGACGCTTACGTGTATATTCACAGAAGCATAATTCCACCTTAACGCGTGTATCTCACCTCCAGCGTGCGGGTGCTTTGAGGAGCGAAACACGGGGCGGAGAGCTTGCGTTGTCTCCCCTCCGCGCCCCCAGGGCGTCACTCGCAACGCGCCATGTTGATGTTGAGTTTGTCGCTGAGTTTCTGTATGAGCAGAGACAGCTCCTCCGTGGCCTGAGACTTGTCCTCCAGCAGCTCGTAGCGGAGGCTCGATATGTCCTGTTTGATCTCTTTCAGCTCGCCTGTAAAAAGAACCAAACAGCCATAAACTCTATGCCTATTAGAACTATCGTTGCCCCATGCCTTTGATCGTGTCCCCAGAAATATTCTTCCACATGTTCAAGACTTTCCGCCCCACCCCCCATACCTCCTTGTAAAATCCTCAATGTACTGTAGACTTCCATATATATTTACACTTACACTTCTGCCAGTCATTTCCCACAAGCCCCTAGATTTGGATCTGGCAACCCTGATTAGAGCACTCAGGCTCCACCTATTAGAACGCTGAGCCTGTTTGGGAGGTTCAGCCCATTGGAGCGTTCAGCTCAGCTGATAGAACCCATACAGTAGGATGACAACTGAGTCAATGGCTGTCAACAAAAATATCTAAAATGGATACTTCTACAATTAAGAACTGTAAAATGCTGACAGAAAAAACATATATTTATGAACATCTTGTAAGTCGCTCTGGATAAGAGCGTCTGCTAAATGCTTAAAATGTAAAATGTAATGTAAAATGTCTAGTAAATACAGTAGTTTAGTAAAAACTAAGGGTTGGGTAAATTATGCCAATCGCTGTTCTCCTCTTCAACATGGAGGTGTGTAACTACAAGCAAACACACATCCAAAGCTGTGCTACATCGCACTGGTGTAATGTGTCTGTGTGCCTTCACTGCAGCTGTCCACTAGGCAGAGGGAATCGCTGTTCCTTTCGTTAAGGATAGCGGAACAAAAATGAACCGTGCAAGATGGCCTTCACCTTCGTTGACTTCGTCATTTTCCTTGTCCACTTGTGCTTTCAACACGTAGCGTTTGATGAGTCGCTTCATTATTTGCTATAAAAAAAAATACAAAAAATGAAAACACACTAAACAAAACAATTACAACAAATTGTGAAAGACAACCAACTTGTGTTTGGCAATTGGAATTATTGAAAGACTCTTAAATAGGAAGAGGAAAGTAAAGACGTGTTCTTGCCTGATAGCGAGTGGGCTGGTTCAGTATGCTGTTGAAGCTGTGAGACTCCGCGATGCGCAGGTTCGACTGGCCGAAGAGGTTCAGCTGAAATGTAAAAAGAACAAAAGCCGCCCGTTACGCACGAAAAACGACCTAACGATGAACAATAGCACGACATTTCACACCTTCCACAGCAACTCATAGTAGCACTGTCCCACACCAGATTTGAACCAACAGCCTCCCAGTTCCGTGCTCAGGCCCCTAATCACCACCACCCTACTCACGTGGAGTCTGTCTGTAATCTAGGGCAGACATGGCCAAGACCACCAGACTTGGTTCAAGTCCTTTATTGGAAACACGTTAACCCTTTGGACACTGCTAAAACTCCTGCTGGCAATTATTAACAATTCTATTTTCATTCAGAATTTTTTTGGGTTTATTCATCATATTTATTTATTTATTCAACCTTCAGTTTTTGAATGCTACCAGCATCTAAAGTCAGGTGCCCCTTACCGCCGACATTTCCCCCCTCAAGGGTCAGCACTGGGACCAAGTGGAACTTAGGACCATGTGATGTGGAGCTGTGCTACTTCAGCCCTGTGCCCTAGCTGGTTCTGACTAAGCTGTCTTGCAAAAACTTTCACAATCAACAAAATGCACAAGAAATAGCGGCTTTCAGTGGGGGCTATCTGGTGGCATATTCCCGCCGAACCCTTCCCTGTCTGACTGACTGTGCCTTGTGGGGGCAGATCATTACATTTACATTTTAGGCATTTAGCAGACACTCTTATCCAGAGCAACTTACAGTTTGCATACAATCCATTTATACAGCTGGATATTAACTGAAACAATTCCGGTTAAGTACCTTGCTCAAGGGTACAATGGCAGTGTCCCACCTGGGGATTGAACCTGCAGCCTCTGAGTTACAAGCCCAGCTCCCTAACCACTATACCACACTGCTGACTGAGTGTGTTTGGGGGGCACATGGCCAAACCCTCTCCTGTCTGACTGAGTGTGCCTGTGGGGCACCTGGCCGAACCCTGTCCTGTCTGACTGAGTGTGTTTGGGGGGCACATGGCCAAACCCTCTCCTGTCTGACTGAGTGTGCCTGGGGGCCACCCAGCCAAACCCTCTCCTGTCTGACTGAGTGTGCCTGTGGGGCACCCGGCAGAACCCTCTCCCATCTGACTGAGTGTGCCTGTGGGGCACCCAGCCAAACCCTCTCCCATCTGACTGAGTGTGCCTGTGGGGCACCCAGCCAAACCCTCTCCTGTTGACTGAGTTGTCTGTGGGGCCGGCTTGCACCCACATCCCATGCCCAGCTCCACATCCTTCTTGAGCCGGCGGCGCTTGCAGCGGAGCAGGTTGAAGACCGTCCGGACGCACTGGAAGAAGGACTTGGGGCTGGGGACGATGCTGAAGGGAGGCGGCAGCGTCTTGCCATTGTCGAAGTAAGACAGCCACAGCTTGGAGCGCGCAAACTTCCACTCCACGTCTGCGTCGTCCTGCGGGAGGCGGGGAAACAGGGGACGCCCGACTCGTGACTCTGACTCACACTGCTACAATGTCTCTGACTCACACTGCTACAATGTCACTGACTCACACTGCTACAATGTCACTGACTCACACAGCTACAATGTCTCTGACTCACACTGCTACAATGTCTCTGACTCACACTGCTACAATGTCTCTGACTCACACTGCTACAATGTCTCTGACTCACACTGCTACAATGTCTCTGACTCACACACACTGCTACAATGTGTGAGTGAGTGTCACACACAGTGTTGTGTGTGCCTGTGAGTGTGTTACGTGAGTGTGTGAGTGTATGAGTGCGTGTGTGTGTGTGTGTGTGTGCGTGAGTGTTAGTGTGTGAGTGTATGAGTGTTAGTGTGTGTGTGTGTGTGTGTGTGTGTGCGTAGTGTGTGTGTGTGTGTGTGCGAGTGTGCGTGAGTGTGTGTGTGTGTGTGTGTGTGTGTGTGTGTGTGTGAGTGTTTGGGTGTGAATGTGTGAGTGTGTGCACATACATGTGTGTGTACGTGTGTGTGTGAGTGTTTGCGTGTGAGTGTGTGTGTGTGTGTGTGTGTGCATGTAAGTGTGTACGTGTGCGTGAGTGTGTGCGTGTGAGTGTTAGTGTGTGTGTGTGTGTGTGTGTGGGAGTGTGTGTGTGCATGCTTGTGAGTGTTTGCGTGTGACTGTGTAAGTGTGTGCACGTACGTGTGTGTGTGTGTGTGTGTGTGTGTGTGTGTGAGTGTTTGCGTGTGAGTGTGTGCGTGTGTGTGTGTGTGTGTGTGTGTGTGAGTGTTTGTGTGTGTGTGTACGTGTGTGTGTGTGGGAGTGTTAGTGTGTGCATGCATGCTTGTGAGTGTTTGCGTGTGACTGTGTAAGTGTGTGCACGTACGTGTGTGTGAGTGTGTGTGTCTAAGATGAGAGGCATGGGATTCTTCTAGGGCCTCCCGGATGGTCTAGCGGTTACAACGCTGGCCACTGCGACCGGGGTTCGATTCCACTAGCCGTGCCAGTTTTGGCTCTGGCCGGGAGTGCCACTAGGGGGCAATTGGCCCAGGGAGGGGGGAGGGAAGTCGACATGAAGCTCGCTGCGCATAGGAGTGGCTCTGTGTACTGGAGTTACAGTCGACGGCCTTGGTGAGTGCCGGCTCGGAGGAGGCGGTACATCACCTTTGTCACTGCTGGTCTCAGGGCTGCGGCAGCGAGTTCACAGTACGAGGGGTGGGATTGACATGAAAAATAGGGTATAATTGACTGCTAAATTGGGAGAAAATGGGAGAAAATCTGGGGAGGAGGCGCTCACCTCGATCTCTTGATAAGAGCTGTTGATCATGGCGATAAGCATGTTCAGGAGCACCACCACCATGGTGACGTTATAAATCCCGTACAGAACGTATCCAATGTTCTCTATAAACTTGTGATCGTACTTCAGCACCACTGACGACACCTCAGAGAGTCCGAATATGGACCAAAACAGCGTCTTGAAGCTCTCTTCAATTCTACAGGACAATGAGAAATGACAAGAGTAAGAGAGTGAGTGAGAGTAATAGTGAGATAGAGAGAGCATGAGAGTGAGAGTAATAGTGAGAGAGAGAGAGAGAGACAGAAAGATTGGTGGGGCTAAGAGTGAGAACTGAACCCTGGGCCGGTATGTTTCAAATATCTCAAGAATTACACTTAAGACACCTCCTAAAAGCTTACTTTGGAGTGAAATCATTCTTTGCTTAAAGTGGTCGGTAAAACTGTGGTTCTGTGTGGCTCAGTTGGTAGAGCACGGCGTTGGCAACGCTTAGGTTGTGGGTTCAATTCCCGCTGGGACCACATGTATGTATGCATTCACTACTGTAAGTCGCTTTGGATAAAAGTGTCTGCTAAATGGCATATATTATTATAAAACGTAGTTATCAAGCAGCTCACACTTTGTCATAGGTAAGTCTTTAAATATTCACAAGAGTAACTTGTAAGTGTGTTTTTGCAACCATCATGGGTGCTGCAAATTAAGAGATTAAAATAGGTAATCAATTGCTGAAATTGCAAAGAGGAAGAACCAATCTGCTTTTGAAAAATCTCTATTCTTTGATGGTCAACAAAAGTTTCCAATAAAGTTAAACAGACCCTCATTATGAGAGATGCCTTGTTGGCTAATGTTAGGCTACGTAAAATGGATTTAAAAAGAAAACCGAATTGGACTGTGGGGGAAACGGTGATGTTGGTAGAGGAGGTAGATGTGAAAGTTTTGCCCCACACTTACAAATCGTCATAAAAAGAGGCATGGAGGCAGATCGCAGACAACATCAATGCAAGCGTCGCCTCCGCCATTCGGAGCCCGGAGGAAAGCGGAAAGAAATGGAACAATGTTCTATCCAAAGCGGAAAATCTCCGCTTTCAAGAAGGCAACATCTGGCACTGGTTCATAGTCTTATTTATTTATTCATGAGACACATTTGTTTCATATTGCAATATTGCTGATGAACAACAACAGTTATTAAAATGATTTTGACTATTGAGCTACAATTATTTGAATGTAGTTAAACCTGTAAGCGCAGTGGCAGAGGTAGTGCTCCGCACCCTTGAGAGGAAATGTCACAATCAGTGGAGCGGACGACTGTCAGCATGCTGGACTACGCAAACTGCAGATCATATTAAGGTTGGTACTCAACAGTAAAAGTGAATTGTGAATAAAACATATATATAACTGCATAATACATGTAAAACTATGTCAGGTGCTACAAGGGCTGTCACAGTTTTTGCCACTACCCTGCTGATGGTGGATTGTGATGGTCCCAAATCATCAGTATTACATAATTGCACTTTCCCCATGGCTAGGAAGCAGAGTGTTAAAATAACTAACATTTCTGCCGTAACTGCGGTACTTCTCAAAGTTGCTGGCAAAGATGATTCCCTGACAATCTAAGCGATAATATTTGATGAACTATGCATTGTAAAACATTTCTAAAACATTCCTCCTGTCTTGGAAGGTGCGCGCACGTGTCCGTCTTCCCAACTGTGCCGTCTCGCCTACTCCTAGCCGAGTTAAGAGAGCTCCCGAGGTATCGTAAATACCTGACAGTTTAAGAGTACTTTTAAGTCAAGAGATTTCGTAAATCATCTTTATTCTTAAATTTGAGTGTAGTAGTAAAGTCAACGATTATTTGTATTATTTGTTTACTTTGAGTGGCTTGATGCACACGGCCCCTGGCCTCTCACTCCTCAGCACAGTGACATCACCTTACCAGTGACATCACAGTGGCATCACCTTCCAGTGACATCACGCCCCACAGTGACATCACCTTCCAGTGGCATCACGTCCCACAGTGACATCACCTTCCAGTGACATCACCTTCCAGTGGCATCACCTTCCAGTGACATCACCTTCCAGTGGCATCACCTTCCAGTGGCATCACCTTCCAGTGGCATCACGTCCCACAGTGACATCACCTTCCAGTGGCATCACGTCCCACAGTGACATCACGTCCCACAGTGACATCACGTCCCACAGTGACATCACGCCTTCCAGTGACATCACCTTCCAGTGGCATCACCTTCCAGTGGCATCACGTCCCACAGTGACATCACCTTCCAGTGACATCACGCCCCCACAGTGACATCAGTGACATCACCTTCCAGTGACATCACGCCCCCAGTGGCATCACCTTCCAGTGACATCACGCCCCACAGTGACATCACCTTCCAGTGGCATCACGCCCCTTGCCGAGGCAGAGTGACCTGTTACAAAGCTTTTCCCAGTGATGCGAGCGACCCTTACTGACAGGCATGCCCCCCACCGTATCATAAATCCAGTTGCGTCATTAAAAAGGAGAAAGGGAGCACTACGCGATAATTCAAGTCAAACTGAAGTCTCAGAGGCAAGGTTGAAGACGTTTTTAGACATCATCAGACGTCCTCTAAGGGAATGGAGAAGTGGAGGACGGTTTCGGTAGAAGCGTTATGTTCCCATGTGCCGTTTAGCATTCCAGATGCGCTGCCTCGCCAGCTAAAAAGCATGACTCATCTCCCCCGGTTACAGGCGCTTTACATTTACAGCACACCTTCACTGGTGTGTGCCTGGGGGGTGCCTCTCCACCTGCCTGTCTGTAATCTCTCCACCTGCCTCTGTGTGTGGAGGGGTCTGTAATCTCTCCACCTGCCTCTGTGTGTGGAGGGGTCTGTAATCTCTCCACATGTGTCTGTGTGTGGAGGGGTCTGTAATCTCTCCACCTGCCTCTGTGTGTGGAGGGGTCTGTAATCTCTCCTCCTGCCTCTGTGTGTGGAGGGGTCTGTAATTTCTCCTCCTGTGTCTGTTGAGATCTGACACCTGCAGTCTGCCTGCGCCAGTTGCACATTAAATGTACTCTTTTGACACAGTGACTGCGCAGCTCAGCTGGTGGGACTGCAGAGTGACACACAGTGACTGCGCAGCTCAGCTGGTGGGACTGCGCA
>JAINUG010000416.1:71793-79293 GCA_029706075.1 Aldrovandia affinis
TTACCCAGAAGGCCATGCGGTACAGTACCTGCGACCCACACCATGATGAGAACCTCTGTCCAGCTGAAGCGCGTGGTCTTCACGCGGTACACCTGCGTGGGGTAGTCTGTGACGGTGACGTTGGGCAGCGTGGTGATGCCATCGAAGCGGTCCGACGCGTTGAACACCAGGAGGCAGAGGAAGATGATGAAGGAGGCGGCGTGAGCCACAAACTTCATGAAGGGGCTGCGTAGCACCTTCCCCAGCTGGGGCGTGGCGGAGCAGGGCAGGGGAGGAGAGCAGATTTCATTATCTTACCGTAATTATTCACTTATACATATATATATATACAGTATATAGTATATAGAGAGAGAGAATAATATATTAAGAGAAAAACAACCTTTTACACAAACAAACCAATATTTAAAAAGTCCAAATGATATCACAAGGGCCCTTGCTCTTGTTATCATTGTTGCACGGATATCCTTTTGCTCGATATCTGTGACTCGTGTTTGTCGAGTGCTACCAAGGCTCGGACTCAAGCCAACATTTGAACTTAACTTTGACCTGCGAATGAACGCAAAGTGGGACTTTAAAACACCTTAAAGCATTTTATTACGAGTCAGCGGGCTAAGGACGAACGTTGTTTGAATCCATAACGTAGTGTTTTCACGGAATGGGTAATGTTCCCTCTCTCCCCATGAGACTGAGCGCCGTGGGCGTGCTGCCACCACGACTGAGACGGTTGTCAAGAGCCGCGCCTACCCGGGTGCACGGGGCGAACCAATACCCCACGGCCAGCAGGGGGAGCCCCAGAGCCACCGCCAGCACCACCAGGCACTTGACAACGACGGTCTGCTCCCTCAGTCCGGACAGGTTCTCATACCAGATGGTCAGCAGCTGCTGCTGGCAGTTTGGATGCGCCACAAACTGCGGGGAGACACACAACAGCACCGTGTGACACAGCTGCCCGTTGCTTTGCACACCAGAGTAAAACAAACAACAAAAAGACATCCGAGAATATGTAGATAAAGAGAAAAAAAAGTTTTAATTTAAAACAATAAAATATATATATGTACCAACGGTTTACTGTTCTGTCTGCGCTGGGAACCTGTCGTGAGGATTTTTCAATATGCCTGCATCAACTGGTCGATCAGGTTTTCGTGAGTCCCCACCTTCCCCAGCTATATAATATAATATACGCCATTTAGCAGACGATTTTATCCAAAGCGACTTACACTAGTAAATGTATACATTTTTCAATAAATGTGGCCGCAGTGGGGATTGAACCCACAACCTAAGCGTTGCCGACGCTGTGCTCTACCAACTGAGCCACAGAGAACCAGGTTGGGTCAGGAGAGGGAGCCTGTTTCTCCAGTTCTCATTCGTTAAATAATAAATGAAATCGTGCCACCTCTCACTTCTCTTTCCGCTTTTTGTGGGGCTTTTTGCCAGTAAGATTGGTCGTGCAGTCTAAAAATAAGTTAAATGTGTCTGTCTGCTATGTACCAGTAGGATATTGTTTCACTCTGTCATCGATAGAAACGAGTCTCGATGTTGTCCGTGTGCGTCCGCGTCTCACCTCCTCCACACCTGCCCTTAGCATCATCGTTTCATTGCCTTGATGAACACCTCAGAATTAGTCCCAAATTGCATAAGGAGTCACACGTCTGTGCTGATTCCTGAACGAGTGCCTACAGTGACACCTGGTGGATAACTGGTGAAGTTCAGCTTAACAGCCCCGATGATGACGTGCTGGACATTTTCTCTGAGCCCCACCAATAGCAGCGCACGCACTGGCCCCCATGGAGGAGTGGCCATACCGTTAGTCTTCAACAGATGGCTTATCAATCTGTGTAAACTGTTAAACTGTAAAGCAAACAGACTTAGGGTATATGATTTTCTCATAATATCTGTTTTAAAAAGTATATAAAGACAAACATTTACCTTCCATGAACTATACCTTCTCCTTTTCTCTCCCTCTCTCTGTCTTTCTCACTCTCTGTCTCTGCCGTTCTCTCCCTCTCCCTCTCTCTCTCTTGCTCTCTTCCTCTCTCTCCCTCTCTCTCCCTCTCTCTCTCCATCTCTGCCTTTCTCTCTCTCTCTCTCTCTCTCTCTCTCTCTCTCTCTCTCCTCTCTCTCTCTCTTGCGGTCTTCCTTGCCCTCTCCCTCTCCCTCTCCCTCTCCCTCTCCCTCTCCCTCTCTCTCTCTTGCTCTCTTCCTCTCTCTCCCTCTCTCTCCCTCTCCCTCTCTCTCTCTTGCTCTCTTCCTCTCTCTCTCTCTCTCTCTCTCTCCTCTCTCTCTCCCCCTCTCTCCTCTCTCTCTCTCTCTCTCTCTCTCCCTCTCTCTCTCTCTTGCGGTCTTCCTTGCCCTCTCCCTCTCCCTCCCTCTCCCTCTCCCTCTCCCTCTCCCTCTCCCTCTCTCTCTCAATGTCTCACCATCCATACAGATCGTGTTGTGTACATGTATCGCACGACCAGCCCTTCATAAAGACAGAAACAGGCAGTGACTTCACTGCAGGCCGGCGGGGGCGTTTACACATTTCCTCCGCCGCGGTTTTTCCGTGACGGCTGGGCTTCCAGCCATCACCGTGCCAACGGGGCCCGCATGGCGTGCCGGTGTGCTGAGACAGCAGCAGCGTGCCGCGTGTCTCGACCCCGCCCCCCGCGGACCAGCAATGCCAGGTTCCAGCTGCGAACGGCTGACGCGAACAAGTTCCTTTAAAGAGCCTGCCCTTTTATTTTAATGCCTTTCCCCCTTCTTCTCCCAGTTTGGAGCGCCCAATCGTAATCTGAGTACACGCTCGCTGCAACCTCCGCCGTCAATTCGGGAGAGCGCAGACGAGCTCTCCTCCGAGACGCGTGATGTCAGCGGCCGCTTCTTTTCACACCGCAGTCCACGAGATAAACTCCAACCATTTTACATTTACATTTTAAGCATTTAGCAGACGCTCTTATCCAGAGCGACTTACAAGATGTGCATTAATACAAGGTAAGAACAATCATAGTTAGCGCACAAGATCAGTGCAGTAAAACGGCGATGGACATCATTGCAGGCGTCTGCATATCATACCTGTAACATTGGGAAAGAAAAGGTTAGTGGGGTTTTTTTGTTTGTTTTTTGTTTTTTTCACCGACGTGAGCCAGAGGAAGACGCTTCATGTGCCGCTTTATAACGGCAGACTGTGGGCGCCCGATTGGTGCGCGACAAACCAACAGCATGACACTTAAATGCTAGCTGGCTAGCTAATAAACAAACAAGCGCTCATATACTATTGCGTCACTGGGAGTTCCCGCTGTTTGCGGCGGGAAATAGGCTGGCTGGCAGTGCAGTGTAATGTTTAGGGAGCTGGGCTTGTAACTCAGAGGTTGCAGGTTAAATTCCCAGGTGGGGCACTGCTGTTGTACCCTTGAGCTAAAGGTACTTAACCTGAATTGCTTTAGTAAAATATCCAGCTGTATAAATGGATTGTATGAAGATAAATGTAAACTGTGTAAGTCGCTCTGGATAAGAGTGTCTGCTAAAATGTAAAATGTCAAATGTAATGTAAATCCCAGTAATGCAATAGCATACGAGCGCTTGTTCATTTATTAGCTAGCCAGCTAGCATTTACTGGTCCCGGGATGACTGAATTTTAAGCATCATGCTGTTGGTTGATGGCTTTAATAGCTAAGTGTGTTAACAAAAACACCCAAAACATGTGAAAAAGTTCATTAAATCAAACAAACAGAAAATGTTGGCCACAGGTAAGCTCCTTTGTGTGAGAGGAGATGGTGAGACCCCCATATTTGACCCCAGTTAGGGTTAGTCTATAGAACCTGGCGACTCCAGCAGGAGCAGCAAAGGTGGGAGCGAATGGGACAGAGCCCCCTGTGGCGGGGAGGAGTAACTGACCTTCTTGACCTCGTACTTGATGGCCAGTTTCACGCGGCTGAGGAGGGAGCGGTGGTGCTGTCCCTCCTCCAGCTCGGCGCTGATGTCACCGTTCAAGATGGCCTCCACCTCCTCCGTGTCTCGGCAGAGGTCGAGCACCCCACCACAAAATCCTTGCACTGCATAGACAGCTTGCGATAGTCATTCTGCGTGAGAGGCGGAGGGGGGTGGTGGTTAAAAATCACGTTTTATCACAGCAGGAAACAGGTGAAACCCAAATACTTGTCATTGAAAACAAATGGCAACAGAAACAAGATAGTACACAACAGAAATGAGTGGGTACTGGAGTGGTGGAGTGTATTTATATGGAAATGGATTGTTCACTCATTGCACGTGTTTGACGGTTTAAGGGTAACATGTCAAACGTGTTCTTGCTTGTTGGTATTGTAGGTGCGGGGCTGTGGGGAGGGGTGTTAATAAATGACTGTAGAGAAATTAATCATATCTGCGTGTTCAATGGGCTGGCACGGTTAACACTCAGGCCTCAGTGCAAATCACCATGGAGGGAAATGGAAGACGGACGACCAACGGTGCAGAGCAGTGATTTACTGAGTCCTCACAAATGTACTGCAGAGTACGTTCCAGAAACAGGAGAGCGGAAACACATTTTGCATTGCCAGGTAGAGCTCGACCCCCCCCACACACACACACACAACTGGGGAAAATCCTCTCGGTTGATTGAAACACGATTTTTATTATTGGTGCAAATTTATAACAGCAATAAAATGTGGAAAGTAATTTGGAAAGAGTCTTAGAAAATAACTTCAGTCCCATTAACAATACTGTATCGGGCAAAACAGAAAACTACTTTCTACTTTTGTTTTGTTTTGTTTCTCAGAAATGTCTCCTTTGGACTGACCTGGAAACGGTCTCTTTTGGGGACACCCTGTGCCGGCCAGAAGAGGATAGGTCCCCCCCCCGCACCCCCTTTACTCCGGCCCCACCCAAGGTTTCTCCCTGTCCTTTCAACCAAGGGAGTTTTTTTCCTAGCGCCTGTTGCCTTAAGGCTTAAATATACTTCACTTTAAATACGCGTACGCATATGTAAAATGGTGCCGCGAGTATCCTGCGGTCGTTGGGAGCGTCCTTTGTGCACGTCCTCAAGAAATTAACATTAGACATACGCGAGGTGCAATACTGACATAAATCGTGGGGCGGGCAGAAAGAAAGAGGAGGGTGATGGCAAGCAAGCCGCTCTGCTTCACCCACTGGCTCACTGGGCGTGTGTTTCGATGTGTAATGAGCGGGGACACCCGACCAAGCAAGTCATCAAATGTCCTGCCAGACATACGGAAATACTGATGATGCTTTTCAGCATCAATCTCTCTCATCAGTAGAATGAGAGAAACATACTCTCTGTCGTTACGCCGGGACACATTTAATGGTCTAATATACTATAACTATATATATAAACTACACCATCTCCGTTGTTTAGTTTAGTTTAGCTTATTTGACATTCAACTTGAGTTGTCTGGAGCAAAGTGAAGCTCTTGAAAAGGTACAAAGAAGGGCAACTAAACTGGATCCAGGTGTGACATGTGATAGGAACGCATACACCTTTCTTTGTTCTGGTACATTATCTTTATTCTGTCACGCTTCGGACGCCGATGACGTAGGAGGGGCGGTCCCTTTCCGGGGTTTTTGAAAGGCACGCTCCAGACCCCGGAGAGGAGGGCCAGTCACACAAAACTTGGGAACTTGTTTGGAAGGAGGGCGAGACGGCCACGTTTTGGGGAAAAGCCTTGGTTTTGAAGGCAAGGACAGAGGGGGGTGGTTTTCACGAATTAGTTTATCTCCTTGGTCCAGAAAAAAAATCGGTCATTTGTAATGATTTGATAAGCTGGGAATAACCGGTGGCTAAGCCACGTCTTATGGCTGTCTCAGACAGCAGGGGGATCGTAAATCCCTGCTTGTATTATTATTTTTCAGTCTGTATACCCAGTGGCGATTTTACCACGGGAGCGGGTTCATCCCTACTGTTGGGATGAAAATATTAACATTTTCAAATCAACTCAAAAAAACATTTAAGAGAAAATGATTTTTGAACATTGCACCCCCTGTTTTAAAACCCTAATATCGCCACTGTGTATACCGATATACACTTATTATGGTCCGCACAATGTTGCATCTGTAAAAAAATTACATTTAAAAAAACAATTGCCGTTCGAACAGAGAAGGTCCCCATTTGCTCCGCGTTAATTAATGCAACCCGAACATCTGGACATCAGCTCGTGGTTTTACTGCCCTGTGGTCCCTTGCTGCCGAGTGTTCGGTCACATTTGCTCAATTCCGTGGCAATTCTGTGGTTCCGTGAATCAGTTGGTAGAGCATGGCGTTAGCAACGCTTAGGTTGTGGGTTCATTCCCCACTGGGACCACATATACTGAAAAATGTATGCATTCACTACTGCAAGTCGCTTTGGATGAAAGCGTCTGCTAAATGGCATATATTATTATATTATATTAATTCGCGGCTAAACGCATCTGATTGGGCCAGACGACCTCAAAAGGAGCGCGCAAAGCCCCGCTGCGGAACTGACTCGCATTCCTATTGCTGTAGGGCACATTTACTACGTTTAAAAAACGGGCGAGGAGAATACTATGAGCAGGGCTGGACTGGCTATGTAGTCTACGGTCTGTAGGGCCGGTAGGGCCAGTAGAATTATTTTATATAGCCTATATATATATATTATACCACGGACCGGGTATTCCGAGGGGCGCAATTATTTTTCGCGTAGCACCCCCGGTCCGCGAAATAAACGAACTGGTCTCACGTAGCACCCCCCGTCGACAGAAAATGGGGCGCCACTGGATGGGCCGGTCTGAGCCAAATGGCAGGGCCTATTTTTTGTCCCAGTCCAGCCCTGACTATGAGTATTATAATCAGAGGAAATCTTCTGAATAAAGTTGTAGAAGTAAGTCCTAAAGCCACAGAAAAGGGTAAGTTAAAGAAATGCGCTAGAAAAAACGTGGGAACGGGAATAACTCGGTCAAAATCCAGATTGTTGGAGAAACTGCACGCATTAAGAGCTTTACGGCACGCATTAAGAGCTTTGCGACAATAATTATACAGTAAAAAAAACTGTCGGTTAGTGTGTGCATTCACAAACTGCTGAATATTTTTTTTAATCTCTCAAATGCATAGCGCGTGCCAAAACGGGAACTTCTACTCAAGCGTGCCAGACAGGATTACCGCTCAAATGTGTGAGAGTTGAACATTTCTTGGGTAACGTTTCAGAGTATAAATTGCATGGGCGTTAAAGATAAATGAGGGGTTTCAAAATGAGGTAGGCATATTGGGGAGATAATTTAGGAAGGTGGATTCTTAGAAATATTTGGGGGAATGTATGGCAGAAAACTGGCAACTACTGCTTCTAGTTTGGACACACCCATATATTGATACGTTAGTCTCTTTGCCAGCGAATGTGGAAAAATTCATAAAGTGTTATTAATTTCCGGTTCTTCAAGATGATGCAACCCCCAAAAAAAAAGGGTCAAAGATAGACGTGAAACAAATAAATACAAGGTCGGTGCGCCTATCAGATGCCGTCCGCGTGGCGCATATTCGGCGCGCGAGCAGGAAATCACA
>JAINUG010000416.1:81793-204293 GCA_029706075.1 Aldrovandia affinis
CAGGAGCTCCGTCACCTCCAGGTGCTCGTTGCCCACGGCCAGCTGCAGCGCGCTCTGGCCCATGTAGTCCACGCAGTTGACGTTGAGCGTGGGCGACTCGTCCTCCAGCATGCGGCGCACCACGGGGATGTTGCCGTACTCGGCCGCGTCCAGGAAGCGCTCCTCCTCCGCGGTGAGGCTGGCGATGCGGTTGTTGAACATGAAGGCCGGGCCGCGCACCGCCTGGCGGCGACCCTTCTCCCGCTGCATGGTGAGCCGCCGCTGCACCGGGACGTCCTCCGCCGTCCTGCGGGGGGGAGACGGGCTAGTCGCTACCGGCAACCACCATCAACAGTGTAACGCTTCGGAACGCTGCCGCGCGACGGCAGGTGCTCGCGCGACGCTAAGCGGGCTGGGCTCACCTTCGTTTCTCCTCTCGTCGAGCGCTGAGACCCGGGCTCTACCTTCGAAAGGTTATTCTGATTACCGCCATCGTGGTCTGCCTCAAATGGGGGGGGCGACCCGGTCGCACGCTAAGGTCAACTAAGTGAAAAGGTTGACCCCTTCCTTTAACGGAAGGAAGTAAGATGATTTTAAAAAGTCGTTGTGCGTATGAGGTGTTGTTCCCAGCCCGCTCGCCTGGAGTCTGCTGCCTGTCCGTGTCAGAGGCAGACCTATGATGTGGTTGAGAAGGGGAGAGTGTAAAAAGAGATCTGCATTCCCCCCCCACCCCTCGTGCCCCCCCATCTCTGCGTCAGGAGAGGGGCTCTCCCGCTTGGGCCTTGGAGCACAGATCTTTAATATCCGGGCCTGGCCCACGGTGCTCGCAGCCAGAGGTGCTAAAACCCGCGGGCCGGCGCTGAGAGAACTCCCGCGGGAAGTGCAAACTCTCACGGGGCCTTTAATCGCATTTTAATGAAACGCGACAGACGCCCCCCCCTTCCCCCCAGCCGCAGGGGCTCGGACACGCCGTCGGGTTCTCTCGGCCAAACTTCCAGGTGACAGATTTTTTCAGACACACAAAAATAAAAGAGCTGCTCGCTGCCAAACTGAACGCAGGAAGGGAGGAAATTGATAACAACTGCGGGCAACAGCTGCGGAAAAAAAACCTGAGAGAAAAAGGGAAAGCATTTATTTTGAGAGTTGCAGTCTTAGAAAGTGATGCTGGAGAATTACAGCTTCACACCATCACCAGAGCCGAAGTCTGGCACCTTGAAACAAAATCTGCACTTTTCGACATTTTTGTCCTTGGGGGAGGGGGAACAAAACAAAAAACCTTTGGGATCATGAAAGCGTGACGCTAATACAGTAGTGTGTTGGCTCAGACCAAGAATGCACTGGGAATCAACTGCAGTGTATGGAACAGGACTTTAAACCTCAGGTTTAAACCACTATACCAAGGGCTTCTGAGCCCTGGCTTCTAGAGGGACGCAGGGTCCGCTGGTTTTCCTCGTTACTCAGTATCTCAGTGTCTCAGTATCTCAGTGTCTCGGTGTCTCAGTGTGTCAGTGTCAGTGTCTCAGTGTCTCAGTGTCTGTGTCTCAGTGTCTGTGTCTCAGTATCTCAGTGTCTCAGTATCTCAGTGTCTCAGTATCTCAGTGTCTCTGTGTCTCAGTGTCTCAGTGTCTGTCTCAGTGTCTGTGTCTCAGTGTCAGTGTCTCAGTGTCTCAGTGTCTCAGTGTCTCAGTGTCTCAGTGTCTCAGTGTCTCAGTGTGTCAGTGTCTCAGTGTCAGTCTCAGTGTGTCAGTATCTCAGTGTCTGTGTCTCAGTGTCTGTGTCTCAGTGTCTCAGTGTCTCAGTGTCTCCGTGTCTCAGTGTCTCAGTGTCTCAGTGTATCTCAGTGTCTCTGTGTCTCAGTGTCTCAGTGTCTCAGTGTCTGTGTCTCAGTGTCTCAGTATGTCGTTGCTTAATTGATCAGTTAAAGGGGTTGATTGCACAGGTAACTCACCTCACCTGGTTTCTTGGGTCTGAGCTGGATGATGATTTTGGGGTGAAAAGGGAAACCAGTGCACCCTTCATTCAAACTGGAATGGCTGCTAGTAACCAGGGAGATAAGGAGCAGTGGTCTTTTTGAAATATTGTTGTGCTCACGTTTTTTATTTTTATTTTAAAAAGATTTTGTTTCTGATTTTCTCCCATTTTCTCCCAATTTAGTAGCCAATTAGACCCGCTATTTTATGTCAATCCCCCCCTAGTAATGCGAGTTCGCTGCCGTAGTCCTGCGACCGGTAGTGACAAAGGCGAAGCATCGTCTCCTCCGAGACGGCACTCAACCGTAACCCGGTACTACAGGGCCACTCTTATGCGCAGCGAACGTCCTGTCGGCTTCCCTCCCCTCTCCCTGGGGCAGACAGCAAATGGCACTCCCAGCCAGAGCCGACTCTGGCGGGACGGGGAATCGAACCCCGGTCTCCGTGGCCAGCGTCGGACGTTGGAACCACTGGACCACGCGGGAGGCCTGTGCTCGCATTTGCTTGTTTGTTTTCTACCTGTCCATGTGACGGACCTTTCACATGTAACCACAATAATCGATTTTCCCTGGGTGCATGACCACTGGAACCCTGACTGAATCCCGACTGAATCCTTAGTGAACCCTGACTGAATCCCGACTGAACCCTGAGTGAACCTGACTGAACCCTGACTGAATCCCGACTGAATCCTTAGTGAACCTGAGTGAACCTGACTGAACCCTGACTGAACCCTGACTGAACCCTGACTGAACCCTGACTGAATCCCGACTGAATCCTTAGTGAACCTGAGTGAACCTGACTGAACCCTGACTGAACCCTGACTGAACCCTGACTGAATCCCGAGTGAATCCTTAGTGAACCTGAGTGAACCCTTGGTGAATCAGGGCCATTTGACTGTTTGGCCAATCCTGGGGGGTTCAATTTTGCTAAACAAACTCTGTGGTGGACCTCAGCCAAGGCAGAAAGCCCACACTCGGTTTCAGGGGAAAAAAAGACTCAAGCGCTGCTCCGGAAGGAAATAATCCATTACTTTGCTGATCCAATTACTTAAAGCCACCGGCTGTACTGCACACACCACAAGCTGCACATTCTATTCAATTCAGCAACGCACAGAAGTGATATAACCAGGGGCGTGTCATTTGTAACTTGGCTCCGATGAAGTGGGGACTGTGGTTTCTGAGCTGTGGAGATTAGTCTTCACAAGCCGACTGTAAAAGCACTAAATCACGGCCCTCCGCCCCTGCGCACGGCGTTCCTGGCTGACACCGCAGCGGCGCTGCTGCACCGTGACAGCCCCGCGGTGCACCAAAGGCTCGTTCCAGATCCTGAGTCTAAAGTGCGCGAGCAAACGACACGCGACAGGAAGCGGGGCACGGGGGCGGCTGCTCTTGGTTCTCGGCGTAACAGGCAACAGTGCACCTGTAATGGATGACACTTTTAAAATAAGACACATTTCACCTGCTAGGTGGTTTTTTTGTGCAATTAGATCGCGGCGGCTCTACACTGACTTAATACTGCCCCCTCCCAAAGAAAAACACACACACACACACACACACGCACACACACACCCGCGCGCACACACAACAATTACTCAAACACAACTCAAGTACTGTATTAAATAAAGTATAGATGCGCATTGGTCAAGACATTGGGAGGAAGTGATGGGAGATCACGTATTCACTTTGACATTTAAAAAAAAAAAACATCTTTGCATGCGATGAACCTCAGCTGAGGACTAACCTTGCTTCCTGGGCCCCCCAAAAATATCTGACTGAATTTTAGGGCATGCGCGCTGCTACATTAACACACTGGTTGGAAGAGTGAGGTCGGGGGTTGGGGGGCTTTGGCTGTGACGGAAATGATCGCACGTTGTCCTCATCCTGGCACCCTGTGAACAAATCCATCAACGTCATTCACAGCTTAGAGACTTTGCGCGGAGAGCAACGACAAAAAGTTTTTCTCTTTCCACCCCTTAACCAAGCCATTAGTACAACACCCTTCTGTCCACCATAACCCTGTTTCTCATATTTCTTTCCTAAGAAAAAAGAGATTAAATATCACAGAATCTTTTTTTTTAATTATAGATTTTTGATTCTGATCTTATCCCATTTTCTCCCAATTTGGTAGTCAATTACACCCACTATTTTCATGTCAATCCACCCCCCTTGTATTGTGAGTTCGCTGCCGTAGCCCTGTGACCGGCAGTGACGAAGGCGTAGTATCTCCTCCGAGACGGCACTCGCCAAGCCATTGCCCATAACTCCGGTACTCCAGGGCCACTCCTGTGTGCAGCGAACATCCTGTCGGCTTCCCTCCCTCCTCCCTGGGGTGGACAGCCAATCGCCACCCCCTAGTGGCACTCCCGGCCAGAGCCGACTCTGGCACGGCCGGTGGACTCAAACCCTGGTCACCATGGCCACCGTCGAACGTTGTAACTGCTGGACCACGGGGGAGGCCAAATATCACATAATTTGATATGGTGGAACACTTTCCTAATTTATGAATAATAATAATAATAAGCGAACTCACATATACGTGTCCCTCTAGACCAGCGGTCTCAAACTCGGCGCCGTGGAGGGCCACGCTGGTTTTTACTCCAGCCTCCGCTCTTCATTAGACAATTAGTTCCATTATTGATCCAATTATCCTGTCGTCCTGCACGTACAGTGAAATTAGTTATTTCTGTGATCTAAATATGCAATTGTTGCCTGTATTGTGAGCTTTAACTTGGAAAATGCACAGAGGTACAGGCATATGGCTGAATGACTCGTTGAACCAATTCACGCAGTGACTGCAGCAGTAACTGGCTGGAATAATAAAGTAATATACGCCTTTCAGCAGACGCTTTTATCCAAAGCGGCTCACAGTAGTGAATGCATACATTTTTCTGTATATGTGGTCCCAACGGGAATCAAACCCACAACCTACTGCCTTCATCTGGGGTTTCAAATGAGCAAGCATTCCTCGGGCCACATCACTTCCTCCCAATGCCTTGACCAATGCTTATCTATACTCTTACATCACTTCCTCCCAATGCCTTGACCAATGCTTATCTGTACTCTTACATCACTTCCTCCCAATGCCTTGACCAATGCTTATCTGTACACTTACATCACTTCCTCCCAATGCCTTAACCAATGCTTATCTATACTCTTACATCACTTCCTCCCAATGCCTTGACCAATGCTTATCTGTACTCTTACATCACTTCCTCCCAATGCCTTAACCAATGCTTATCTATACTCTTACATCACTTCCTCCCAATGCCTTGACCAATGCTTATCTGTACTCTTACATCACTTCCTCCCAATGCCTTGACCAATGCTTATCTGTACTCTTACATAGCTTCCTCCCAATGCCTTGACCAATGCTTGTCAGCGCCACCCTCTACCTACTGAGCAACTCAGAACCACAATGAAATGGAATGAAAACCTGCATACACACGCCCTCTATGGTATTGAGTTTGAGACCACAATACATGCGATGGTGTTATTGCATAGCACACTGAGATTGCGTGGCACGTGTACTTGCGTGTTAGGTTTGAAACGTTCTTGTGCCCTAAATCTCTGGATTTCCCGGGCCACAGTCAGCACTGATTTGATCACAGGATTTGATATGGGACCGTGTGGCGCGTCAGTGCTCCGGGAGCCGGTGTTTCAGCCGGACACAGCGCCCCTGAGCGTGAAGAATCACCGCAATGAAACTGAACTTGAGCTCACAAAGACGGAAATGCAATCAGCCATACTTCAGCTGAGCTGCCGATTACTGTAACAAACGACGCTCCTCGACACTTAACGGCGAGACTTCCTTCGCGACGGTTCTCACTGCCGCTGTCTTCCACAACCTGATCGCTCTTTGGTCCGTCGCTGCACTGATTGGCTCATTGAAACTGGGCGTGGCCTGAATTAGCCAATAGGCCAGTCTGTCGCCTAACTGGCTGCCACTGGTTAAAAACACCAGGTCACACTGCATCAGTAATCTTGCCAACATAACACATGAAAAAAGTTCAAAAAATATATATATTTTTAAAGAAAACCTAATAAAAAAAACCGCAAGGCCGTTAGTTCGGTCTAAGGGAGAAACTGACGTGTACTTTCAGTCTCCTCTGTTTCCTCAAAACTTTTCCACAAGACACACACACCACGCACACACACACACACACACATGCACCATGCACATGCACACACACACACGCACACACACACACACACCACGCACACACACACACACACACACATGCACCATGCACATGCACACACACACACGCACACACACACACACAGCTCCAGCAAGCTGCTTTCTAAAGACTTCACAAGCCCAGCCAAAAGATTGATCACCACATTAGCATTAGCTGCACCACCTGCACCACATCTAGCAGATAGAATCAGAAGTAGGGGACAAACTGATGCGGATGCTAAATCACCTAAATCAGTCCCATGCCTCTTCACCGCTAAGCACTACCTAGTTAATTCATTGCTCTTTATATTGAAATTGTTTTGCACATTGACTGATTGGCCGTTGTTGCTCATTACAAGCTCGGACCCTGGGCCGGCCCAGAGGAGGATGGGCTCCCCCCTCTTGGGTCTGGGTCCTCCTGACGTTTCCTCCTGTTTGTTCCTCCTAGAGGGAGTTTGTCCTTTCCCACTGCTGCCCTAGGAGTGCCTTTGTGGAGGGGTTCAGGCCGTGGGTCTGCTGTAAAGCGTACTGTGTCAAACGCTTTGCAAACTGCGCTGTGCAAAATAATAAATTATTTTGATTGATTTGATTGATTTGATTTGCGCCAGATATGCCTGTTCCAGGACCGTGAGCAAGCTAACATAGCTCAGTGCCACCTGAGTGTGGTTTCACTCACATTGAAACCTATTGCAAATGGCAAAAGAGACGGGGGACACTGGAATAGGGATATAGGAAGGAATAGACTTTATTAGCCATGTTGCACAAGGTCATTGGAATTTGTCTTTTCGCATATCTCTCCTAGATACACACACACACATAGACCACTATACACACAGTATATATTCCATCAGAGAGGTCCGAGCGCAGGGTCAGCTGTTGTACGGCACCCTGGGAGCAGTTTAGGGGTTCAGTGCCTTGCCCCAGGAAGTGCACTAGCCTCCCTCTGGTTTCCAGTGCATAGTTTTTTCGTTGGCCTTTAAACCAGCAACCCTGATTGACTAGTGTCTTAACCTTAATCTTAACCTTAATCCTAACCCTAACTGTAACCCTAACACTTTCTCTCATTTACTCCATATTTAAACAGAAAATTCCCCTTCACTTTTTCACTGATCTGGGGGGATATATAATCTAGGAACCCCAGTCTGGCAACCCTAATTTCGTATTTGAGTGGTCTAAAATCAAGGGCGTAACCACATATTAAATACTGCAGGTGGTGCAGTGGATAGCACTGTCACCGCACAGCAAGAAGGTCCGGGGTTTGAATCCCAGCCGGGGCCTTTCTGTGCCGAGTTTGCATGTTCTCCCCGTGTCCGCGTGGGTTTCCTCCGGGTACTCCGGTTTCCTCCCACAGTCCAAAGACATGCACATTAGGCTAACTGGAGAGTCTAAATTGCCCGTAGGTATGAGTGTGTGAGTGAATGGTGTATGTGCCCTGCGATGGATTGGTGACCTGTCCCGGGTGTATTCCTGCCTCTTGCCCAATGCATGCTGGGATAGGTTCCAGCACCCCCCCGGGCGACCCTGACCAGGAATAAGCGGGTTAGGTAATGAATGAATTATTGGGGGGGCCAATATGAATGTTTTGAATGCACCCCCCACTCGTTGCCTGAAACAAACATCCTTTTGTGACATACTGGGTGGACAGACCGCCATACGAAACCTTACCTAAGTAGCTGTCAATCAGTCCAAAGTAGGCCAATTCAGCAGGTGGTCGGTCAGGCAACCATTGCTCAAAAAGACCGGTGGCGTACATTTTACATTTACATTTTAGGCCTTTAGCAGACGCTCTTATCCAGAGCAACTTACACAGTTGACCTTTCTTTACATACAATCAATTTATACCACTGGATATTTTTACTGAAGCAATTTAGGTTAACGGCAGTGCCCCACCTGGGGATTGAACCTGCGACCTCTGAGTTACAAGCCCAGCTCCCTAACCATTACACTACACTGCCAGCGTGAGTGCCAACATTGGCCAGCTGGTCTACACAGTATCAAGGTGAGCACTGATGCGGGCCCAAGTGGGTGAGGTCAGTGAAGTGACCGTTGACATGCTTTTGAGTGGACGACCTCCACAAGATGGATCAACGCCAGCAAATTAATGTTGCGCGATACGCTTTTGGAATGGAATTCAATTAGAGCTGGTTTGAGTTCAGTTCACTTAAAGTCAGTTCAATTAATCTTTATCGTCTCTGATGGACGACCGCAGCCAAGTTGAGGGCGTGGAGAACAACAGAGGAAAACAAAGACAATGGGCTGAAAACGAATTATAACCATGGAACTGCTACAGAGTCAAAGGAGCTATTAGACAGGGTTTGGCTTTGATACCATTTTCTATATGAACGTGTCTGTAGGATTTTCTATATATCCCTTTATTTTAATCCAATTCGAACTTGTTCGAACTTTGTATTTATTAATTGCAAAACGATTTTTACTGTCATTGGATTTCTATGCGTGCTATGTACCCCAGTGCTCACTAGATACCGTGTTGTTTCTGGCCAAGGAGCAGTGTGCGAAATGACGTTCCCCCACATTTCCAATAATGTGCACGCGTAGCGGAGCTAGGAAGACCTGAGTTAAGCATGCGAGCGTTTGCTGCAGAAAGTGAACGTCGAGTATGATTCGTTCCCTTGGTTGGTTATTTAGCTCACAGAGCTAATCGTGTCTCGTGGCGTTGGGATCTGCGGTTCAAAACTCACTGCGGGCAGAACCAACTCTGTTACACGCGCACACACGTGTGTTTGTTTCTCTCGCAACTATATGGCTACATTGAAACAAATTACATAGCAGTGTGGCTAGGGAAACCTAGTATATCCCACACAGGCAGCTTGTTGTTCAGGCCAGAGTTGACATCGTAGCTAGCTCACATGGCTATCGATAGCATAACAGGCACAAAATGGTCATTCATCTATGGTGGTTTGCTTGCCGGGTTTCCGTTGTGCAAGTCTTGTGTTTGCAGCTGAACCTGATCGTGTTATTTTCACTTTACTGTGTAGACCCGAATCCAACTATCCTGTCTTTTGATGTAACTACCGGACAGCGTGCTATCTCTGCTCTGAACCAAACGCTTTGTTGTCGCTATGGTGAACGACAACCACTTAGCTGAACGTGTTTCTGCTTATCGTACAGATTTGCCGTCAGCAAGCCTGCCCTGTGTTAGAGGAGCCTTGGCTGTAGTTATCCGGTTTGAGAAGTGGTATGTAGCCACACTGCTATGTAATTTAATTGATAACATTGGAATTATGGACGGTGGCCAAACATGTTTTTCCCTTTACTGTGTAGATTCGAACACTGTTGTCCTGCATGCTGAACTTGTTTGGGTTGTAGATACCCTGTGTGCAAATGGTATGTAGCATTGTGAATTGTTTTTAAAATGTAAATTCCTTTTTTTTTTTTTTTTTTTTTTTTTTTTTTTTGTTGCATGTATTGAGTATTGAATAGTTCTGTCTCTTTACAGAATTGCACCCCGCTTTGTCTGCAGGTTGTCAATCACTGTTCTGTTTGTATATATTGTTTTTAAGATATCGGGAATACTGCTCCCTTAGGCCTAGTTCCTGACATTGTTGCATAGCTTCACTAGCTGGCCAGCTAGCCGTGAGGTGGGCTAGGGTTAGGGTGATAATTACTGTATAGGTTAGCCTGGCTGGCTATGTCTTTCTTTCATTTTTCTTTTCCTTTTGTCTCTCTTTACTAGCCTCCTCTTACTTATAAGGCCGTTCCACTGTGTGAGGGTGTTAAGTGTTTTATTGGCCCAAAACCGCAACTCGTATCTAGAGCTTTTGCAGTGGCTTCACGTTTGCAGTGGAAATGTATTCACTCAGTGTCATTTGACTTTGGATCAGTTGTGTGCTGTGCACCTCCGCTTTATGAATTGCAGTGTATATTTTAGGGGTAGAACCTTAAGTGTACTCCTATTGAATATCACGTGTGCTTTGAAGCTCAAAGCTTGGTTGCTCTATGGGCTATCAATTCAACTACTTTTTCACTGTGCTCCTGTCTATACAGTTGGTACACTGGCCTTATTTTAATGTATTATGAAATGTTCTCCAACAATTTTTTTAAATTTTTAAAAAGATTTTGTTTCTGATTTTCTCCCAATTTAGACCCGCTATTTTATGTAAATCCCCCCCTAGTAATGTGAGTTCGTGGTCCTGCTGTAGTCCTGCGACCGGTAGTGACAAAGGCGAAGTAACGTCTCCTCCGAGACGGCATTCACCAGGCCGTCGACCGTAACCCGGAACTACAGGGCCACTCTTGTGCGCAGCGAACGTCCTGTCGGCTTCCCTCCCCCCTCCCTGGGGCGGACAGCCAATCGCCGCCCCCTGGTGGCACTCCCAGCCAGAGCCAACTCTGGCAGGACGGGGATCGAACCCCGGTCTCCGTGGCCAGTGTCGAACATTGTAAACACTGGACCACGTGGGAGGCCTGTTCCCCAACTATTTTGATACTAAAAAGAATAAACACTATTTTTCTTATCTCTGGCCTTGGTTATTGAACTGTAGTGCTTGCTTGGTGTATTCAGAGCTCCCCTTTTGCTCTCTGTATAATCCAGGGGTGGCGTAGTCAGTAGCCCACTGAGGGGCGTCACAATAGCATAAACCTTTCCTTTATCGTCTATGCTAACAGGCTGTCTTGTTATGTTGTTTTTTTAACTTGAGGATCTCTTACACTACAAATACTCCAACACAAACCTCAATTCTAAATTAAGTTAAACGATGTGCCGTAGTAAATTTACCAAGTCTGCATAGCTGACCATAATTTAGCAACGGACGCTAGCTGCCATTCGAATGCTATTGTGATGCAACCCGGGTGATGCAACCCGGTCACATTTTGGCCTGACAGAACCCACAGATGTTAAAGAATTATTAAAGACCGTTTCTATTGTAATAAATGTATTTCTTATGGGGGGTTCCTTTGTGGCTTATGGGTGGTACCGCATCCCCCCAGACCCTCATTCCGACCACTGCCGAGGGGTACAAAGTGAGCAGCCAATCAGTGATCAAGGACGTCAGATTACCAGAGCTCATTACATTTCAGACATTTTCGATTTGTCAGCATTGCCTGAACCCTGCATCTGGAGTTTCGGCGGCAGGGCGGTCAAACTAACTGCGCCAGTCAGAACACAGGCCGGGGGGAGCACTGCTGCTGTTTTTGCTAGACACGCACACCATATTTTTCCACGAACGGTATTAAAAATCTACGTGGTGTACGCAAGAAACTAACATTATGACCACGAGCAACTTCTCCTGCGGCGGTGCACAGAACATTTATATAAAAACATCCGCTAGGTGGCGCTAAAAAGCTAGGGACATACCATATACGATTAATTCACTACAATGAAAAAATAAATATAAATATGAACGCTTTGTGTTTGGTCTGTTTGAGAGTTATGTCTATTGTAAGATTAATTTAATAATGCTATATTACAGTAAAATGTGTTCTTGCATGTGGAGATTCGCCGCAACCAACTAACTATTGACTTTAAATGACATTTCATTGAATAAAGAAATGTAAACCAAATAACTGCCCACAAATAATAAACTATTCATATTAAACATAAGTTTGCCACGGTACCGCCGGTCTAGGCCTTGCATATTTCAGAATGTTATGTAAGCTGAAACGTACAGCTAATATTGCCTTGGTTTTACTTCGCATATTTCCAGCGGAGCTTCGCTCTGTTGTTTATTTATGCCTGTGGGTTGTACTCACATGTTGTACTGATAATATCCGGACGAATCTCTGACGGTTTTCACGGATTTTAAATAATGTGAATCCACGCCGCCGTTTTCCTCTTTGCAGTGCTGCTCATTCTCCTCTTCCGAACAAGATATTCGCCTCGGATACTTCCTGCCTTTCGTTGACATGCAGGCAATTCGCTCTCCCCTCTCTGCCGGCTACAGAAAAGGGTCTTCGGTCGTATGCACGCTCCGCCGAGGCTCCAGGACGTTCTGCCCCCGGCCGGTGCCGCTGCTCCCCGCTCGGAAGTTTGCCCCTCGGAAGAACAAGTGAATCGCGGTGCGGGGCTACCTACGTGCGCTGCCCGCGTGAGTCAGGTGTGAGACTTCATGAGATGCACCGACCTCATCGCTATCGCAGCAAAGCAAGTGGTTCGAGAGAGAGAGAGAGAGAGAGAGAGAGAGAGAGAGAGCGAGAGAGCGAGAGCGAGAGCGAGAGAGAGAAAAGAATGACGAGATAAAAACAGAATTTGATTGATTCGCTCCCTCTCTTCCTTGCTATCGATTTTAATTACACCGTAATTGTTTGGCTTTTGTTTACTGAGCAGCGCGTGCTGGGCGACACCGCGGACAGGGTGAGATGTCGCCGGTGAAAAATAATGTATACGAAGAGAATAAACGGGAGAATTGCGTAACGGAAAACAGCAGCTTATTTTTTTTTTTTTTTTTTTTTTTGTTGCAAAATCACATCCTGCAACTGCTGGATTTATTTCCGACCGCAGATTTGCAGGAGGATACATATCAGATATCTGCTGCTAAGGTCTGCAACTTTGGCCAACCCAGTTTACCCGCCTCCGAATCAAACCAAACCAGAAGGGAGGGCCGACAGGCTCGTGCCAAGCCCCCCCCAACCAACCCACAGCCCCCCAGCTCGGATGACCCGGGTAGCGGGTTCCCTGCTCCGACGCAGTTAAGCACGGTGGCCCCCGGTCCGCGTTGTGAGATCTAGTTGCCCCCCCCCACCCCGTGTGTGATCTCGCGCGTTGCCGCCCCCCCACCTTCACCCCTCAGGGTGGGTCCCCAGGAATCAGGGGCAACAACACTCACAAATACTCCCCCCCCAGGCGCCGCCCCCCACACCCCCGTTTAAACATGTGAGGGGGGGAATGTCTGACCCTGCTAACAAGGAGTGCCCTTGTACCATGTCTGGGGCCACAACCGTGGTGTACACAGGAGAGCAGAGGGTTCTCCTTGCTGCAAATCGTGGATTATCTTTTGCATTTGTCTGTCTCTGTTGCTATTTGAGTTTGATCTAAACACTGACCCCACCCCCTCCCTAAAAAGCACAGCAGCAGCATTTTTTTTTTTTTTTTTTTTTTACATTGCAGATAAAAATGAGTCAGCAATTGGTCATGTGCAGCATTTTAATAAGATCGTCATTCAATGAATGTAGAAAAATGGGAGGATGTGATTTGCGCTCTCTCACACACAAACATACAAGCACGCACACACACGCGCACGCACGCACGTTACTACACTGATCTCTCGCACTAACCGTGATTAATCTTACCATGTCTAAACACACCTTGTGCACGTCGCTCTGGATAAGAGCATCTGCCAAATGCCTAAAATGTTTAATTTTTTAAATGCACAGGTAAGTACCAAATCTCTTATGCATCTTATGAGAGTTCATGAAGGTTCGTGACCGAGGGCAATACCGGTGGCCATGGCGAGCCCCAAAAGGGTGGGTTACGTTTCCGATCCATCGATCGATCGATCAATCCATCGATCGATCCAGCGGGCCTAACACTGACTCTGCTGCAGCGACAGCTACGGCCTGTCCGTCGGAAATGCTTGCAAAGGTCACAGGGTATAAAAACAATAAATAAACAAACAATTACGGGGGATGAAGGGAAGCCATTTTGAGGCGAATCGACTCATGGCGAAACTCGCTGGACGACCGGGGCTGAGACGACAGCAGGCGGGCAGGTACTGGAGCTGAGCGGTGGTGGATGGATGGGTGAGTGTCAGGTCACGGGGGCCAGGGAGAAAGGAGAGGGGGGGTCACTGGTGACAGAATGACCGGATGAGCGGGGAGGGGGAGGGGGAGGTGGGAGGAGGGAGAAGTGTGTCTGAGACAGGGCAGCATCAGTCACTATGGATTATTGCACTGTTCCTCTGACCTTTGACCTCATGAATGGTCTGTCCTTAGAGAGGTAAAGGGGTCAGCGGCACAGTGCTCACTGCCCGCAGATCCCATCAGTCCTGCTCGCCTGTAGCCCTGGTGACGGCCCAGAAGCCCAGTCCGGGGTGAGGGATGGGGAAGTAAAGACGTGGTGTGAGGAATGAGACGTGCTAGAGGTGGTCACGTCCCGCGCACAGCCTTGGAACCATCATGTTCCGTCTCCACTCCTCACTGCGGAAACACTTACTGCCACCATATTCCCATAACGCAAACACTCACACACACACACTCACTCTCACACACAGACACACCCACACTCACTCACTCACACACTCACACACACACACACACTCACACACACACACACACACACTCTCTCTCACACACACACACACTCACTCACTCACACACACTCACTCTCTCACACACTCACTCACTCTCTCACACACAAACACTCACTCTCTCACACACACACACACACTCACACACACACACTCACTCTCACACACAGACACACCCACACTCACTCTCTCTCACACACACACACACACTCACTCACACACACACACTCACTCTCACACACAGACACACCCACACTCACTCACTCACACACTCACACACACACACACTCACTCTCACACACACACACACACACACAAACACTCACTCTCTCACACACAAACACTCACTCACTCACACACACTCACTCACTCACACACACTCACTCAGTCTCTCACACACACACTCACACACACACACTCACTCACTCTCTCACACACACATGCACACTCACTGTCACACACACACACAGAAGACTAGAAACCTAACCTTACGACGATTCATTTTGTGACTCATGGTTCGGAGGTGATTCGTTTGGTGCATGAATAATGAGTAAAAGTCACAGTCTGGTTTATGGCACACTCCTTCATCTCACCAAGGTTCCACGGGCAGTGGTCAGGGGTTATTGATGAAAGTTGCTCTTGGCCCATTACCATAAAGCGCCATTTGGCCAGTTAACCGGGAGCCTGCAGACTTACGGCAGACACGGAGCCTACACTCTGAATGTGTTTCTCCGTTTGGAGGGAGAATTATATTATATTATATTATACGCTCTTTCTCTGCTGTGGTAAGAAGATCACTATGATGAGGGTGCTGGCTAGTTCGCTAGCGTTACTGCTGGTAGGGAGAAAGAGCAGCCAATCAAAGCGCAGTAAAACACCCCACCAGACTGAATTCTGGGTATTTCTGCTCGATGTCGGAGAAAAAATACAGACAGTGGTTACTGTTGCAAAAATGCATCTGCAGTAAACACTGTTTCAGGGGTACCTGATCAGGTTCCAGCTTGTGTCCGAGCCTCTCCACCTCCATGACATCACTGCTGTCTGGTGCCACTAGCCTCACTTATCAGTTTCATAACCTATGAGCCTAGTTTCAGCACTATGAGCCTGACCAGGCTGCTCATAACCTTATAGTACTATGAGCCTGACCAGGCTGCTCATAACCTTATAGTACTATGAGCCTGACCAGGCTGCTCATAACCTTACAGCACTATGAGCCTGACCAGGCTGCTCATAACCCAGGCTGAGCTGACCAGGCTGCTCATAACCTTACAGCACTATGAGCCTGACCAGGCTGCTCATAACCTTACAGTACTATGAGCCTGACCAGTTTGACACTCTGATGTGAGATAAGTCCTCCAGGGATGTGCTTGTTCATGAACAGAAGGTGAATATAGGAATGTATCGTGACGAGACGAGGCCATTCAGCCCATCGAGGCTCATCATTCACATCCGAGGGAAAAAAGCTGTGTGAATCAGAGCGACACAGAGCGCAGTCTCAGCCCTGCCTGGCCTGGCTCATTCTTTCTCTTTTTTTTTTTTTTAAAGGCAGAGCTTGAGGCAGCTCAAGTCCTCCTGGGGCCTCTTTGGGGAACAGAGGCTGTGACTGATTGAAAAGGGGAGATATTTATATGCGCCATTTAATATAATATACGCCATTTAGCAGCGCTTTTATCCAAAGCCCAGTAGTGAATGCCATTTTCTTTCCCAGTTTAAACATTTTTTTAAAGGAACCACCATATATATTCATCAGAGTGCTTGACTCACATCTGGGCCTTCAGGGCTGTGTCCGAATTTGACAAATGATTTTGGGGAGCGGGGACGTAATAGTCTCGACGAATATCCCTCTAAGGAGGCCCACAGTTGCGGCACGCTCCTCCGAAAGTTTCTGGGAAAGTGCCGCTGCATTCCAGCGAGTGATTAGAGGAGAGGCGTTTTCTGGGAGAAAAAGGTGCGTATCCCTTGAACATCGTCCGCTCCGTCACCCAGTTCCTGCTGCCCGCTTGACCAGACCAGACGTGATGCAGGCAGCTGAGGAGGAGTCTTTATTCCACTGGCACCGTCTGTGTCTGCATTCCTACAGTTTGTCAGCTAGTTATTGGATTTTTCTTTTTTTTTCCCCGAATAGTTTGAGAAATGCCTTAAAACCGTACAGGCTTACATTTTTTCCCATGACGAAGATGCAAGATGTTCTCCTCTTTGACTCTCTCAAAAACATACATATGCTTTGATAAAACAAACATAATATTATATATATATATATTTACACGCACATACTTCAACACACAGTTTATTGTAACCGTTTCTGTTAAGCATACTGTCACATTTTCAGTGAGTTGTATCAGGAATAGTGATTCCACCTCACTCTTGAGTATCGTGTTGTGCCGTCTCTGCGAGTGTGTCAGAGTCACAGAGGTAGAGATGGCACAACACGTGGGCTACAGAGATAAAACCAGGCCTCGCGATGGGCCGCGCGGAGACGAGTCGCGTTGAGGCGCGAGGGTGCGGTGTGGAGAACGCCACCGATTTATAAGCGAATTTTCAAAAAGCCACTGAAAATATTTAATTAGTCTTGTACTTACATTTTAGCAGACGCTCTTATCCAGAGCAACTTACACAGTTTAAATGTTTCTTTACATACAGTCCATTTATACAGCTGGATATTTTTACTGAAGCAATTCAGGTTAAGTACCTTGCTCAAGGGTACAACAGCAGTGCCCCCACCTGGGAATTGAACCTGCAGCCTCTGAATTACAAGCCCAGCTCCCTCACCATTACGCTACACTGCCATACTTAACAAGCCTTCTGGAGCTTCATCAGTGAGGGGTTAGGGTGATGAAGCTCCACCAAACATTCTCTATTGACTGCCCAGATGGTCAGCTCTGTATTCTTTAAAAAAAAACATTTTTGTTGCTGATTTTTCCCCATTTTTCTCCCCAATTTGGAAGCCAATTATACCCTCTAATTAGTTTGATTAACCCTCCCCCCACGAACTCGCCTCCCTTCAAGACGGAACTCACCGACCCCCTTTCTGGAGACACCCTTACGTGCTTCACAGTGAGTTCGTGCCAATCGGCCAGGGTCGGTCTGGCAGAGGCGGGTTTCGAATGACGTCCCTGATAGGCAGCTCGCACTTGTACAGGACCAGCCAAATACGGGTGCGTTAGACCGCTGCGCTATCTGCCAGCCCCCAGCTCTGTATTCTTAACATTAAAAGTTCTGTTTCTCTCCCCTTTTGAAGCTGGAGCATGCCAATTTGATGCATCTTATGAGTGTTCCTGAAGACTTGTGACTAAGGAACAATACTGTTTTTTTTAGTTTAGTTTAGTTTAGTTTATGTTTATGTTTATATGACATGTCACTTTAAAAAAGACAATACGTGGTTACATCCCGATGTACATGTATGTTTTAAAAAGACATATCAAGGATGACACAGAAAAGTCCTAGGACGTATGTCCATTGTGGTCCTTGTTGTTATTAGGTGTCGTGGTGGTGTGTGTGTGTGTATATTGTGTCTGTGGTGTTAGGCGTTGGCAGCATAATCAAGGTTACAATAAATAACAATACAAAACACATTAACATTAGGCTTTGGCAGCCTAAAGTAAATTCCAATAAATAGCAAAAATACCACACACATTTACATTACTCCCATTAAATCAGCAATAGAGTTCATAACAATTGGTTACATACATACTGCCCTACCTACCCGACTGTCTATTTACAGAGGAACATTATCTAGAAGCCAATGTTTAAGTTTAGCCTTGAGACCTCCCGGGTGGTGTAGCGGTTACAACGTTCGACGCTGCCCACTGCGACTGGGGTTCGATTCCACCGGCCGTGACAGTATCGGCTCTGGCCGGGAGTGCCACTGGGGGGCAAAAATATATATGTTCATAAACTGGAATGCGGCGACCAGAAACACCCTGGTTACGAACCGGAAACACCCTGGTTACGAACCGGAAACACCCTGGTTACGAACCGGAAACACCCTGGTTACGAACCGGAAACACCCTGGTTACGAACCGGAGCCTCCTAGAATAAGAAAGAGGACAGGATGAGGGAGAGCTGGCCATCTGGTCGCAGTAGAGAATCTGTGGTCCAACCAACTACAGTTTGTGTCATGAGACGAGTCTGAATATTGGACTGGTCAACCTCGGACAGGAGAAGAAAAACATGAAAACAAATTGATCCAATCAAGTTTGCGTTTCCTCAAAATAGTGTTCTCCAGCAGTGGTCTGTCCTGGATCCGGAGCAGGCTGAATGATTTCTGGTGCAGCATGCTGTGAGACATCGAGAGAGCCGGTGATTGCAGTTGTTTGTGCGGGACAAACAGTTTCGCCCAGTATGAACTCTTATTACAGAAGGTGCTTCGTTTCCTCTCTCCCTTCTCGATGCACGTTCAGTCCCCCCCCATTGCTTTTCTTTCTTTCCTGCAGTCAAAGTCTCTGTTAAAAATATCTGGCCCGATGCAAAATTAATGCCCAATTAATTACAGTGCAGCTAAGGTTTCACCGACGTACCATGGACTGCAGAATTTCTTGTTTTTTGTTGGAAGTGAGAACTGCATTTTTTTTTAATTAATCCAAAAGGTATATATTTATCTGAGTTTATGCTTTGTTAAAATGCCCATAAATAAAATGTCATAAAATGTCACCAAGCAGACAGCTACTTAAGGAAGAAGGATGGAAATAGGGCGAATGAGAGTGAGAATGTGAGTAGAGACGGTGTTGTGCCCAGGCTAGCGTGGTATGTCGGTGTATGTGGGGTGACCCGGCCGATGGTGCTTGGCACTGCACATGCTCACTTCCGGGAATAAGGGGAGGCGCTGTCATCGTGCCCGGAATGAGAAGTACGAACTGAACCTCAAACATCAAGGTTACATTGTGTGTTGTGCTATGTTTTTCTGTGCTGTGTTGCGTTGTGTTGTGTTGTGTTGTGTTGGGTTGGTGCTGTGCTGTGCACCTTTATCTATTTAGATATTAAACCCTTAATTTGAGTTATAATTATTTATAGGGATACTATACTGCTTGTGAATACTGTTACCCATATTCACACTGTCCATGGTGCTGAAGGCCAGCGCAGTACTGCACACTGTCCATGGTGCTGAAGACCAGCACAGCCCTCACACTGTCCATGGTGCTGAAGGCCAGCGCAGTACTGCACACTGTCCACGGTGCTGATGACCAGAGCACTGGAGCTCACTGTCCATGGTGCTGAAATTCATTGCACCGCTTTCCACGGAAAGCCGTCCAGCTTACCATGGCTTTGCGTCCCGTTTCTACTTGGACGCCCGCTTAGCAGCTTATCACTGGGATCATTGGCAATTACCAAGGGCCAGTCAATGTCTTATGTTAACTATTGCAGTGAAATTAAATCCAATGAACTCTGCCAGACGATGGCTATCCCCTCTGCTCGAGACTCCTTCAGGGCAGTGCAGACGGGTAGTTATATGGTTCAGCGGAGGATAGAAACGAAGCGATGTGCCACTTCTTTAATCCCGGCAGCCATTACAGAGCTCAATGAGCAGCTAAAAAGGTGAACCGGAAATGTGCGCTTTAAAGCGACGTACCTTTTTTTTATTGGAATGTGCTGATAATATTTTTCAATCTTTGAAATACTACAGCTGTGCAAGCTTGGTGTCTCTTGTTTGCTTGTGTGTGAAAGTGTTTCGATTACATACTGTATGTTGCAGCCTATTCTGTGGGGGATGAACATTATTTAATTTCAGACTCGCACTAATAAGCCAGCATCTAATAGTGTCTGAGGTGAGCCATCCAAATGAGAGGGGCGGCAGTGTAGTACAGTGGTTAGGGAGCTGGGCTTGTAACTCAGAGGTTGCTGGTTCGATTCCCACACGGGGGCACTGCCGTTGTACCCTTGAGCAAGGCGCTTAACCTGAATTGCTTCAGTAAAAATATCCAGCTGTATTATTGGATGGTATATAAAGAAATGTAAAACTGTAAGTCGCTCTGGATAAGAGTGTCTGCTAAATGCCTAAAATGTAAAATGTAAAATGTAAATGTAAGGGCCTAGCATGTAAATTTGTGGGGACTCGATTCATGATAAATGAGGTTCGGCCTGTCGTCCTTCTGACTTATTTCTCTAACTTTCAGTTTCTCTCGGGTTTGCAACTCCCCACCAAGGACGGATCGGTCAGAGACGAGAGTGCTGTCCATGGACGGCCGAGAAAAGCTCCCCAAATGCTGAGGGCCTGTCTAATACTGGACCTGTCTACCAGCGGGCCTGTCTCACACAGCTGAGTTCTCCTTGAGTAATCTGTGTGGAGCTTCTGCTGCCGACGTTGTTGAATATAAGAAGAGAGTCTGGCTTTAAAGATTCCCTCTGACTAGCTTTTGAGTTGGCCCAGGAGGGTCTCTCTCTCTCTCTCTCTCCCACTTTCTCCCACTCTCTCCCTCCCTCCCTCTCCCTCTGACACACTCTCTCTCTCTCCCTCCCCCTCTCCCTCTCCCTCCCTCTCCCTCTCTCTCTCTCTCTGTCTCCTTGTGTTTCTCCCTTTCCCTGTCTCTCTCTCTCTCCCTCCCCCCTCCCCCTCCCTCTCCCTCTCTCCCCCTCTCCCATCCCTCCTGCCCCTCTCCCCTCCCTCTTGCCCCTCCCTCCCCCTCTCCCCCCTCCCCTCTCTCTCCCCCTCTCCCCTCCCTCCTGCCCCTCTCCCCTCTCTCTTGCCCCTCTCTCTTTCCCTCCCTCCCTCCCCCTCTCCCTTTCTCGTACTCCCTCTCCGCTCCCTCCTGCCCCTCTCTCCCTCCCTCTTGCCCCTCTCTGTCTCCCTCCCTCCCTCCCTCCCCATCTCCCCCTCTTCCCTCCCCCTTTCCTCTCTCTCTCTCTCTGTTCTCTCTCCCTCCCTCCCCTCTCTCCCCCCTCTCTCTCTCTCTCCCTCCTCCCTCCCCCCCTCTCTCTCTCTCTCTCTCTCTCCCTCCCCCTCCCTCTCCCTCCCCCTCCTCTCTCTCTCTCTCCCTCCCTCCCTCCCTCCCTCCCTCCCTCCTCTCTCTCTCTCTCTCTCTCCCTCTCCCCTCTCTCTCAGCAGGTGAGGGCCGTTTCCACAGACTGCAGTGCGAGTCAGCTTCAGCACCTGGGTCCAGCGGTCACTGTGCCGATGCCACAGCTGAGAGAGGGAGATTAAAATGGATGCTGATGTCACATGCTTTCTTTAACACCCTCTTCCAGAGTGTGGTGAGACTGTTAACACAAGTATCAAAGGCCTACAACGGCGGTCATAGCATGCAGCCTTGGAACCAGACTTGGTAATCATATGTAAGTATATATACAGCTCTGGAAAAAATTAAGAGACCACTGCAATATTATCAGTTTCTCTGGTTTTACTATTTATAGGTATGTGTTTGAGCAAAAATGAAAATTTTTGTTTTATTCTATAAACTACTGACAACATTTCTCCCAAATTCCAAATACAAATATTGTCATTTAGGGCAGTGATCCTCACTATTGTTTTCAGGAGAGCCACACTGGCAGGATAAAGTCAATAGGAGAGCCAATTTTACGGCAAAACACCAAAAGCCACCACAACCAAGCATATATGCCTACTAATTGTCACCTCACAGCATACAATATATAATGCAGCCAATACAATCCTGGGGCCTCATGCATAAACGTATGTACGAACGAAATTTAGAATGTCTCTACGCACAGAAAAATCCGGATTTATCAAACATGCGCACACAGGTCGTACGCACACTCCGTGTTGATAAATACCAATTGTTCTGCCCTCTTTGCTCGTGCACGATTCTAAGTATTTGCATACAGAACCGCCGCCAATTAACCATATATGTAAGAAAACATCCCTTTAAAGGCCGCATGAAAACATGCCCGTTATCTCACTGGAATAATGGCGAAGAGAGCTAAAAAAAGAAACTTCACTGAAAGCGAGATCGGTGTTCTCGTCACGGAGGTAGAATCTAAACAAGATATATTGTTTGGTTCACTCAGTGTAGGGATAACAAATAAAAGAAAAACTGCTGCATGACAGCAAGTGACGGATTCTGTTAATTCGGTATCTTCTGAACAGAGATCTGTATCAGAAGTGAAGAAAAAATGGTTTGATGTCAAACTGTCAGCCAAAAAGCGAGTGTTTTTGGGCGCATAACGGTTTAATTATGTTATCGTAAAAAAAACATTGGCTTTGTTTAGGCATGTCTTTAAAACGTTCTAATACCAAAGTTTTGTAGGCCTATTTGAAGTTTTTTTTTATATATAACAAAAGTATTACACAAAGGATATTAAACAAAGGTATTACTGTTGTAACTGTTCACATTATTGACCAATATCAAGGCAATTAAATGTGACGGTCTGGTAGACCGTTGTGGCGCCTCTAGGGGGTGCTAGAATCGTGGCGGCCGCAGTGTTAATGTGAACAGCGAGTATTTTTTATTAATTACGTGTTGACTGCGAGCCACAAATTAAAGCCTGGCGAGCCGCGCAATGAGTTTATTTGCAGAAAATGACAACTGGTCAAAATAACAAAAAAGATGCAGTGTTTTCAGACCTTTAATAATGCAAAGAAAACAAGTTCATATTCATTTTTAAACAACACAATACTAATGTTTGAACTTAGGAAGAGTTCAGAAATCAATATTTGGTGGAATAACCCTGATTTGCAATCACAGCTTTCATGCGTCTTGGCATGCTCTCCACCAGTCTTTCACATTGCTGTTGGGTGACTTTATGCCACTCCTGGCGCAAAAATTGAAGCAGCCCAGCTTTGTTTGATGGCTTGTGACCATCCATCTTCCTCTTGAGCACATTCCAGAGGTTTTCAATGGGGTTCAGGTCTGGAGATTGGGTTGGCCATGACAGGGTCTTGATTTGGTGGTCCTCCATCCACACCTTGATTGACCTGGCTGTGTGGCATGGAGCATTGTCCTTCTGGAAAAAACAATCCTCAGAGTTGGGGAACATTGTCAGAGCAGAAGGAAGCAAGCTTTCTTCCAGGATAACCTTGTACGTGGCTTGATTCACGTGTCCTTCACAAAGACAAATCTGCCCTCTTCCAGCCTTGGTCAAGCACCCCCAGGTCATCACCGATCATCCACCAAATTTCACAGTGGGTGCGAGACACTGTGGCTTGTAGGCCTCTGCCAGTAAAGCCAGAATTGAACCCTTCTTTTCCTCACTCAAAGCTTTTCTTTTCAACTCTTTTGGCATGGTCAATAGTTATTTTTTGATTCCGATTACTTTTGAGGTACTACTAGCACTGTTTTTTGCCATCCAGCTGGTCCTCTTGCAAGAGGATAGTGATGACCACAGCAGTGGTTTTTATACTTTTCCTTGATAAATAAGATTTGGTTCAGGTGATCACCTAATCAGTACTTCATTAAGTAGAATTAGGTGTGCTTGTGTTGGAATTCAACAGACACTGGAATGGAATGGCTGCCATACATGTAGAGATGCTGATTTAAGATCAGTGCAGTGGTCTCTTACGTTTTTCCAGAGCTGTATATATATATAGAGAGAGAGGGAATGGGAGAGGGAGAGTGTGAGAGAGTATGAAAGAGAGAGGGAGGGAGAGAGAGAGAGAGGGAGAAAGTGAAAGAGTGAGAGAGAGGGGGAGGGAGGGAGGGAGGGGAGAGAGAGGGAGGGAAAAAGAAAGTGGGAAAGAGGGACAGAGAGACAGAGAGAGTGGGAGAGGGAGAGAGAGAGAGAGTGTGAAAGTGAGAGAGAGAGAGAGAGAGAGGGGGGAGAAAGAGAGAGAGAGGGACAGAGAGAGTGGGAGAGGGAGAGAGAGAGAGAGTGTGAAAGTGAGAGAGAGAGGGAGAAAGAGAGAGTGGGACAGAGGCTGAAGGTTGATTGAATGGGTTTTTGTTGGAACATGAAACACAGGAGTCAGCTAGGCTGATGTCATTGCTGGCCTGGTTACAAATCAGATGCAGGATCCTGACCCCAAAGCATAAAAAAAATAAAAATTATGCTTTCCCCGCTTCTTCTCCCACGTTGGAGCGCCCAATCGTAATCTGAGTACACGCTCGCTGCCACCTCCGCCGTCAATTCGGGAGAGCGCAGACGAGCTCTCCTCCGAGACGCGTGGTCAGCGGCCGCTTCTTTTCACACCGCAGTCCATGAGATAAACTCCAAGCGACGTGAGCCAGAGGAAGACACTTCATGTGCTGCTTTATAACGGCAGACTGTGGGTGCTGACAAGACAAGGACAACCCGGACCATTAACAAAGACACCTGGATTCAATACCCGACCATGGGGCTCATCCACACACTAGAACAGTGTCTTAACAGGATGCAGACCGTGGGGCTCATCCACACACTAGAACAGTGTCTTAACAGGATGCAGACCGTGGGGCTCATCCACACACTAGAACAGTGTCTTAACAGCATGCAGACCGTGGGGCTCATCCACACACTAGAACAGTGTCTTAACAGGATGCAGACCGTGGGGCTCATCCACACACTAGAACAGTGTCTTAACAGGATGCAGACCGTGGGGCTCATCCACACACTAGAACAGTGTCTTAACAGGATGCAGACCGTGGGGCTCATCCACACACTAGAACAGTGTCTTAACAGAATGCAGAACATGCAGACCGTGGGGCTCATCCACACACTAGAACAGTGCCTTAACAGGACGCACACCGTGAGATGTGGCATCTGGATCTCCCGATACGAGCCGCTGCCTCTCTCCCTGCAGCGCGGGTCTCCAGCGCAGGCGAGAAGCTAGCGGGGCGAACAGACTGAAGGTGTTACCGCCACTTGGGTTTTGCGCGGGGGGGTGAGGATGGAGTCCGTTGTTTCGTGCAGCGCGGAAATTGCTGATGCCCGGTGGAAAGTGGCAACACGCCCTAGCAACCACAATCAGTCTGGTCGCTGAGGGAACGGCTCCTCGATGTGCGTGGGGCGCGTTAATCACTGGCCACGCCTCCCTCGCTCGCTGGCGCATCAGCCGCTGGCAGTGACACTGAGGACGGCGAGGACAGCCAGACGCTCATGTTTCACAACAACCTGCCGGCACACGGCCCCAAGCAGAAACTCTATGGGGGGGGCAGTCTGCTCTGTGGCCAGTCACCCGGTTTCAGAGTCTAATTAAATCTTCCATGGAGGGGAGGGGCCGGCCAGCCCACAGCTCCTGGGGGAGGGCTCTCCCTAGTCTCTGGAGTCCCATAACGAAGCATTAACGAATCCCACCCTGGGCCAATCAGGAGCATTAACAGGTCCACCCGGCCAATCAGGAGCATTAACAGGTCCACCCGGCCAATCAGGAGCATTAACAGGTCCACCCGGCCAATCAGGAGCATTAACGAGTCCCACCCGGCCAATCAGGAGCATTAACGAGTCCCACCCGGCCAATCAGGAGCATTAACAAGTCCCACCCGGCCAATCAGGAGCATTAACGAGTCCCACCCGGCCAATCAGGAGCATTAACAAGTCCCAACCGGCCAATCAGAAGCATTAACAAGTCCACGCGGCCAATCAGGCGAATATTGGCGAGTTGTCTCGCTGAGCGCCTCCCTCCTAAGAGGGCAGGGTCTTAACGAAAATGAGCCTCCTTGGCTGACTCTGGCACATTTACCAGAAATGTTATCAATGTGCACTGTCCCTGTCAAATAAATAAATAACGTGCTCCTGTTTCCTGATTACCATGGTAATGTCCCCCTGCATCCACACGTAGCGGATCCCTTTGCCCAGTTTTGGCTCGATTGATATTAACCTACTGTATGAGTCATTTGTGGAGTCATCGTATGCGTGCTAAACATTGGTGATGGGGAAAGGCGCTAAGTAAATACAGTCCATGATCATTACTACTGTTCTAATACTTGCATTATTATTATTATTATTATTAGTAGCAGTAGCAGTAGTAGCAGTAGTAGCAGTAGTAGCAGTAGTAGCAGTAGTAGCAGTAGTTGTAGTAGCAGTAGTAGCAGTAGTTGTAGTAGTAGTATTCAGTGTTCAGTGCACACATTGTCTCTGATTCGTGTTTGAAGTGGCAGTGTTAGCCTAATGGTTAGGGAGCTGGGCTTGTAACTCAGAGGTTGCAGGTTCGATCCCAGGTGGGGGCACTGCCGTTGTACCCTTGAGCTAAATGTACTTAACTTGGATTGCTTCAGTAAAATATCCAGCAGTATAAATGGATTGTATGTAAATAAATGTGACACTGTGTAAGTCGCTCTGGATAAGAGCGTCTGCTAAATGCCTGTGATGTGATGAAACCGTGTGAGATTTCAGGGATTCAGCCCGTCCTCACTAAGCGAGTCCCAAAGTGGCAGGAGATTCCACATGTTCCATTGCTTTGCGAATGCTCTGCTGTTCTGTCCTGACTGGCTTTTAACCCTGATTTATCTATTTCTCTCTGTAAAAACGTGCACGTTCATATTGGCAAGCAGGAGAAGGACATTCACCAGCCATTCGAAGTATGTATATATAGACTCCGCTGTTTGATATTCATGAGCAGTCAAGGTTTTCCGCTCAGTGTATCTGAGTGCCTGGGCTAAGCGCTTCAATCAGAAGTGCAGAGGCTAAGGTGGTTTTAATGCTGAGCGCATACTGGATGTCCAACGGTGTGTTAAATGAACTTTGCGGTCTGGATTCAGTCTCAGAATAACGGGGAAAATATCATCTCTTAATTCTCCTGTTTGTGTCAGAGTTACGGTCGACGGCTTGGCGACTTCCGTCTCGGAGGAAGGTGGCTTGGCGCCTTTGTCACTGCCGGTCCCAGGGTTGCAGCGGCGAGCTCTTGGTACGAGGGGAAGGGGTAGGTGAATTAGAAAGAGGGTGCAATTAGCCATCAAATTGGGAGGAGAATTGGAAAGAATCATAAAGAAACGTTTAAAATAAATAATCAATTGTGCTGATGGAGAAGGGACAATCCCATGCTAACACGGCGTTTGGTATGATTAGCTCTGCCCTTAATCCCCTAAAAGGGTTCAGTGCAAGGTTGGCTTTTCCTTGAAGAACATGAAATTATTTCTAGGATGTACTTTTCCTTAAGGCCCACCATTCCTGGCAATTGTTATGACTTTATTCTACCCCTGACCTTTACTGCAAAACATATTTTAATGTCGGAAAGACGTTCCTGATTAAATCAGGGCTTTTAATAAACACAAGTGCTGCGGAGGGGTTTTTCACTTAAGGTCAACCTCCTGCCATGTCTGCATAGATTTCACATTTCTTTGAATTGTTTTCTTTTGTTTTTGTTTGTTTGTTTGTTTGTTTGTTTGTTTGTTTGTTGCTCTATCTCCATTGGTGCAGATGTCCCAGTGTCGCGCGGCGGAACCTGGGCCTCGTTATGACATCACGGGCGTTCCGGGGGTCTTACGATGGCAGGATTACGCCTCACGCTCGTTCTTGTCAAAACGGCAGCACGATCTGCACCTTCGGAGGATGCGCCTGAGCCAGTGAGGAGTCTGTCTGCATTTCTCTGTTTTATATCAACGATTAGAAGAGGGCCCATCTGTTGAAGTGATTCACCCTCCTCTGCATTTCAGTTTATGGCGTCGTAGTTTGGCCTTCTGTTTCTATCAGTCTGGGAGAGCGCTTTCCGTTTTTACCACGGCGGCGCGGAGGTTAAAACCAGGGCTACCGGCCCGTTTAAAAGAGCCACTGGTCGTGGCTGCGGGAGACAGTGGGAGAGGCCCCATGGAGGGGGCTGTGGAATTGGGGGCTGCCAGCTCTCGGAACTCGGGATGCTGAGCTTTTTGCCCGCAGGTAAGAAAACATAAGATAAGATTTACTTTTATTGTCCCCGTAGGGAAACTTGTCTTGGACTCAGTGTCGCTGCTTTACAAAAACAATGAACACGTGTCACATCATACATAAAAACAAACACGCACACATACACACATAGTGCCATCAGTAAAAACTGGAGCAACATATTGCACAACCCCGTTGCAGCATCATAAAACTTCATAAAATGATATAATCATAATGATAATAATATATTTTATTTATATAGCACTTTTGAAAATCTTTTTGTTTTACAAAGTAGGTCTTCTTTTTTGTGTCTGTCCACCGCAACCTTACTTTAAATTGTTTCTTTTTTTCTTCACTTTAAATGAATATTTCAAAGAGGCGCGTGGACGCCCGCGCTCAAACCGTTGATTTAAATTAGGCAACTTTAATTACATTACATTACATTATAGGCATTTGGCAGACGCTCTTATCCAGAGCGACGTACAACAAAGTGTTAACCGTAGTCAAGAACAGTTTAGCTGAAAGCCACCCTAGTGGGAAGTACAATTCCTGGGTGCTAGGGGCAACCACATAGTTAAACTAGGACCCTGTAGGTAAATCTGTAGCCACAATTCAGAGGTTGCAGTAAAGCACTCAATGCAGGAAATAATGCCTAAGCCTAATACACAACATAAACAAATACAATACTGAATTAATGAATGAAGAATCATTTTCCTCTTACTTGTAGCTAGAGTGTTTTTTTGTTTTTGTTTTGTTTTTTGCTACTGCCGTCTTCAGTGCCACCAAATCACAAATAAACATTCACCCCGCGTTTTCCCCGCGTCGCACGCCGATCTGGAACGCTCAAGTGCAGCAGCGGGCCTGTCCAATCCGTCCAATCAGGAGGGCCGCACAGCTAGCGCGCTCGCACCCGGAAGCGCGTGCTGCGTGCGACCGCTGGCGTTCTCACGGGAGCTCAATCCCTGCAGGACGGACTCAGCGGTGACGCCACTCACGAGCCCTGGGCGCCGTTTCAGCCGAGCCTCGTCACCACCCAAATATTGCACGAGGCACGACTACTTACACACTGCGGTTTCTCAGTGGCCGCAACTTCCTCCTGCATCTGAAGTGGAGACCAGCGTCCGTCACAGCACAACCCTTCCTATTTACGATACAGGATGAAAATATCAAACCCTACACCCCACCCAACCTATATTACATTTACATTTACATTTTAAGCATTTAGCAGACGCTCTTACCCAGAGCGACTTACAAGATGTGAATGAATAGCCTACGTGGTATGATCAATCATGTCAATCAATCAATGTCAAACCATCTCGATCTCCACGTTTCAGCATTTAAGGGACTGCATATGTCCACTTCACCCTGGCCAGAGACCATGTTATGTTTTAACCTCCTTAGTGGCCGTTTCCCCATCAGAAGTGGAACATTTCTTTTACACATTATTTACACATTTATTGTGTTTTCATCCTTACCAGAGGTGTCCATGTATAAATGAAACACATAGTTAACAAACTGTGTAAAAGCAGATTTTTTATCAAAATAAATAGTAAATGACACAAGTTTGAGAAAAAAAACTTTACATTTAAATGCATTTGCTTATTAAATATCAACCCAGTCACCCGTGTCAGCACAGACTCAAAGTGGTAGACTAGGCCAGGGGTCCCCAACCACCGGGTCTGTGAGGCATTTGGTACCGGGCCGCACAGAAATAATAAAAACGTTTTAATTTTAATTTTATTTCCATTTTATTGACGATTGCAGTCTGCAGGGTGTTTTATTTTGAAAAATGATCACTTCCGTCTGTGCCTCTTTTCCGCACTTGTCTCAGTTTTTTTTCTCCATGCACCCCCGGTCCGTGGAAAAATAGTCTTGCATGAAACCGGTCCGTGGTGCAAAAAAGGTTGGGGACCGCTGGACTAGGCTACCAGGAGCAGCGTTTAGTGGAGGTGTACCTCTGCGCTCGGATGCCTGCAGGTGATTGGCTAGTGACCAATGGCCGCTCATCCCGGTCACGACTCTTCTCTGTCCTGGCACCACTGTGGTGCAATGAGCTCCCCACTGACGTCAGGACGGACGAATCGCTGCCCGTCTTCCACCGCAGGCTGAAACCACACCACAGGGCTGGCAGGGTAATGTAATGGTCAGGGAGCTGGGCTTGTAACTCAGAGGTTGCAAGTTCAGTTCCCAGGTGGGGGCACTGCTGTTGTACCCTTGAGCTAAAGGTACTTAACCTGAATTGCTTCAGTAGAATATCCAGCTGTATAAATGGATTGTATGTAAAGAAAAAATGTAAAACTGTGTAAGTCGCTCTGGATGAGAGCATCTGCTAAATGCCTAAAATGTAAATGTTTTTAGACACCTCGGACCTTAACCCACCCAACCCTATATAAAAAAAAAACTAAATATAATTGTGGCACTCATTGTTGATTTCCCTTGTAATTAGCGTTGTTTATGTGGCGTATGCGACGAATGATGTGCTGTAGACATTGCAGCATCGAGTGGTTGTTCATCTTACTCGAGCTGAATGCACGTTTTGTAAGTCGCTGTGGATGAAAGCGTCTGCTAAATGACTGATTGTGTATATCCTGGCAGCTGTGGGATGCTGATCAGCCCCGGTGACGCGGCAGCACACTGTATGCACTCGAGCTCCACAGCTCGCCGCTCACTGACATGTCCTCGCGGTATATGCTCTGTGCCTCCTCCCTCTCTTCCTTTTCCCCTTCCTCATTTCCTCCCTCCCTTCATTCCCCTTTGTCTATTTCCCTTCCTCTTTCACTCCCCCTCGCTCTCTCTTTCCATGTCTTTCTTCCTCTTTTCCTCCCTTCCCTTCCCTCTCGCTCACTCTCTCCCTCCCCCCACTCTCTCTTTCCCTCCCTCCCTCTCTCTCTCTCTCCCTTTCTCTCTCTCTCTCTCTCTCCTTCTCCCCCTCTCTCTCTTTCCCTCCCTCTCTCTCTTTCTCTCTCTTCTCTCTCTCCTTCTCCCCCTCTCTCTCTTTCCCTCCCTCTCTTTCTTTCTCTCTCCCTCTTTCTCTTTCTCCCCCTTCCCTCTCTCTTTCCCTCCCTATCTCTCTCTCTCTCCCTCTCTCCTTCTCTCCCAACCTCTCTCTCCCCCCCTCCCTCCCTCCCTCTCTCTCTCTCTGGCAGCTGGCTTGTGAGAGGCATTTCCTGGAGCAGCTGTTGTGCGTTGACGCCCCCCCATCACACTCACCTGTATTTATAAATCTGATGCTGATCCAGAGTGACTCACAACACATAATCAGGTTAGCTGAGCACCAGCGTAGACACTGGAACACAATCGATACAAAGTGTCACTGCTGTAGCAAGCATATCGTCACAAACAAAGTGCCATAATCAAGGAGAAATATATGAATGCCCCAGTAAAAACTGGTGTGACATTAATTACAGAGAGCACCAGAAGTGAACAAGCCTGCCTTAAACAGTGCTGAGAGAGAGAGAGAGAGAGAGAGAGAGAGAGAGAGAGAGAGAGAGAGAGAGAGAGAGAGAGAGAGAGAGAGAGATGGGGTGCGAGTCAGCGAACACATACATCTGATTTGTGCGAGTTTTTTTGATGACTGATGTGAAATTCATAGTAATAAGAAAGGGATGTGCCAAGTTTTCATGTGGTGTAAATTTGATTGAAACTGTGCGAGACTTGAAGGCATTAGGCACCGTCCTTACTAAACAAACGGGTCGATGACAGGAGAGAGAAAGGGGAGATCAGATTCTAACCCTATCACACCCTGTACCACATCATACACTTGTTTATTTCCCCCACTTATACACTTACTGCATTCTATCAAATTTCACGTCCACAAATCGATTTGCCTTTTAGCTTTCAGGACAGCACGTTCAAATGCTTCAGAGAGTCGCATAAAGTATTGTGTAATAATGTTCAATGTACTGATGTTTCAGCCACGTGTGTGTATGTATGTATGTGTGTGCGTGTGTGTATGTGTGCATGTATACATGTGCGTGTGTGTATACATGTGTGTATGTATTTGTGTGTGATGTGTGTGTGTGTGTGGGTATGTATCTGTGTGTGTCTGTGTGTGCTCGTATACGTGTATGTGTGTGTGTGTATGTGTGTGTGTGTATGTGTGCATGTATACGGTGTGTGTGTGTGTATACACATGTGTATGTATGTACGTACGTGTGTGTGTGTGTGTGTGTGCCTGTATGCATTTGTTTTTGCATTTTATGGTTTTGCATGTTAGAACCGTGCAAATAAAATGAAAAACAAAAATGTAAATAAGTGAGAAATCATTTTGAAAGGTCGCCACCACCTCCTCATGACCTTTTTGTTTTAATATCACGGCCAATGAAAAGCGTGAAAGGCCAGGCTGTGACACTATGACTGACCGTGCGCATGGAGGCTTTCTCCGTGCGTGAGGGGGGGAGGGGAGGGGCTGTCGCGCGGGTGAAGCCAAACGCATGTCCATTTGTATGCGTGCGCACATGCATCAGGGTGAATTGAATATGCACGCGTATGTTCCCCTCTCCTTCCGTAATGGAAGTGACAGATGGGAAGGGAAATGCTCTTTGTTGTTTTTCGGACGCGTTGGTGATAGGGTCGTCTCCTTGGTTGCGTTTTGCCGTAGGTGTAATCCTGTTAGGGCCTCTGTGGGGCATTAGAGGCGCGGGGGCTCTGTGCTCTCTGGGGGACTGAAGAGAGATGGGAATGTGGTGGGGGGGGGGGTCTGCCTGGGGGCGTTCACCTGAGAGGGGGCGCAGTTATGATGATGATGATGATGATGATGATGATGATGATGATGATTCATAGTTAATGAATCAAGCAAAAGAACAGAGTTAGGAGCACTGGTCAGTTTTAAGATGATGGCAGTGTAGTGTAATGGTTAGGTAGCAGGGCTTGTAACTCAGAGGTTGCAGGTTCAATTCCCAGGTGGGGGCACTGCCGTTGTACCCTTGAGCTAAAGGTACTTAACCTGAATTGCTTCAGTAAAATATCCAGCTGTGTAAATGGATTGTATGTAAAGAAATGTAAACTGTGTAAGTCGCTCTGGATAAGAGCGTCTGCTAAATGCCTGTAATGTAATGTAAGACTTTAAGATGTCAGACTTTCTGCCTCCGCGTCCAGCTCAGTGGGGGGCCAGGTCACGAGCCACTCTGATATATTCCCCTACAGTAGAGCCTCGGAGGGGGGGTTGAGAGGGCGTCGTCCTGGCTCAGTGGCCCGGGCATGCGGTGCGTCTGTGCGTCCGTGTCCGTTGTAGCTGTAGGCACGCAGTTTGCATTGACATTTTGTACATTTTTAAGGCATTTAGCAGATGCTCTTATCCAGAGCGACTTACACAGTTTACATTTCTTTACATACAATCCATTTACACAGTTGGATATTTTACTGAAGCAATTCAGGTTAAGTACCTTTAGCTCAAGGGTACAACGGCAGTGCCCCCACCTTGGAATTGAACCTGCAACCTCTGAGTTACAAGCCCAGCTCCCTAACTGTTATACTACTCTACCGCCCCTATTGCCGGTCACTTCTGCCCCAATAGCCAACACTGTTTACCAAGGGCATTTCATTTGAACATTGGGGGGGAGTGGTGGGGGGGGGCTCTGTTGCCATCCCTACGCCGAAATGGGAATGTCAGTGGCAAAATGCTCTTTTGATCAGATTACTGGGTTTTTGGACAGTAGCATAATGTCATTATGTCATAATTTGACCCAGTAAGACTTACGGATACGGTTGCGATGCGGATACACGTGCGCAACCTTTTAGGAACGGACAGAAATGATTGAGCGGGGAAGATCTGTCACCATTAGGGGGTACCTCGTCCAGCACAGCGCCATCAGGCAGAGACAGGGGGACATATGGGCACACAGGAGTGGAGGGAGAGGAAGGTGGTGACAGTGCGATAAAGTGATGAGAGACAGAAGGGGAGAGGGATATTAAACCGGGGGCAGTGCTCTCACCCGCTGCCCACTGACGCAGATCCCCCCCACCCCGCTCCCACTCCCACCGTCACTCTGACCGACGTGGTCTCAATGGGGAGGGGAAAGATGTATTTCTCACACAAGCGATACCTAGTGTGACAAATACACCTCTCCCCCCTCCATGTGAACGGTGTCTCTTCAGGTCCTGTTTTTAATTGTTCTACCTCATTAAGACAAACCGCCAAGAACGCCAAGCCGGAGACCTATTCATCACTTGATTTTCTTTTTTAAAAACCCCTGGTGGCAGATATTGAATGTGGCCTCCTGGCTTGGTGTAAATGAGAACCATTCATTACGCAGGCGGCGCGATTATCAGGAGTCTGACCGAACAGGACGGACACTGCTCACTGTGTACGGGGCACGTCCTCGAAAGGCAACGCAGAGATATGCATGTTGCATGTTACGGTTGTTGAAAACATCTGTGTAAGTTCTACAATTTTTCTTCCGTTATTTATTTTTTCTAGGCGTTCGAATGACGCGACGCAATCTTAAGGAACGGAAGTTGAAATGAATGAAGACGTAATTGAAATTAGCGGGGGGGGTAACGCGTTTTACGCTGTCCTGTGCGACTGTGCCTCCGGTCTGCGTGTCGGTGGCTAGCCTGGGACCATTCAAGCCGGGTAATTAAAGCCCGCAGATGTAAATCGGCCCTTTTGTTTGACCCTCGTGGAGTCATTCGCAGCCGGTTTTTCCAGCCAAGACCTCGGCGCTGATTGCCCTCCGTCTACGCCCTGCGGCCTGCGGCAGACGTTCTCTTCAACGATTCCAGCAGCGCTTCGTCAAGTGGGACTCTCTGATCCACCTGCTTAATTTCCCCCTCCACCGAAGTGCAGCCCTGCTGATTAACACGGGGACCGCGTGAGGCACGCCGCGCGCAGGCGGCTCTCGAAGAGCGCGCTCGTTAACGCGGGAGCCCTGCAGCGCTTAACACGACTTCGGTCAATTAGACCCGATCACGTCGTACTAAACGCAAGGTGTCTCTTGCGTGACTGCGTTGCGTGACTGCGTTGCGTGACTGCGTTGCGTGACTGCGTTGCTGATGCGTTCGTAGTCTGGAGAGAGAGATGGAGATGGAGATGGAGAGGGAGAGGGAGGAGAGGGAGGAAAGGGAGGAAAGGGAGGGCGACGTGCGGAGAGCGAAGTCGATCAATTTAATGTACTTTCAAGTGCATTTTATAAATTCGATTTACGTTGCATTTAGACATTTAGCAGACACTATAATCGACGATGTACTAAGTAAGCACATCTGACAAGGCTAGAGGAACAGTGCTAGACCTCCGAGCTCTGTTACGTCACAGACAAATCCGAGTCAATTGTACAGACGAGAGCCAGAACAAGTGTGTTCTTTTAACCCATAGAGTCAAGCTGGCAGTCATAGAGCCACGATAGTGGATTTAACTTGAAGTGCAACCGGAAAGACGGATGGTAGCTGAGCCATACAGAGTCCAGCTAGTAGTTATGCCTGGAGTTAAGATAGTGGTGATGCTATGCAGCACATAGTGTTTATATATCAGCACTATATATATATATGTGTGTGTGTGTGTGTGTGTGTGTGTGTGTGTGTGTGTGTGTGTGTGTGTGTGTAACTGCCAAAATAAAGGAAACACCAACATAAAGCTTTTCAATAGGGTGCTGGGCCACCACGAGCCATCAGAACAGCTTCAGTGCACTTTAACATAAATTCTACCAGTGTCTGGAACTCTATTGGAGGGATGCAACACCATTCTTCCACGAGAAGTTCCATCATTTGGTGTTTTGTTGATGGTGGTGGAAAACGCTGTCTCAGGCGCCGCTCCAGAATCTCCCATAAGTGTTCAATTGGGTTGAGATCTGGTGACTGAGACAGCCATGCTCATCAAACCATTGGATGGGGGCATTGTCATCCTGGAAGAGACCACTCCCATCAGGATAGAAATGCTTCACCGTAGGATGAAGGCGATCACTCAGAATGGCTTTGTATTTACTGGTGTTTACCTCGCCCTCTAAGGGGTCGAGTACCACAACAGAGTCGCCAGAACCCAGAAAGTGTTTCCTTTATTTTGCAAGTTACCTGTATATATAGGCTAGGCTATATATATATATATATATATATATATATATATATATATATATATATATACATACATATATCATAAATACACCTAAGCGATATTTAGCAATATAACTGCTATTTCTGAACATAATGACGTATTATGTGACTAGAAGTCAGATTGCAGGAGAGAGTTCTCTTGACACTTTTGCACACCGCCCACCACAGTGGGAGAGTGTGGAACACACGGCGCCCGAACGCGGTGTGGAAATATCTCACGTTCGACGAGCGATTGTTTCTTTCTCTTTTGGACTATGAAAGACCTTTAGGGGAATGCGCCTAACAGCGGGCGATTCGGCAACTAGTTGCCCGAAATGCATTAATTGTCTATGAGAGCGGGCGATTCAGCGATTCGGCGATTTGTGGGCGTGGCGGCGACACAGAAAAGTTGAAAATCCTGAACTTTTGGGCGATATCGCCCGGTAAGAGCCAATCAAATTCATGTGTTGCTGTTTTTACCTTCCACGCGGACCAACACAACACCGATATTTGGTTCCTAGTTCCGACACTTCAACATGAATGAGGAGAAACTGATAACAGCGGTCTGCAGTACCCCCATACTTTATTTAATCCTAAAAGCATAAATATTTATAGCCAGCTAAACTTATATGGCCTACATACATCTTATTTAATGTTTGTGTTGGTTAAAAGGCAATTTTTTATCGCATGGGTACGTTTGGAAAAACGTACCGGAGACAAATTGCGAGCCGTTTCCAGCGCAAGTAAATGGCCGCAATTGTAAAAAGCCTTCTGAGTTTGAGTTTGTGGTTCATGATTGAAGGAAACAATACTGCTAGCCAACTAATATTTATAATAAAGATTCTCAAAATCTATGATGAACTATTCGTTTACCATGCAAAAATTTTGTAAGCACGTCGGAAGCACTTTGAGGACAAGTGCTTCATTCAAGCGTGACAACACACGTGGGGAACGCCCACTGGGCGATTTAATCGCCTAATATCGCCCCCTGTTAGAACGCGGGGTTAGTCTCACCGAAATTTAGATTGCCCAACTGATTTTCTTTTTTTGTTCATGGAATTCATTAATTCCGTCTGTCTCTCGTTCCATACTCTACCCCACCCCCCCCGCCCCCACTCTCCAAAAAAGATCATTTTGAATTAGAAATTCAATAAGCAAGCCCTATCCAGAAAACAGAGATATAAAGATGTATATCTCTAACATGATATATACAGTATATATATATATATATATAGTACTGTGCAAAAGTTTTAGGCAGGTGTGAAGAAATTCAAATTAAAGTCATTTATCTGAGCAGTAAGTGTTTATTTGGTCGAAAAAACACTATAGAACATTGAAGTAAAGACAAAGAAACAGTACAATTAAAAGTAACAAAAACATCTTGTTTTTAAAACAGCTTGAACACCACATCTTGAACACCAGCTTGAACACCACATCTTGAAAATCCTGTTAGGTGGGCTATTGCTCACTGAGAATTGCCTTGTTGATGCAAAACTATGATTTTATGTCTGTCAAACTAAACAAAATACATGGAATGGAGAGGAGAGACAAGGAGAGGCTTGGGAACCAAACCTGTGTTCTTCTAGCCATCTCAGAAGATATCAATAACTTTTTGGAAAACACAAGAAATGATTGTTACTTTATGTTGTATTAATGTTTATTTGGATGTATTGTGTTATATAGTGTTTTTCCAAGCAAATCAACACTTACTGCCCAGATAAATAGCTTTAAATAATTTTCTCAGGTGGCCTAACACTTTTGCACAGTGCTGTATATATATATATATATATGTTTTGACATTATTTGTCATTGGGGCCTTGCTCCCATAGCAACGCAGCAGCAGCCATATGGATGACCAACCCCACGGGGTAAACGGATTAAGGCTTAGTGGACAGAACATCTCAGTGCTGTCGCCGCGGCACCCTCTCTCCCCCCCCCCATCACCACGGTGACAAGCAGCCCTTCAATCAAATCAACACAAATCCCCTGTCCTGTAGTGCACCGAGCCGCCTGCAGGGGGCAGCCCGGTGCACCTCGGTATCGAATCTTGGCCGTGTGCCTGTGTTCACTCCGCTCGTACGTCACAGCGTTTTTTGCCCTGAGGGCGAGCGCATGGTTTGTGCGCGACTAAGCCGGACGTGATCACTCATACGTGCCGATCTTCGAGTCCCCTATCCATTTTGGGTGACAGCTTCAGTTTTAAATAATATATTTTTAAAAGGATAACCCTTTTAGCCTCGAATAGCGCGGTGATCTAACGCACTCGCGTTGCCTGGTGCTTTGCGAGTGCGAGCTGCCTATTGCGGTCGCGGTTTGAAACCCGACGACGTCAGACCGATCGGGGGGCGCCATTTGGCTGTCGGGGGAGGGCGAGTTTGTCGAGAAGCACAAAGGGTGTCTCCAGAAAGTAGGTGAACGAGTTCCATCTCGGAGGAGGCAGATCATCGCGGGCCGCTGAGAATAGCTTGCCCCGTAGAGACGGGCGGCAAGTTTGTGGGGGAAGGCAAATCGAAATAAATAGAGGGTATGATTAGCTACTAAATTGGCAAAAATGCGCCAAAAATCTGAAACAAAATAAAAAATAAATAATGACCCTGTAGCAAGGTGGTAGGGGGGGCACCCAAACCCAAACCCCAAATAGAGCTCCAATAGAGGCCAATGGCCAGTTTATTCTTATTAAACTTGACAAAATATAGCAAAGCACAAAAATAACCAAGTTAAATCAAAACGCTATTGCTAAGAGGGTCAAACCACAACCAAAAGCTAGCACCTCTTCCTCCATACCCTGAAAATCTCCCCTCAGGCATGGCAGGCTGTGCTTTTATAAAGGCCTAACGAAGGAAATGGCTCACAGCTGAGTTGATTGCTCATTAGCCTCAGGTGAGCCTGCCTGTAGGTGAGGCCGCTGCTATCCAAGGCCCTGTAGTCCTCTCCAGGCTGTGGGAGGGAACAGGAACACCTGACAGCAGCCAAAAGGGAGGCACAGCCCTCTCCACTCCCTCCCTCCACCTCTCCCAGTGTCACAGACCCTTTTCAGATAAGCGCCTTCCTGTCACGTCTCGTGTTCGTGTTTCCCATAATTAAGCGTTTGTAGTTCGTTCCATGTTTTCCTAGTTGTCTGGTCCGTGTTTTTACTCTCGCTTACCTGTTCCAGTCTCGTCAGTGTATTATCTGTTTCACCTGTTTCTCGTTATGTCTGATGTGGTTAGCTGTTCGTTTCTCATGTTCATTTCCTGATTGTCTCGTTATTGTATTATCGTTTTCACTTAATTCCTCATGTGTCTGATTGCAGTCAGCTGCATTCATGTTTATTCCTGATTGTTTCTTGTTAGGTCTAAATGTATTTAAGCTGTGTGTTTTCCCATGTTCGTTGCCAGATTGCCTTGTGCTTTGCATATGCCTACACAACTCTCCAGCGTTTTCTCTGTTTCCCCTTGTTTTGTTTCATCGTGTTTTTGTTCGTGCTCCTGTGTTCATCTGTGTCCCAGTCTCATTCCCTACCCACCTGTTCGTGCTCCTTGTGGTTCCAGTCCCGCTCCTCTCTGTGTTCCCTGGACTGATTTCCCGTTATTGACCTCCGCCTGCCCATTGACCACGTCTTGCCTGCCTCTGACACACCTGAAGCCTGGAACGAACTTTGCCTGTCCCCGACCACTCTTTGGATGCCTGTATTGCCCTGATTGCTCCTATTTGACCATTGCCTGTTGTTTATGCAATAAAAGACATTATTGCATTTCTGGGTTCGCGCCATTCGCGCCATTTTTTTACATTTACATTTTAAGCATTTAGCAGACGCTCTTATCCCGAGCGACTTACAAGATGTGCATTAATACATGGCAGGAACAATCATAGTTCGCGCAAGAGATCAGTGCAGTAATACAGCGATAGACATCATTCCATTGCTTGGCTGCCTGCTCTCTTGCGGTTACCGGCGGCCCGTTGGTAGCCCCCCCCCCGGTTCCGGCCGTCCCACGTCTAGCTCGGCCAATGTGGCTCTCGCACTCCTGCGGGCATGCTGGCGGGTAACTCTGATGAATTCTGAGAGGGAGATTCTTCTGCGGTGGATCTAATAATAACCGTTCTTGTTTCCGGGCCCTCGTGGTCTTTCTCTCCGTCTCTTTGAATGATTTTTCTGCTCCCTCTCGATGCACCCAGGAGATTTAGGATTCGCTCTATTTCTTATGAATTATTTTGTTATTGAATTCTTTGACTTTTTTTGTTGCTCATTGACAAAGGGCTAAAATAGCATGGGGGGGTAATGCATGATAGGCCGCATTGTGATGTCAGTGGTGGAAAGGTGTTGGCGCAGATTGGAGAAGAACGGCATTGTCAGCAGTCTGCATTGTGCCGCTCCATTGTGAAGCCCAGGGGTTGTCGTATCGGTTATAGTGTTGTGTGTGTGTGTGTGTATGTATTTGTGTGTGCGTGGGTGTGTGTGTGTTTGTGTGTATGTATCTGTGTGTGTGTGTGTGTGTGTGTGTGTGTTTGTGTGTATATGTGTGTGTGTGTGTGTGTTTGTGTCTGTGTATGTATCTGTGTATGTGTGTGTGTTTGTGTGTGTGTGTGTGTTTGTGTGTGTGTGTGTGTGTGTGTGTGTGTGTGTGTGTGTGTGTGTGTGTGTGTGTGTTTGTGTGTGTGTGTATGTGTATGTATCTGTGTATGTGTGTGTGTGTGTGTGTGTGTGTGTGTGTGTGTGTGTGTGTGTGTGTGTGTGTTGCTACTCCTCTTTTCCTCCGCCCATGACTTCATCAGCTAAGGTATTGCCACTGCCTGAAGATGAAATACGATGTCAGGGTCGTACAAGCAGGCATGATCCACCCAAAGAGCCGCTGACCAGATTGGCTTCATTTAACGAGAGCCTGTGTTTATTACATATTTCCAATGAACTTGGAACTTTGAACTTTGAACTAATGTGGCCGGAGGCGGACTACGCCCACGACATCATTACTGACACCATGACCCATGTTGCAGTGGGAGCCCTGAATCCCCATGGCGATTGGTTTCGTCCATGCTTAGCATCCTCAAAATGACCATCAATTTTACGTGAGGATATTGATCGGACAAGTACAACCAGCTATTAATAACGGGCTACTGTGAAACGTCGTCCGTCGCTTCACTTATGCAGCAGGACATTTTAGCGTAGCATTAAGAATGTCCGTCGCTTCGATTAATGGCACGTTAGTATTCACACTCTCGCCATGATTAGATTGATTGGTAGTCGTCAGACATACAGACAGACAGACCGCGGCTGACAGAGGGTAAGCCGTGATGTAAGAGGAGCAGGCCCTCGATGCTAACACGGCACAGGTTGTCCTTCAGGGTCCCCCATCAGCTCCAGGAACACCCCAATCAACGATGGAGCGGAGCGAGTAGACTCCCTCGGCCTGTTTGCTTGCGCTCGTTTTAAAAAGATGTTCTCCGCGGTCAGTGCTTTTGGTTTCTCGGGTCGGTCGTTTTGTGTTTCTGTCGGTAGTTCTCCTGAGAGGCTCAGTCGGTGTCTGTGTGAAACGGCTCACGCACGGATACCCACAGACCCACGTGAAAACGGGGGGGAGTGAATCGGAGCAGCGAGGGGGCTTCTGGAATTGGGAGCAGCGCTTCATTTGCAACAGATGCTGCTGATGCTGTAGAGCAGCGGGAAATGGATTTAGAGATTGAGATTGAGCGAACACGTTGGGCGATCATGTGACTTTAGTCGACTGTCATTTATTAGTTTTGATCGTCTTTCATCCTTTTATTGTCTTTTGTACTCTTTTGTACTTTAAAAAAAGAAAAAATTTTAATGTATTTTTTACTACATACTGCTGCATGTTTCCTACTGTTTGATTGTCTCTTTGTCGTCTGTCTCTTTCTTCTTTCAATCCTGAGCGCTTGTCAAAGACAAATTCCAATGTATGTATTTATGTAAGTATGTAGTACATATGGCAAATAAACTTGAAACTTCAAACGTGAGATTACAGTTTCGATTCCACGTTCTTTTTGTGTTGCTGAAAATAGCGACACCTCACCTCAGGCATAACAAAGGAGATTTGACTCTTTCATTTGAATTGGATAGCTTTTTCATATGAATTGGATAGCTTTTTTCATTTGATTTGGATAGCATTTTCATATGAATTGGATAGCTTTTTCATTTTAATTGGATAGCTTTTTCCTCCTCTTCCCTCTTGGGGCGGAAGTGGGGCCGAATGCCTTTTTGGCGGGGTGCTTCTGACAGTGATAGAGGGATCGGAGAATATGCTGAATAGGCGTGTGTGAGGTGCAGGCAGAATGGAGTTACCACAGGTAATTCACCTCCCTGTATCACAGGTAACTCCATGCATCATCAGGAATCCATTGTTCAATTCATTCTTATTGAGCTTGTCTTTAAGATTAAGATTAAGCACAAAGTACACAGTGATGGTCAGAAAGAGCTTCATCACATTGTCTGTTCTGGGGCGAACTCTGAAGGGTACGACTCAGAGTGTGACACACAAAGAAAGAGAGAAACAGCTGAATGCTTTCGTTGTAGGAAATGGCCGACAAAAAGAAAAAGCATTGAGACGACACAAAGCACGTTAAATTGAAACGCTGAAGGGACGCTCAAGTTCTATCGACTCGTCTGAGAAAGCCACTTCAAGGACCCATTTCCTGGCAGCGTTCATTCTGTCTTTGTCTGTGGAAAGCCACAAGCGAAGGCACGCCAGCTGAGAGGACAGGAGCACAGTCGGCCTGTAATTCCGCAGCCACACAAAAAAATACGTCAAACGATAAAATGAGTAAATATTTCCTGCTATGAGGAGTTCTGTGTGGCTCAGTAGGTAGAGCACAGCGTTGGCAACGCTTAGGTTGTGGGTTCAATCCCCACTGGGGCCACATATACTGAAAATGTATGCATTCACTACTGTAAGTCGCTTTGGATAAAAGCGTCTGCTAAATGGTGGTGTATATTAGTTCTGGCATGAATGTTTTTTGGATGCTAAGCGCCCATATGCTTCGCATAACCGATTACCAAATAAGCAGAGCTCAAAACATTTTCACAATCCTGGCAGTGGCAATGAACAACAGATGAGCCCATTCGGTCTTGATTGGCTGTGCGGGGAGGAGCCGAATGTTCTCGTTTGAAATGATCGTTCCCCTGCCGGTGGCAGCTCAGCAGCATCTTCACCTCAGATGAACGTGAACTAGGAAGGGAGGGACACATGAAGAGCCTCCGACCAGCAGCACAGTTGGGACGAGACCCCCAAAGCCAGGGAAATTCAGGTGAGTCCAGAGTGCTGTAGTTGTCAGTTTGTCCTTCATGGCAGTAAATGATAAGCAATTATCCAATGGGTCGCTCCCGATTTACAGCATAACACGTGCCATTTAGCAGACGCTTTTATCCAAAGCGACTTACAGTAGTGAATGCATACATTTTACAGTATATGTGGTCCCGATGGGAATTGAACCCACAACCTAAGCGTTGTCAGCGCCGTGCTCTACCTACTGAGCCACACAGAACCAGTTCTGACACAGGTTTGACGGAACTTAAGTGAGAGACTACATATGAGAAAATAATAAATAGATTTTTCATTTCCCTGTTTGTTCTTCCTCAGTTTTGAGAGAGCTGAGGTAAGCGATTTCTGGAATTGCTTTGAGCCTCAAAGTGTTGAAATCAATACTTAATTTTTTTTGCTCTTGTGTTTCTCTTAGTGAAAGATATTGGTTCTGTACCCAATGGGCTGGTTTTTAGTGCTGCTGGGATGTGGATGGGCTCGACCTCCCGGACCCCAGAGGAGCCTTAATCCTGGGCCCCCCTCACATGGGGGGCGGGTTATATACGCCAGCTTACCAGCTTTACCCTGTAAAAGCTCATTTTGAAAAACTTCTTTTTTTATACCAGAAAAATATTTTTTTCTTCTCCTGCGGATTCAGTTGGGAAATAACATTTTTCCAATGATCAAAGCAAAAACACTTTGAATCTTTGAGCAGCCAATCAGAACACTTTGAAACTCAATTAAAATACTCTGGAATATGTCTGTATGTATGTCTGTCTGTCTGTTGTCTGTATGTATGTATGGATGCTGTATGATGATTATATTATTCATATTATTATTCATTTCCGACCCACGGCCCCTGCCTGGGCCCCTTGTTGTCCTATAGTTTGTCACTTAAGACTAATTAACGTGTAAAGTACTGTTTCTGCCTTTATGTTTGTGTATAGCACTTTTTGAGATTGTATGTACAGTGAGCACCTGAGTGATGTTTATTTCATTTTATTTTAATCGATTACATTGCCCAATCAAAGCACTTTCAGGTCACTGGTAACAGTTGTGCCTAAATCACATTTTCTGCTAACTCATACTGTTACACTGTTTGGTCTGAGTTCCTCCGTTTCAGTCAATATCACACAGGGTAATTGCTATCTCTGAGGGCTAATGATGTGCATGGTCACCGTGTGTATTCACCCCTCCTTACCACACGTATTGTTAGGATGACACAGAGCGGACCCAAACGCAGACACAGACACTGAGAATCTGGTAAAGTTAAATATTTATTATAAACAAAAGACTGGGGTAGGGGAGCGATGGTGAGGGCAGACGAGAGAGGCAGGCAGGCGGGTTAGTGGGCAGGCAGGCAGGCAGGCGGGTAAGCGGGCAGGCAGGCAGGCGGGTAAGCGGGCAGGCAGGCAGGTGGGTAAGCGAGGAGTAAACCTGGACACAGAGAGGGTGAATAAACATAAGAAAAGAGGCAGAGATAAATACAGTGGAAAAAATCACAGTTTGGGAAAAGTCTTGATGCGTGTAGCTACCACTGAAGCGGAGACAACGATCTGACGGTGAGTGGATGAGAAACCGGGGTTGATATACACTGCAGGGCTGATGATGATTGATGACAGGTGTGCAGGCAGAGCAGGTGTCACAGATCCACGGCAATCAGGAGGGAGCCGGAGAATGCAGAGGAGAGAAGCCGCGCCCACAACACACATGCACAAACACAAAACTGACAGGGAGAACAGGAGACGCAGGGAAAAGGGAAAACACGAGGGAACACAAGAAATAAACAAACATTTTTTTTTCTTTTAGGTTGTTTTTTGGGTTTGTTCATTTTTACACATTTTTAAATGTTTTGAATTCTTAAACAAAGCCAATATGATTCAAGCTTGACTGTGCAGCTGAGAGATAGGAGTATGAAATACAAATGTGGGTGAATAAGGTTTTTTTTTTTTTGCACATCGATGGGAATCATCTATTTATTTATGTCTAGGTGCTTGCTTAGACCAAGGGCTTCCCGTGGATAATCGATTTTCTGCCTTCCAGCCTAGAGTCATTTACTGAGGCCTCATATCCTATTTATAACTGGTTTGAGGGATTGAGATCGATAGTAATAAAACATTTTTAACTCATACACCGTTTGCACCCACTTTTTACAAATCTTTGTCTCCCTACTGTTGAATTGAGAGCGAAGGTGACATAGATCAAATCAGAGTCAGTGCTGCACCCACCATTACGGGACTCCCTCTAACCCCCCCCCACACACACACCCCCACTTTGCATTATTTGGATTACTCCTTTCCTGCCCCACCATGTCCCGCAAATTCAGCCAGTTCCACCCCTCACAGTTCTGAGTTTGTTTCTGCGCTCCTACAGAATAAAACAGCCCTCCGAAATAATGAAAAGTTCACCATCTACTGTATAAGTCATAAGTGATGAGTCTCTTCTTCCCAGCGATTATCCAAAACGCCTTCCGAGCCACAGAGGGTGATTGTGCCATACATCATATCCGCCAGCAGGGCCGGAGGAAAAGATCGCTGTCATTTCGGAGCGGAGCTCGACAGGGGGAAGGCGATTTCGCCTGACGGAGCGCGATGCTCCCTGAGCGAGGACGGGGGGAAGGGGGATCGTTAGGATTCCTGCTTTTTAACAAGGAAAGAGTCACTGATTCTCTCATCTTCACTGATGGATGAGCCTGCCTGCCCCCCCCACTGTCCTAACCAGGGGGAGGAGCCGCGAAAACTCCCTTTTACTCTCAAGGATTGCACATTTTTTATTTCATATCAAAATGGTGTCATATAATTCCTTTTTTTTCTGTGTGTGTGGCCTGACGCTCCTCATTGATGTATTGTGATGGTACTCCTGGCATGCGCCACAGACAGAACTACACTTCCCAGAGGCCTTCACTGCTAATTAATTTGCTCTTCATGGCTAATGTTACTTTTTAAACAACAAGCTCTGTGTGTGTGTGTGTGTGTGTGTGTGTGTGTGTGTGTGTGTGTGTGTGTGTGTGTGTGTATGCGTGTGTACATATGTGTGAGTATGAGTGTGTCTGTCTGTGTGTGTGTGTGTGTGTATATATAATATAATATATGCCATTTAGCAGACACTTTTATCCAAAGCGACTTACGGTAGTGAATGCATACATTTTCAGTATATGCGGCCCCAGTGGGGATTGAACCCACGACCTAAGCGTTGCCAACGCCATGTGTGTGTGTGTGTATGTGTGTGTGTGTGTGTGTGAGTGTCTGTATGTGTGTGTGAGTATGAGTGTGTCTGTGTCTGTATGTGTGTGTGTGTGTGTGTGTGTATGTGAATATGAGTGTGTAGGTGTGTGTGTGTGTGTGTGTGTGTATGTGAATATGAGTGTGTCTGTGTCTATGTGTGTGTGTGTGTGTGTGTGTGTGTGTGAGTGTGAGAGAGAGAGAGAGAGAGAGAGAGAGAGAGAGAGTATGAATGTGTCTGTGTCTGTATTTGTGTGAGCGAGTGTGTGTGTGTGTGTGTGTATGTGTGTGTGTGTGTGTGTGTGGCCTCTTTAAAACACAACAATCCCTCCCAGCTGTGAGTTGAGCAGCTGTTGTCACCGTCTCTCCTCGCTGGGGATGGTGAGCAGCTGCCTGCTCGAGGGCGTGTGTGTGTGTGTGTGTATGACAACAATCATACAGCTGTGAGTTGAGCAGCTGTTGTCACCGTCTCTCCTTTGGTGAGCAAGAGCCTGCTCGAGGGCGTGTGTGTGTGTGTGTATGACAACAATAAGTTGAGCAGCTTTTATTTTATTTATTTATTTTTGATAAACGTTTTATTTTATTTATTTATTTTTGAAATATCTCATTCTCTTTACCATCCAGCACATGTTATACCACAGAATAATCCTGAAGTATTCAAATACGATTCACCTCGATGCCATATTAACCCATGGGAATCAACAATGCTACATCACAGGTTCGTCCTGCCATAACTACGGTTTAAAAAGCAATGCTAATTGTTTTAGACTTTGTGGAACGGAGAGAGTGAAGTAAGACAAAACCACAACAAAACAGAAAAGTCCTGCATCAGCATGGCTGTGAGAACTCATTACAGTTTTTCCCAATCGTTTAAACACGTTTCCTGAAACTATAGCTCAATTTCTCAAAACTCTAAACACAAAACTGAAAAGAGTTAACCATTTTGGCAAAACTCCACAAATCTCTTGCAAAATGAAACACTGCACTCAAAACCATGTTCTCTCTTCTCAAAACTGATTATTTCCCCCAAAATGATACACACAGCTATCATATGAATATCTCTTACAGAGCATCAATTAAACACTGGTGTGATCAATTTAAAACACTACCATCAAAATACTGTTTTTATATGTTTTGGCTTCATGAGGCCATGTTACATATTGAAATTTATAAAATTGTGTAGAAATGGTTTCCTTCTCCTTTTTTAAGGTTTCAGGTTTTTTTTGTCCCAAAATAAGTTGCAATTTTATGGTACAGTATAAAGACTGTTGCCATATTGTAATACAATACTGTGAATATATCATATAAATATTGCATTGACACATTCATTGTATCAGAATAGGATACAATGCACATTTGTCTATCCAATGAGCTCCAATTGGGCTAAACTCACAACCCTGCTTCTCAGAGTCATACTGTAAACTTATAGTTGATACTGCAACATTGTTAGAGTTCTGAGAATACACAAATGTTACCTATTTTGGCAAAACTCATACAGTAATTGCACTGATAAGTAAGATGAAAAACACTACAGTAAGAAAATGTTTAGACTGTCGAGCAGCAGTGGGGGAAAAAGCGCCTGGCGTGGCGGATCCACCCCTGGCATGCGTCTGCGTGGATGTTGTCACACGCCTCCTCCATTGCCTGGAGTAGGGCCACACGCTTGTGGGGTTTGCGGTCATATACCTTCCACCGCCATGCTGAAAATAATTATTCGATCGGATTTAGAAATGGGGAATATGGTGAGAGGTAGAGAACTGAAAAATGTGGGTTGTTAGCGAACCAGTTGTGGACCAGAGCAGCCCGGTGGAAACTTACATTATCCCAAATGACAATGTAGTTGGGCTGCTCTGGTCCCTCTTCCTGTGGGGGGATGAAGATATTGTTGAGTGCATCAAGGAAGGTTAGCAGACGGGCAGTGTTGTAGGGACCAAATTGGGCATGGTGATGGATGACCCCACGGTGACAAATGGCTGCACACATGGTCACATTTCCCCCACGCAGGCCAGGGACATCGACGATGGCATGGTTGCCAATGATGTTCCTCCCCCGCCGCCTGGTCCTGGTCAGGTTGAACCCTGCCTCGTCAATGAATATGTATTCATGTGGAGCAGCACTGGCATCAAGTTCAAGCACTCTCTGAAAAATAGAAAATGACCATATCAGACAATAGGCCTACATACAGGACCAGCTATAGGCCTACATACAGGAACACTGAGGTGCATAGTGACATGTCTATACAGTGTACTGAAAGGATGTGGTCAGTTACAGTAACCTGCCGTACTCACTTGCACATATTGGTAACGTAGCTCCTTCACTCTGTCAGCGTTGCGCTCAAACGGTACGCGATATATCTGTTTCATTCGAAGCTGGTGTTTCCACTTCCTCCTCCTCCTCCTCTTCCTCTTCCTCTTCCTTCTCCTGCTCTCACTCTTCCTCTCTGTTCTCCATGCTGTTCCATTTTTTCCCCCAACACAGTAGATGTCACCTGAGGCCTCTGTTATGCTCTGACACATGATTGAAGTGTTTTGCCACAGATGAGTAGTGAGTGAGACCAATTGATAATTAGGGTGTGGCATTTTGAAGGCCAGTGTTTTCCAAGTGAACAAAGTGTGCTAAATGATGAGATTTGTGGTTAGACTTTTGCAAAAATGTGATTTAGAATTGCTATTTGAGTGAAAACAATGGAATTGTGCTTAGAGTTTTGCAAACATGTGATTTAGAATTGCTATTTGAGTGAAAACAATGGAATTGTGTTTAGAGTTTAGTAGTCTGGAGTCTTGTTGTTGATGCATGAGCTTCAGGTTTTCAGAATTGTGTGTATAGTTCCATATTCTGTGTGTATACAATGGAGAAAAACTGTAACATTGAATGAATGAATACACAATGAACACATTGGTTTCTAGCGCCCTCTCCTGGACTCTTCTCCCCCACTCACCCTTCTATAGTTACGGTGGCTTCCTAGTAAAGATAAGATAAGATATACTTTATTGCCCCCGTAGGGAAACTTCAGTGTCGCTGCCTTACAAAAACAATAGACACGTATCAAGTCGTCCGTCTATGCTTAGTATCCTTAGGATATAGCTTAGTTAGTTAGCTATGTCCTTTTTCAACAGCATCTCCTGGCAAACACCTTTGGCCTTCTGTGCTTTTCACTTTGTATGTTGTACATTACAAACTTTTAAATGTATGTAGTCACCCAGAAGGATGAAGATAGCCGACCCTGGATTCTGGCCTGTGTGGCTGTAATCGTGTCTGTTAAATAATCAGCGATTCCAGAGCTGAAGTCGTTGCCATGGTAGGTTTCTGTCACCGTCTCTTTGGCCTTAGATTGATTAAAGTTCCGCTGTTTGAATGGTTGAGCATTTCAGACAGTGACGCTGTTCTGCTCTTGTGTATAGGCTAGTGTAGCGGTGCCGTTCCAACAATCTGTGGGAAACTCCCAAACTCACCAAACTGTACCCTGTTCCAAACCCCTTCCAACTAACCCTTCAAGTACCTACACCCACCGCCGTAACTAGCATTGAGGACACCGAGGTCATGACCTCGGTATTTTTTTTGTATATAATAAAAAAAAAAAAATGTATTTTTTTTTGATATTTTTTTGTTGTCAGTTTCCATTTTTCATCCAAAGAGACTCGTAAACACATTTCTTGAATTATCCCGGTATATTGGTGATAGTAGGCTAGTCTAAAAATGAATACTTTCAACAGCAGGACGGCACACAGATCAACCGTCAACGGCAACGCACCCCGTGATATTTGGTCACCTTAGCAACAGACATTGTTTACGAGCGGAGCAACAAAAACTACTGCACAGAGCAATCGTCACATCAAACTGGTGCTGGTTTTGTAATGCTGCTGAGACAGAAAGATGTAAGTGTGTGTTTAGAAGTGTTAGATGTTATAATCTCTTAACTATAAAGTGCGTGGGAGATGATCATTTTGATAGGAAGCTATCGTAACGTAGCCTAGTACTGCAGCCTACTATGAGTAGAAATGAGTTTCTATGCATAGCTAGAATGCTAAAAACGCTAGCTAGCTGCCTCTAACAGTTTGGACTAGCCTGAGTGGTAAATTCCCCCCCAAACGAAAAATACGTGCAAGTAATGGGTAAGACAGCTGTGAGTTGTGTTGTCTTGTCATGGCCATGGGGAAATTTGTATTACTTTCATTTACTTTGGCCAATATTATAGTCTGAGTAAGTAAATAGATCGAGATGCTAGCTCACTGACCATGTACTGTAACTACATAAATTAGCCTAGGGTCACAAACTGACTACATTACATTACAGTCATTTAGCAGATGCTTTTATCCAATGTGACTTACAATAAGTGCAGGAGGAGGAGGACAGTTAAATTCTCATATAGGTGGCTGCCTATCTGCTTTAAATAGGAATATCATGCTGTCCCTGACAGATTAGTCTATTTCATGGAAAGGGCAGGTGTTTCTATTAAAATGGCCACTGAGTAAATTTAATCACAGCTGTAAAAGAGACGTACATTAAGTCTCAGTTTGTCTCCCTGCTAAAATAAAGGTTTTCATTCAATGAAAAAGATCATACTTTAGTGAGAACACAATTCATTTTGGAGTGGTACAGTATGAGTGCTTCTTTAATATTGTGTCAAATTTAAGCCTAAGGCATGTATAGCATTTACACCCTAAAATGCATCCTCAATTAAATGAAGCATTTACACCCTAAAAATGCATCCTCAATTAAATGAACGTTATCAATTAAAAAAGCGAATCTGACTTGATTTCGATGTTTAAGACTGATCAGTTATTGACTGATTTTCCAGCTGAGGGTCAAGCGGACGAAAACGAAAAGACGAAAGTGTTCGATTCAGTATGAAGCAAATGAATTGGACAGTGAACTTGGATAAAAACAAAATGGTTCAAGCTTGTCAGGGACAATCTCTGGGAAAATAATGCTGGCTAATACCCGCCCCCAACCGTGATTTAAAAACCATGTCTTTGCAGCTCTCTGAGGTTTAGATTGGTAATTTGTCACAGTAAACACAAGCATTGTGTACAGCGATTGAAATAAATCAACCGTGGTATTCTCCCTCCGCCTCTGGCGAAGCAGAACCGCGGAAACAAACTGGAGCTCAAGATTGTCATTTCGTATAAACTAATCTATTTCCTGTGTGTAATTAATCACCGCTAACACAGTCATTATTTTTGCAAAGAGGGAAATTACTCTGTTCGTTGCGCTGTCCGCTGCAGAGATAATAGTTTTTTTGGTCTGGAAATGATCTTTTACAATTATTGGACGATTGTTTCATAATTTAAATTTTTAAAAACATCAGTGGGAAAAGGTAACTACTCACTCTGTTCTGTGAGCGAAAGCACTGGAAGAGAATTAGAGATAGGCTACTAGTTAACAAACGGATTTTTCAAGGCCTCTGCATACAAGACTGCAATTAATTCTTATGAACTGATATTGCTATATCAGCAATTGCTATTGCTACCCAGGCTATGGACTGTTCTCGCTGCTGCCGTCTGGTAGACGTTACCGGAGCATCCGGGCACGGACTACCAGACTCACTAACAGTTTTTTCCCCGAGGCCATCAGGCTTCTCAACCAGCAGCACTAATCTCAGTGATCACTTTGATCACATCATCACCCCAATGTGTTCTTTAATCACTTTGTATGTACATTAAATGCACATCACCTCATTTAAATGCACATATCCATCGGCACTACTTTACTTTATATTTATATATTTAAAACTCTTATTCTACTGTCTATATTCCCCCTTCTTACTGGTTCCGGAACTGCTACAATTGTTTAATGTTTACTGTTTTTCTGTTATGTATATTTCTGCTATTGGTCACTACTTAGTTGTTGCTTGCCATGTCCCAAGAATGTCATTGTTCAGAATGACCTTGTGTTATACTGTGCACTTGACAAATAAAACACTTTGACTTTGACTTTGACTATTTTCCAATAAGACAAATCTACTGTAGCTTTCATCATTCCATAAATGTTATGCTCTGTATGAATTCCCAAAATTAATTAACTCCAGTCATTTGGCAGTAAAATCACTTTGTCGAGAGGCGCGACAGATTCCCGCGAAACGTGACTCACGTGCGCGTGCGCGTGGGCCCTGTGCGCTCGGAGAACACTTTTCCCCTGGTACGCTGTCACTGGAAGCTACGCAGTGTTGGCTCAGTCGGGCGCGTAGAGCGCCCCCTCCTGGCAGTGCCCTCTTCCGTCAGCTTCTAGCGCAGGATGATCAAGACGGTGAACACCATTCACTTTGTTAATACGCAGCTGGTCTTGAGCTGAGCTGACAATCTGACGGCGGCTGACAGCTCCGACGAAACCAGGGCTTCCGACCCAATGGCAGCGAGGCGTGCGTTGCTGAGTCGAAGTAGCTTTCCTCCAAAAAGTTATACATACTGTATAGCCTATATATATATTTAGATAAAAAAAAAAATGAGCAGGTTTGTATTTAAAAAATCAAACACTTTTTTTATTTGACGTACACACATTAACACTGCTGATAAATATGAGGAAATGTTTGTATCTCACAAAAAAAACTCCATGTAGGGAAAATGGAGTCAAAATCACTTTTGTACGTCACGCAGGATACGAGCGTCTGCTGAATAACTACATCTAAATGTCAGGCAACAGATTGCTAATGCCTTCAAGCTCCATCCCTGCAATGTCTTGCGTTCAACTCTAGACTGTGCAAATTCCCCCGAGTGTGAAAGTGTTTTTTTTTTGTAATCCTACTTTTGTTCATTTTTATAATGTCATATCATGTCCCAAACTTGTTTTGTACTATTGTTATGTAATTAAATAATAAGAATAAAAAATAAAAAAAGGAAACTAAGAACAGACCAATGCACCAGTCAGCCAGTAGGGGTCGCCCTGGCACTAGGCCAACCGCATGCGGGGAATCTTGCGGCATGGCATGTGCAGATACACCTTTACACCTCAGAGACATTTCTCTGCGGGAATCCAATTTCTGACTAACCTAATAAAACTAACAATAATACATGTACAGGTTATATTCTGTTATATAATACTTACTTTCCTATATTAAAGCCATCACAATGATTGCACCGATTGCCTAACCGATTTAGAGGACATCACCTTACACCTTGCATGGTCTGCACCTTGCACAGAGAGCTTCCGTTAAGGTAGCTCTAAGAACAAGGTTACCTGGGGAAATATATATATATATATATATATATATATATAAACATTGAACAAAAAGTTCTGAAATTTGTGTTTGGTAGATTATTTTCTGTTGTAACAATGCTTCTTGGCAATAAATTGTATACCGTTGGAAAGCCTGTTTATTTCCCTTTTAAATGGTGCCCCATTTGTAGGGAACATGCATTTGTGGGATGAGCAGCATAGCTGAGTATGTGGATTGCGCCCATGAAAAATTAGCAAAATCTTCTCTGCCAATCCCAAACATCTTATTCTGCTGTTGCTATTGACTCTTGTTTTGAGCTTTCGGTACCCCCAGGTGCTGACAATCAGGTGCCTGATTGGCAGCACCTGTGAGCATGGGCCCTGCTACAGTGGTCAATTGGTGTCTGCTCCAAGAATCGGCATGCCACGTCTGTCTGATCTCGATAAGGCCCATGCGATAGGGCAATTTCAAGCTGGTGTTCCACAAAAGCAAGTTGCGGCATTATTTGGAGTGAGCCCTAGTACCATCTCCAAACTGAAGGCCAAGTTCCATGAAACGGGGGATGTCAGAGACAGACCGCGAAGTGGGCGTCCCAAGAAGACCAGTTCCTCACCCTTTCAGCACTTAGGAACCATAGGCTGTCTTCTACAGATTTGCAGTCAAGGTTTGCAGGACAATATGGCACACGGCTCTCGGCCCAGACAATCCGGAACAGACTGCATGCAGCCAATCTCCGGGCTCATAGGGCTGCCAGGAGGCCTGCCATGACTGCCCTTCACCATCAGGCCTGTTTGCGCTGGTGTCGGCAACACCTGCACTGGAACCTGAACATGTGGAGGAACGTTATGTTCAGCGATGAGTCCAGATTCTGCCTACAGAAGTTGGATCGTAGGGTCAAAGTGTGGAGAAGAAGGGGAGAACGCTATGCTGATTGCTGCACCGATAGAGTAACACCTTTTGGTGGAGGCAGTGTGATGGTGTGGGGCAGCATCTCCATCACTGGAAAAACGAGGCTTGTCATCATTGGAGGCAATCTCAATGCAGAGAGATATCGAGATGAGATTCTGCAACCAGTGGCAATCCCATATCTCCACAGTCTGGGACCAAACTCCATCCTCCAAGATGACAACGCTCGCCCCCACAGAGCGGGGTTTATCAGAGACTACCTCCAGAATTTGGGAGGAGAGAGAATGGAATGGCCTGCCAACAGTCCTGACCTCAACCCAATTGAATACTTGTGGGATCAGCTTGGGCGTGCTGTTCGTGCTAGAGCGACCAACACAACCACGTTGGCTGACTTGTGACAAATCCTGGTTGAGGAGTGTAATGCCATCCCACAGCAGTGTGTGACCACGTTGGTGACCAGCATGAGGAGGAGGTGCCAGGCTGTTGTGGCTGTGTATGGTTCTTCCACACGCTACTGAGGCTCCTTGGCCCGTATTCACGAAGCATTTTAAGGGTAAAAGTTGGTCGTAACTCCGCAATTTAGGAGAAAGTCCAAAAAATAATGGGCGTGTCACTCATAAATGTAGGACTCCTAAATTTTTGGGATAAGAGTATTTCACAAAGGGTTTGAGAGCTAAAAACAGCTCCTAAGTCCAGGAGAAGTTAGAAGCAGGCAAGAGGACTTCTAAGTCGCTAAAGACCTACTCACGGCGATCCGAAAATCTGATGCTGCTGGCAATCGTTGTCGCAATCGCGTCAACACTGGAGATATTGAATGATACAGAGCTCATAAAAAGGTACCGCCTCAATCGCGAGGGTATTATATATATTATATATAGATACCCGCTTATTGTTTACGAGATGCAGACATGTAACCAATTGACTAGTCAGTATTCTTGGTTTCATGTTAAATCAGTGACACGTAGCCTACATTTGTATTTTAGAATCTTTATACATTTTTAGATTCAGTACGCCTTAGGCGATTTAACTAGGGTGGTTTTATGCCTGAATGAATTGAATAAAAAATTAAAAGATTGCTAATGTTTCAATTTTATTTAATTCGGTCGCGTTTCTAAAAACCTGCCTCCCAGAAAGGCATTTAGTATGAAAAACAAAGCAAACCAAAACATACATGGTTGTCTATCTCTTCACTGTAACTCTGCATCGAGATTTAGGGAATTGTTACTGTAAAAACAGCGGCAGAAAAACTATTTCTCTATGATGACCCATCCCCTATATCAGCCAATCACTGTGGGCATTCTGAGTAAGCTCGTTCATGAGAAACATCATCCATAGCAACGACGTCAACCCCGTCCTCACTCTTAGCTTGAAAATTGTAGGAATTCCTTAGTATGAGTTTGTCTTTGCAGCTTTGTGAATAGGTTTTAAGGTGGGACTCCTAACTAAAAGGTTTTAGTGCGATTTAGAAGTACTCCTAGTGGTAAGATAAAATGCTTTGTGAATACGGGCCCAGACTGTTTGTTAAATGAATAAATTGTAAAATTGCCAATATGTCTTGTTTCTTCCTTGTTACTGATAGACTTCAATCATCCAATCCACCAAACAACACCAAACAAGAGTCAATAGCAACAGCAGAATAAGCTGTTTGGCATTGGCAGAGAAGATTTGACAAATTTTTAATGGGCGCAACCCACATACTTGTGGTCTAAACAGGCAGTAGTAACAAAACGGTAGGCAGGAACAATGGTCAGAAAACAGGCTTGGATCGTAACAAAGAATCAGACAAAGAAAACGCTCAAGAGTGCAAGAGTGCAAGAGTGCAAGAGTGCAAGAGTGCAAGAGTGCAATAGTGAACTAGGCAACAATTTCGCAAAGACGTGACAAAAACACTGAGCTTATATGCAGGTGTAGACAAGTGCAGACACTTAGCTTGAGAACAGAGCGAAACAGAAAACAGCTGAGGAGAGCGTGACAAGGTAACAAGATAATTAGTCGTTGTTAGTAATTAACCTATCCTGACCTAGCGTTAGTAGATTAGTAAATTGACATGAACTAGAAACGAAAGGAAACATGAATACACATGGTTAGTGAGTTAGTAATTAGTAAATCTCCAGCACGTTGGCAGTTAGAGTTACTAAATTGCCAATCGTGCTGACAAGCAAGAAACAATAAACCTATCTAATTGTTAGTAAATTAGTAATCAGACAAGGCACGTTGGCAGGGTTACTAAACAATAAGAAACAATAAAACGTTAGTAAATTAGCGACAGCGAGAGAGAGAGAGAGAGAAAGCATGAACGCAAGATTTGCGGAAACAACATGAAAACGTGTATGCTTTAAACATGAACAGAAACGTAACATGAAAACAGAATCAAGACATGACATGAAATGAAACAAGACATAAATAACACATAAAACGTGGCATGAATACGTGGAACCGTGACATCTTAGCCGTACGACTCTGCAGGCCCTGGTCATTGGTGGTAGTGGGAAACGCAGCATTCTACAGCAGGGGTAACGGCCACAGACTGCATTACTTTCTTCTTCGTAAATATTTCCAGAGACCGGGGGGGGGGGAATTTCTTTCGGTTTGACTTTCTATTTTTCCATTGTGATGATTAAACCTTTTCAGTTTGTCTTTTTTTTTGTCCAAGAAAAAAATGACTGCAATTTTGCACCGTTGGAGAAAAAACAAAGTTGTTTACATAAGTATTGGTTTAAAAAAATGGTTAAAAAGCGCGGTGATTTGTTTGACTGGTGCGTGTCACAGGTCGTGTTCCCATGGTTGGTACGAATGACATTTATTATTATTGAACCCTGGCTTTTAAAGACGGCACGAGGTCGGACTGCGTGACTCCGCACTACATGTGTGCATTCATCACAGACCTCTCTGGTGCTTTGCTTCCACATTGAATGCCGAGCATATCTGACGAGTTGGGATGAGACCGTGTCGGAATACCCCGTGACCCTTCCCCGGTCTCCACGCCTGCCGTTGGGCTGCAATGAATATCCCATTAACGACAGTGACCTTTAGCTGGTGTCATGTCACTGTTGTGATTTTTTTGAAATGAGTATTTCATCCACCCACCGGAGAGGAAGAGCGCCTCTGTTTAAGCTGAATCCGAGCGGCAGTTTACGGATCGTGTCTGTAGCTAGACGGGGTTCGTTTCTGGTAACGACCCTTGCATCGGGGATGAGTAATAAAGCTGAAGAGGCAAGTCGCAGCCATAGTGTGGGGAGTGGGGGGGGTTCAACCTCAGTTCCCGGAGACCAGGCGGGTTATTTTCGTCCACGCGTGTTTTGTTTTGTTTTGTTTTGTGTCTTTTTAAAGTTCAAGTTCTGCAAATGATTTAAGGCAAGTAAAAGCATACAGCGCGGCCTCTGTCGTAGCAAAAAAAAAAACGGAATGCGAAACCCTCCCACACTCAGTCCCACATTGCATTACATTCCATTGATTCAGCAGACGCTCTCATCCAGAGCGATTTACAACGCAAGAGAACACGAGCGCATCCACAAGTGTGTTTGTGAGCACAGTTAACATAGACCCGGCTGAACAGCACACCCAGATAGGGGGTGCTAAGGGGGTGCTCACGACACCGGTTCAGGTCACGGGCGCGCAGACCACGGCTATGAAGGCTACATTACTACGCATAATGTTTAAACCATCTAGTCGGACATTACAGCACGGCGACTACAACAAGCATGCTATGCATTGATTTAGCTTCTGTACTGCCATCGCACGCACTCAAACATTAATACAATGACCCAGACCCTCAATACCAATAGCCAGGAAAACATTGCCACAACATGACAGATAAACACTGCTTAGATCATCTCACTCATTGCAAAATCAACGGGAGCTTGTGTTGGCTCGATTTCTTTTAGTTTTTTAGTAAAAGATCATGAGGTACGGAGCACGAAACATTTTTGTACAGCACCTGCACTGATTCAAATAACTCTGCCGCCGGTGAGTAGCCTATACTTCGCATTTCTGGGATTGTCTGATATTTTTTAAGCAACAGTTTTGTCGAACTTGCCAATAACGTGTAAAAGTTCAATGAAGTTTAATGCTCGAGATGGCAATGTAACGTACGTAGGGTAGTTATATGTACTCTCGTCTCGCACCTTCAGAGGCAGACATTTACAGCTGCAGGGTTGACAGCTGACAAATCTGCACCAACTGCGTGATGTCAACATGGACCAGAATCTCTGGGGAATGTTTCCAGCACCTTGTTGAATCCATGCCACAAATAATTCAGGCGCATAATTCCGAGGGGCGCAAAATTTCAGAAGACGAAAAAAAAACACAGTTATGGCAGCGGTCCCCAACCTTTTTTGCATCACGGACCGGTTTCATGCACCGGGTGTAAAATTCCGAGGGGCGCAATTTTTCCCCCTCATGCACCCCCCAGGCCCCTGCCTTTTTGTTCTGCTGTGGTGTGTGTGTGTGAGAGGAGAGGGAGAGAAAGAAAGTGTATGGTTATTGCTCCCCTACTGAGATTCCCTGGTTGTTCCCCACATTGGCCTTGGGACAGGTAAGAGGGAGGCCTCTATACACTTTCATATGCAGGTGGATTTTGTGTATAGACACATTCAAAAAGGGGTGGTTGCCAACGGTGTACCTTTGTTTACGGGTAGCTAGTGTAGATTAAATATGTAGACTTTTGTTTTGTGTAAAAGTTTAGATAGTTAGCCTATCCTGGTTTTTGGTTGGAGCTAGCCCTGTTTTGTTTTATTTAGTTCATTTCTTTGGCAACATCCGTGTCCCTTGTGTCTTTGTGTTTTGTATTAATGTTTGTATATATGTAAATAGCCTTGTAGTAAGATAAAATGCTTTGTGAATACGGGCCCCAGACTGTTTGTTAAATGAATAAATTGTAAAATTGCCAATATGTCTTGTTTCTTCCTTGTTACTGATAGACTTCAAACCAAACACCAAACAACATCAAACAAGAGTCAATAGCAACAGCAGAATAAGCTGTTTGGCATTGGCAGAGAAGATTTGACAAATTTTTCATGGGCGCAACCCAAGGCCGAAATTACCATATATATTGGGGGGGACATCCCCCAATATTCAGATATGCTCAAAATGCTGCCTAGCTGATTTTTTTTTTAAATGTCCCCCCCAATGTTGACTCATGGCGCAACCCACAAAGCTGTGCTGCTCATCCCACAAATGCATGTTCCCCCTACAAATGGGGCACCATTTAAAAGGGAAATAAACAGGCTTTCCAACGGTATAAAATGTATTGCCAAGAAGCATTGTTACAACAGAGAAATAATCTACCAAACACAAATTTCCGAACTTTTTGTTCGATGTTTATTATATATATATATATATATATATATATATATATATATATATATATATAGAGAGAGAGAGAGAGAGAGAGAGAGAGAGAGAGAGAGAGAGAGAGAGAGAGAGAGAAATACTAATAGCATTGTTTTTGGAAATACCCCGGATATGAATCTACTCCATAACCTTGAAACGGATCTTATGAGACGGGTACGTGAGGGTTGGACCCGAAATGCACGACTCAGACAAAATGACATAAAATAAAGACCCGCAAGGGCTTTATTAGAGGAATGTTCAGGAGACGTAGTCAAAACAAAAGCAAAGTCCGATAACCAAAAAATCAAGCCAATAACCAAAATACAGTACCAAGGGAGAAGGCAGTCTCGAACTCGGTAAACCATGCAAAGAATCAAAATAAACCAGAGTAGCTGTCAGCGGGGCAGAGGTACAGGAGGACGGTAGGCAGGCTCGTACAAAAGAACACTTCCAAAAGAACAGACTATGGAGCAACACATTTTCCAAAGCTCCCAAAAGCACATAAGCTGAAAATCAGCTGCATAAAATCAAAGCTGCGGTGCAGCCCGCCTTTATTTCCATGGGCTGGGCGTGGCCAACACTTCACAGCAGGGTGCAATCGGCGGTAATGGAGGCAATTGGACAGACAATCAGGCAGCAATCAAGAGGGCAAACAGCACCTGCTTGGCCTCCACAACGCCGACCGTAACAATCTGGTGTTCAATCAACCCAAGTTCACCCACGTCACCCCTCTGCTCTCCTCTCTGCACTGGCTCCCCATCGCAGCACGCATCACATTCAAATCACTGGTGCTTGCCTTTCAGGTGGCTAGAGAAACTGCTCCCCCTTACCTCCAGACACTTATCACACCCTCCACCCCAGCCAGACCCCTCCGCTAAACCATTTAGGTGCACCCAAAGTTTTCCACAGCGCCTTTGGACATTTATTTAAATCACAGCACACTCAACAAGAAATCGCAATAACTTAAAATAAACTTAAATAGTGCTGATGTTTAAAGTGCTTGACAAACTCAAATAAATAAATGAAACACAAATAACTCAAACAAAAGTGTGCGCTGCTCCCGGGTCCTTACAGAATATCCCCCACAGCTGGCCCATGCCCCTCAGACGGCCAACACCTTTCGAATCCGCGATTTGAACCACCGTCTTTTTTTGCAAATGGTCCACGATCACTCCAATGAACTGGGCACAGGCAGTGTCGTTGCTGTACGTCGGGCTCACATTTAACCCGTTCTTCTTCATAAGGATGATCTCGGACTTACATTTCGTAAAAGGGAGCTCTTTGTTGCCTATATTATAAGCAGTGTTGAATGTAATGATCATGTCCGACTCCTCACTGCTTCGGTTGGCCGCTGCCTGGCGCTGAAACACCGCGGGGAAGGGGGCTGCTCTGCCGGCCACGCATCTGTCACGGGACAGGACGTGTTTCTTAGATCAATTGTGCTTTTTCAACGTTTCGATTCGGAACGTCGATGCTCCAAATGCAAAAGCACTGTTACCAGCCATGCTTTGGCCGCACTCTTTAATAAATGCAATGCATTATGTTGGCCGTTTTATTATATCGGAGCCACGGAAATTGGACAAGCCATTCTTTACGAAAGGCATATGTTTTGGCCTTTTTGGATGTGGTAGGCTCTGGCTCTGGCTCGGAGTCAGATGAGTCCATCTCCGCCGATGATGTTGGGTCTGGGTTGGGCATTTCAGGGCCGGGGACAGGTGTAACGGGCACCACAGCATTCTTCTTAACGAAACAAGAATCGATAGTTCTCTTCATTGTAAATGATGTTTCAGGTTGTGATAGCTCACGATTTCTTGAGTTCGTGCGCAAGGAATGTGGGAGGAGTGCAGGGCACGGTCTCACACAGGCGCACGTTCTCACACATGCACACACACACACACACACACACATGCAGAGACACGCACGGCACATATGCAAGATGTACATAAAATCCCGCTATACGCTGACAAAATAATGTACAGAAAAAATGTTTACAATATTTGTTCAAAAATATTTGTATTAAATGTTTGAATTTATTTTATTTTTATCAGACCTGCTAAATTTCAGGCGCACCGGTGCAACCAATGAAAATGCTTAGTCGCACTTGACAGATCTTTGGTCGCATGTGTGTGGTCGCACCCTGGAGCCCTGCTTTGAACCACATCATGGATGTGATTTTGAGCCCAGCTGGTCTCTTTAGTGCTGCATCTGGGAGCTTCCTAAAGTCCTCACAGTTCATCTTCATGACCCTGAATGCATTCTGTTGCCTAGACTCCAGGATCATCTGGTTCATGTCATCGGGAGTATGCAGAGAAGACACCTTGCGTCTCTTCTCTATTGTAGCAAAAGACCAATCACATGGCAGGAAGGAGTGGTCAGACACCATGAACTTCTGTTCAATCTGAGTGAAGTAGCCCATAGACACCAGCATGGACATCAGATTCAGCATCCTCCAGTTATTATTCTGGCCACAGCATCTGTCACTGTATATAATGGGCTCTGTTAGAGTGGAGAAGTTGGTTTGGACCCACCTCAATAAACAAGTAGCAACCTCAATGGACCCTCTGTGGGCGACGCCCTCATGCCACACATACATCATAGCAGAATCTTCAGGCCCCATTTCCTGGATGCAAACATTGTAGTTGGCCAGTTGTCGTTGATAATAAACATTGGAGTGGGTCAGATTTGGGGTATAGATAGCTCCTTGCATCAATGCAAATCATGTGGCAGTCATCATTGGCTTTGGCCCACTCTGTGTCACTCTGCAGCTGGAAGTGGGCCTTTTCTGCCTTCCTGTGGTGCAGCTTACTCGAAGCTGTTATTCTTTCTCACTCTCCATCTGATGATGCTGTGGTAAGTCGAGCGAAGAAGGCATCACATGTGTGACAGGTATCACTCCTGGGCTGACCAAAGCAGAGATTCTGCTACTTAAAAATGTCTCTGTACAGCCGGAATTTAGCAGTGGACATGGGATACTTCTCCTTGTAAAGCCTGTACATACGCAGGAGCTTCAGACCTGGGCTGAGGTATTCCCAGTCCACACCCCCCTTCATCCGTGAGCAATGGTTGGGTTGCAGTGGAAAGGACCAGACTGCTGTTTAATGTCTTCTCTCATGGTAAGGTGTACACGATGGGGCCTGGAAAAGAAAGTAACTTTAAACATCATGACTAAATATCATGACTAAGAAACAACCCAATGAGTAGTTTCATTTCTATAGGAGGGGGAGAAAGTGGGAGTAAAGGTGAACACTACTAAACAGGAAATTAACCCTCTTAAATTCCTTGTCCGTGTTCTTTGTGTTATGATATATTTTATGCCTTCATATAGACGGAGGGAGAATTGTGAAAAGGAGGAAGATTAAGAGAAGCAAATTATAGAAATGGGCTATGGCAGAGATTGATGTCAGTCAATCAGGCCCACGCGTGGCATATGTGGCTCAAGTAGAGAGCTTCACTACTATAGAAATACATTTGAATAACAGCAGAGTATCGTTTTTATACCATTTTGTTGACAGAAATGGCCCTGTAGCTTAGTTTCAGTTTCCTTTAACTTTACAAGTAGTGAAATGGCCATGGTAGAGTCATTTTTGGTAATGCCTCAAACACCGATGGTAGCCTAAATAGTTACCTATTGGTATGCTTTCCTCTTCCATCCTCTAGAGGAGACCAGGGGCCTCATTTATAAAACATTCTTACGCACAGATTTGACCTTAGAATGTGCGTACGCTCAAATCCACGCCAAAGTTCAGATTTATAAAAACGGTCTTTGACGTGGAAAAGTACTCCAAGTCAGGTTCCAACTTGGCGTACGCATGTTTCCTTGTGGCAATGTTGGAGTACTGCAGGCATTCGGAAATCTAAGAGCGCCAGCATGTCATCTGCTGCCTAATTGTTTCCTCATTATTATTATTATTATTTTATTTTTTAGTAGTAGTAGTAGTATTAGTAGTAGTAGTAGGTGCTGTTGTAGTTGTATTACCAGATTGAACACATTGCTTAGGCTATACGTAATGGTTTGCACAATAACGTTATTAATAAATTAAAACAACATAAGCTAGGCTACTTGTGGAAAACAAAACAAAAACACACATTGGTTTTCCAAAACTACCCCTATTAGCATAATTGACACATCCTTGAAGGAAATGTATTTAATATACATATTATGGTTCCACACGTGTAAAACATTTCGGTCAATCTATAGGCTATACAATGTCCAATAATGCAGTGGTTTGCAAGAGGAAGAATGGCAGCATTAGCACTTCTCGAAGATATCACCAACCGCACAATAAGAAGGGAACGAGTTATTAGAGATCGGGCAGACTTATTTGGCTGATAAGCAGGTACAGTTTGCCAAACTGTCCTGAAAAGTGTTAGCCAGCTAAGCTAACGTGGCTACGGTCTGGATATACAGCTCCGGGTTGCAACGTTGGTAAAGTTAGACTAAATGTTAGCTTTGTTATTCGTGATCCAGACAGCTTGCTAACGTTAAGATGTTACAGTCAAGCTCTAGAAAACCAAGTGGGTAACGTTACCTTGATGTCAAAATGTAATACTATTTTTTTTTTACTATTTCAGCACTTTGTCAAATGGGAAGCCCAGTCCCGAGTACCCAAATCTTGTGGAAGACTGGGCTGACACACTGCTGATATTTTTTGCTTTACAGAGGTCCAGGGTATGGAGCTACCTGGAGCTGGTAAGCTAACACACTATAGGCGAGTAATGTTGTTAACTAATGCTAGCTAACTTACTACTGAATGTAACGTTATATAGGCCTACTGCTTTTGCTTTTTAATGATTGTAATAGTGAATAGAGACCTACCCAGCTTTACAGGAACAGTGTAACTTAATGTCGTTGTCCTCTGTCTCAATCGCCCGGTGATGCGGTGGTTCAGTTTTACTCTGATCTGTAGGCTTTCGCTTCTATCTTTATTTTTTTTACGTCATTTTGTTGCTGAGTCAGTGTGATATCTTGAATATAACCTTCAAATGCATATTGTATACCCTTCTGTCTGCTTCTATATGAAATCGCTTTTTCTATTTTCCAAAAATTGGACAATATTTCTCCAGGGAGTGCAGTTAGTGACAGTGGGAGCGCCATGCTGGCTCCGAAAGCTTGACGTACATAGCAACAATAACTAAGGGGGGCGTGGTTTAGCGAAGGGTCAAATTGATTACAATTTAAAATGAGCAGCCATTCAGTGACGAACTAAAAGTGTCCGTTACTCGAAGCACGCGCCGCTCCTTTTCCGCGTCTTCACAACCGCCCGCTTGCTGTCGGACATTCAAGCTCAAAAGGTAACATCACCGCTGGCCAAACCATTTCACCACGAATACAAGCTAATTCGTGCGCCTACTGGTTGTAGGTGACTGTAAACCTCGTTAGGTTAAGCGTTTGCGTTTTAACCCCCCCTAGATAGGCTACGAACAAGTGAAAAACATTGTTTGTTGACCAACTGATCGGGATAACTAGCCCTACCGTTACTAGCAGTTAGCGTTGAAGGGTAACAAGTCGAGCTTGCTAGCTTTTGACGTTTACACGGCGGTTTTTACTGACACGTTAGAGTAGCTAGCTAACGTTGCCTAAAAAGTCCAGTGTGGCCCAGCCAACGTTTGCTAATGGCGGTTCCTTAGCTAGCTATACGTTATACCCCGGTACTGCTGCTAGCTATAGTATTTCATCAAGCAATGGGTTGTTTGTCGTTGTGCTAAGGTGGTGTGTTAGCCACTTAGCTATCTACGTATGGATTATGGATATTTGGTAGCCAGTGACGTTGCTAGAAGAGCGGCTGCTAAATGCCTGTAATGTAATATACACGAAAGCCTGACAAGAGTGGCTTAAACCGCCCGTTAAGGTCGATGCAATCGGCCCTCTTGTCCTGGCAGCTTGCGCCTGCATGTCGTTTGGTCGTCAAATATCTGAACTTGTTCTTCCAGTTTAGTTTCAAAGATGATGAATCGAGGTGCGCCGTTCCGTGGGTCTAGGGGCGCTAGCTTCGCCCAGATCCTAAAGAAGAACATCGGTGGGCCCCCTGGCGTGAGCTTGTCCTACCTGTCCCAGCCTCCCACCTTCCCCGAGGATATTAACAACAACAGCGATCTCCAACTGCACCTGGCAACCTACAACCCCAACTCTCAAACAGGTGCGTTTAAACTTCAGAAGACAGGGTTCCGACGAGTCATGAAAAAACCTTGAAAGTCATTGAAAATTATTCTGTCATGGAAATTGATGAAAAACCTCTGTCATGGAGCCATGTTCCATGTAACGTTATATATTTTGTTATCTCCCCCTGCCATCGTTTTTGCAGGGGCCCAGATTAGGGTAAAAGTCATACTTGTCAAAGGGCAAGTATCTTAGAAAAGATACTCGTCCTTCCTAAAAGTTGCTTGTCCTACTTATTTCTTTTCTACGCGGGTATTTATGTTTGAGTTGTGCAGCGTGTGCTCACGGGACTGTGTAGCAGTGAAGCTCTGACGGGTGGCGTTAGGGACTAGTGCTCTGACTGTACAGTATATCATAACGTACAGTCTAGTACGGACTCGAACGAGAGAATTTTTCCAGAGTGTGGTAATAGCTAGCTAATAATTCCTAGATTTAACCGAGCAGGGATGTGGGAATGATTTGTGCTTGGACTGTAGGACGGAGATGAGAAATCACTGCAGGAAAATCACAGCGATTCTTCAGCCTGGCGGGAGGGCTCACTGAACTTAATATAGACAGTTACTAGCTAGCTAGTGTTAACAGATATTGCTTGCTAATTCAATGCTTGGTAAGTGATAAATGCATGATCACAGATATGGATGCCCAATGTCCGTGAACGCTAATGTTAGCTAGCTAACTAACTAGCTGGTTCTCGCTGTTGTGTCTATGTGCCGCGATCCGCGAACTTGCTTGACTGCTGCAGAGTCTGGCACAGCAACAGCAACAAACGCGGTGAGCACAGACTGCATGCGAGTGACAATGTGCCGCTTTTCCCATTTGGAACTTCGGAAATATTTTAGAATATCCGTGCATGACGTGTTTGTTACGATGCGAGTGTAAAACAGAAATAGTTCCAGTTAGCTAATTAAAAAAAGAATAAAATCCTAAATTTACAGTCGTCAGCAGGTCAGGTCTTGGTCTCTCACACACGCGCGCGCCACACACACACACACAAAGAGATGTGTATTTGCACTGGCAACAAAACGTGTTAAGATATGAAAGTAAAGTAGATTTTTGCGTCAGTCTCCTAAAAAATATCACTGAAAACCTCCAGCACACAGTCACCTGCGTTCATTGAGCACAGTAATGAATGCACTTATGTAGGAAGGGGTTCGGAAGGAGCAAAAAACGGAAATATCTCTGGCACTCTAGGACCAGGGTTGCCTAGTGCTGTGGTATCTGATAACATATCTAACTTTGAGCTTGATTGTTCAAAATTATTCAAATCAGCAGAGATTTGCTAGTCTTTATAGTATTTTGATTGTGCATGGTGTGTTTAGTGAATATGATGACCCCCCAGATTGACAGAATTGATACAAAAGTTATTTGTCTTCAAAATGTTTGTTGAGCTAAATTTCCTGTTCAGCCTGCTTCCTTGATCCAAGTTCTGTGTGGTTCTGTGTGGCTCAGTTGGTAGAGCACAGCGTTGGCAACGCTTAGGTTGTGGGTTCAATCCCCACTGGGGCCACATGTACTGAAAATGTATACATTCCCTACTGTAAGTCGCTTTGGATAAAAGCGTCTGCTAAATGGCGTATATTATCCATTATTATTTTGCTAGATGGCCAACCCCCCCCCCACCCATGCATAATTGCAATGAAAAGTTTGTTGTTCTCCACTTATTAATGTCAAGCTGTTTTTTCAACAGGTTGTAAACCTTTTAAAAGCGTCCCAATCGAACTGATCCAAAGATACAAGAGGGGTGAGACTCATGCCGTTTCGGCCCTCTACCAGCTCTCCCAGGTACTGCAGTTTCAGCTGGAGCTCAAGGAGACCGTCACCACAGGTAGGCCACTGCACCTGGGCCCCGTGCTGATCTAGGAACAGTTTGGCCTTGTAGCTCGTGAAGGATGAAGGATGTGGACAGGGGACCCCTGATCCTAGGTCACGCCAGCCAACCCTCTGAGACATTGTGGATACGCGCTTCAATCTAGGATCAGGTTACCCCAGCCCATATCCTACCCTCATCCATTGTGATCCTAGATCAGCCCCTCACTCTGAGCTGTTTTATGAACCCTGCACCAAGATTGAGAAAGCGAGGTATGAATATATAAAATATGACGTGCGTATAGTTGGAAACCTCCTTGGTAAACGTAGTATATGGAAAACTACTGTAGCCACTCGTTTATCATAAATTAATATTAACTTCATTAGTGTTTGTGCCGTTACTAAAATTAGTTTTTCGTTCTTCGGATACAGGTAAAAGACGAGCCAAGGTGGGCCGAATGTCTTGTTCTCCTTTGCGAACGTTCTCATGTTGTAGTCTGGCTAATTAAATCACGGGGCATCCCTTAGGAGAAGTTGTTCTAAATTTGTAGCAAACGCAGGGCTGGAAATGGCACCCCCCCCCTAATGCGCAGCCCAGGTTTTACTAGGAGCGGTTCTGTGTGTGTGTGTGTGTGTGTGTGTGTGTGTGTGTGTGTGTGTGTGTGTGTGTGTGTGTGTGTGTGTGAGAGAGTGTGGCCCACAGGGGCTCCCAACCCTGGCCCCTGCAGGGCCACACATGGTGTTTTTGTTGTATATCAACATTTAGGATAAAAGATCAATTGAAGCGGTTTCATTGCACGGTTAACTGGATCTCACCTGGTGTCTTGTGTCTGAATGGGTCGGCTGATTTTAAGCTGAAGACAAAAACCTCTACCCCGCGGCCCTCCAGCACCAGGATTGAGAACCACCGACTTGTTTACAGGCTACTGTTTACAATGCACTTTCCCCTTTATGGCCGAAATGTGCATAATTGAAATGTTTTTGGAAATCTGCATCGGCGGTAATTGTCAGCGCATTGCTCGCCCGCCCCCAGGTAACGCAGGTATTTGCCTGTACTTCGCCTTCTGCGCCGTGATCGACGGCGTGGAGTACAAGACCGGGATGGGGCAGAACAAGAAGGAGGCGCGTGCCAGGGCGGCTGAGCTGGCGCTGGAGGATCTACTGTCCACCCTGGGGGCCCAGGCACTGCTGCCCGATGCCTCAGGTACCCCGTGGGGGGGGGAGTTAGGCATGGAAACACATAGAGGTTACAATGGGAGAGATGAGAAACCCACATGACTACAACCGCAGCAACCTGGGGGTATCCGGCCACCCAGAACTGCCCCGCTGAGCTGTGTGTGACTCCCCCCTCTATGCGTTTACCCAGTGGGGCCCCCCCCGCTGCCTGTGAAAGACAAGGAGCCTTCCACATCTGAATTTCACCCTGGGAGGATGACCTATGGTAAATAGTCCTCTTACTTATAAAACAACTTTGAACTTTTCTGCTTTGATTCTCAAACTGAGTACTCTTCTTTTTCTTTTTTTTTTTGATTGAAATTATTTTTGCAAAGGCTTCGATCATGATCAATCTTGGTATCATCTTGAAAATGTTTGATGTACGTTCCACCGTTTTGTCTCTCTTTAAATGGGGACATGTTGACCAAAGTTCCACAGGAGTGCAGAGCCCCTGTAAATATGTTTTCATTTGACCCCCCTTGCCTCCCTGTGGGTTAACCCAGAGAGGAAGACCCCCTTCAACACGCAGATCCCCCAGGCAGTACAGGAGGCCTACAGCAAGCTGATGGAGGGCTACCCTGAGCTCTGCTCCAGCGGGGGCTCTGTGGCGGCCTTCGTCACTCAGTCACGTAGGTCGCCCGAAAAGCGCCAGACGGCCGTTCGCTTTTACATTTCACTGTGAAAACGGCGAGATTGTACACACTGGATTGGAGTGAGTTACTGAGCACAGTGCATTAGAGTGAGTTACTGAGCACAGTGCTTTAGAGTGAGTTACTGAGCACAGTGCATTAGAGTGAGTTACTGAGCACAGTGCTTTAGAGTGAGTTACTGAACACTGTGCATTAGAGTGAGTTACTGAGCACAGTGCATTTTAGAGTGAGTTACTGAGCACAGTGCATTAGAGTGAGTTACTGAGCACAGTGCTTTAGAGTGAGTTACTGAGCACAGTGCTTTAGAGTGAGTTACTGAGCATAGTGCATTAGAGTGAGTTACTGAGCACAGTGCATTACTGAGCAGTGAGTTACTGAGCACAGTGCTTTAGAGTGAGTTACTGAGCACAGTGCATTAGTGAGTTACTGAGCACAGTGCTTTAGAGTGAGTTACTGAACACTGTGCATTAGAGTGAGTTACTGAGCACAGTGCTTTAGAGTGAGTTACTGAGCACAGTGCATTAGTGAGTTACTGAGCACAGTGCTTTAGAGTGAGTTACTGAGCACAGTGCTTTAGAGTGAGTTACTGAGCATAGTGCATTAGAGTGAGTTACTGAGCACAGTGCTTTAGAGTGAGTTACTGAGCACAGTGCTTTAGAGTGAGTTACTGAGCACAGTGCATTAGTGAGTTACTGAGCACAGTGCTTTAGAGTGAGTTACTGAGCACAGTGCATTAGTGAGTTACTGAGCACAGTGCTTTAGAGTGAGTTACTGAGCACAGTGCATTAGAGTGAGTTACTGAGCACAGTGCTTTAGAGTGAGTTACTGAGCACAGTGCATTAGAGTGAGTTACTGAGCACAGTGCTTTAGAGTGAGTTACTGAGCACTGTGCATTAGAGTGAGTTACTGAGCACAGTGCTTTAGAGTGAGTTACTGAGCACAGTGCATTAGAGTGAGTTACTGAGCACAGTGCTTTAGACTGAGTTACTGAGCACAGTGCATTAGTGAGTTACTGAGCACAGTGCTTTAGAGTGAGTTACTGAACACTGTGCATTAGAGTGAGTTACTGAGCACAGTGCTTTAGAGTGAGTTACTGAGCATAGTGCATTAGAGTGAGTTACTGAGCACAGTGCATTAGAGTGAGTTACTGAGCACAGTGCATTTTAGAGTGAGTTACTGAGCACAGTGCATTAGTGAGTTACTGAGCACAGTGCTTTAGAGTGAGTTACTGAGCACAGTGCATTAGAGTGAGTTACTGAGCACAGTGCATTAGAGTGAGTTACTGAGCACAGTGCTTTAGAGTGAGTTACTGAGCACAGTGCATTAGAGTGAGTTACTGAGCACAGTGCATTAGAGTGAGTTACTGAGCACAGTGCTTTAGAGTGAGTTACTGAGCACAGTGCTTTAGAGTGAGTTACTGAACACAGTGCTTTAGAGTGAGTTACTGAGCACAGTGCATTAGAGTGAGTTACTGAGCACAGTGCATTAGAGTGAGTTACTGAGCACAGTGCATTAGAGTGAGTTACTGAGCACAGTGCATTAGAGTGAGTTACTGAGCACAGTGCATTAGAGTGAGTTACTGAGCACAGTGCATTAGAGTGAGTTACTGAGCACAGTGCTTTAGAGTGAGTTACTGAGCACAGTGTATTAGAGTGAGTTACTGAGCACAGTGCATTAGAGTGAGTTACTGAGCACAGTGCTTTAGAGTGAGTTACTGAGCACAGTGCATTAGTGAGTTACTGAGCACAGTGCTTTAGAGTGAGTTACTGAGCACAGTGCATTAGAGTGAGTTACTGAGCACAGTGCATTAGAGTGAGTTACTGAGCACAGTGCTTTAGAGTGAGTTACTGAGCACAGTGTGAGTTTAGAGTGAGTTACTGAGCACAGTGCATTAGAGTGAGTTACTGAGCACAGTGCTTTAGAGTGAGTTACTGAGCACAGTGCTTTAGAGTGAGTTACTGAGCACAGTGCTTTAGAGTGAGTTACTGAGCACAGTGCATTAGAGTGAGTTACTGAGCACAGTGCATTAGAGTGAGTTACTGAGCACAGTGCATTAGAGTGAGTTACTGAGCACAGTGCATTAGAGTGAGTTACTGAGCACAGTGCATTAGAGTGAGTTACTGAGCACAGTGCATTAGAGTGAGTTACTGAGCACAGTGCTTTAGAGTGAGTTACTGAGCACAGTGCATTAGAGTGAGTTACTGAGCACAGTGCATTAGAGTGAGTTACTGAGCACAGTGCTTTAGAGTGAGTTACTGAGCACAGTGCATTAGTGAGTTACTGAGCACAGTGCTTTAGAGTGAGTTACTGAGCACAGTGCATTAGTGAGTTACTGAGCACAGTGCTTTAGAGTGAGTTACTGAGCACAGTGCTTTAGAGTGAGTTACTGAGCACAGTGCATTAGAGTGAGTTACTGAGCACAGTGCATTAGAGTGAGTTACTGAGCACAGTGCATTAGAGTGAGTTACTGAGCACAGTGCATTAGAGTGAGTTACTGAGCACAGTGCATTAGAGTGAGTTACTGAGCACAGTGCATTAGAGTGAGTTACTGAGCACAGTGCTTTAGAGTGAGTTACTGAGCACAGTGCATTAGAGTGAGTTACTGAGCACAGTGCATTAGAGTGAGTTACTGAGCACAGTGCTTTAGAGTGAGTTACTGAGCACAGTGCATTAGAGTGAGTTACTGAGCACAGTGCATTAGAGTGAATTACTGAACACAGTGCATTAGAGTGAGTTACTGAGCACAGTGCTTTAGAGTGAGTTACTGAGCACAGTGCATTAGAGTGAGTTACTGAGCACAGTGCATTAGAGTGAGTTACTGAGCACAGTGCATTAGAGTGAGTTACTGAGCACAGTGCATTAGAGTGAGTTACTGAGCACAGTGCATTAGAGTGAGTTACTGAGCACAGTGCATTAGAGTGAGTTACTGAGCACAGTGCTTTAGAGTGAGTTACTGAGCACAGTGCATTAGAGTGAGCATGCCAGTAATTTACTGGTGGGGGCTGGAGCAGAATCAAACGGGTGTACAGGAGAATGCCGTTCTGGGGTCTTACGGCCCCGGGCATGGTTTTGGTTGAAGGGGGAAGATGCCCCTTTAGTACTGACTCAGGACCAGTTGACTCTACCCAAACCCTAACTTTAACCTTTTGGAAGCAAAACGGAAAACTGACTTCAGGACAGCCGCTCACCAGGGGCCGTGTTCTTGTTGCCCCTCCAGCCGAGGGATGCGAAGTGGTGGCCATGGCAACGGGGGATTTCAACGCGAAAGAGAGCGTCGCCCCCACCGGACGTGTGGTGCACGACTCCCACGCTGTGGTGTCCGCGCGGCGGTCCCTGATGCGGTAGGTACAACGACTGTGCCCCGTTTGGGAATCGAACCTGCAACCTCCCGAGTCACGACTTCAGTCCTCTAACCGTTACCACCTGACTGAGAATGGAGCTTTCAGCCAGACCACATGCTTACACCTGTAGAGCAGGGCTAATCATTTCCACCTGGTGGTGGTTTGCTGTAACGCGCCTCTCCCTCGGTTTCCTGTGCAGGTATCTGTACCGGCACCTGCTGCTCTTCTTCAGTAAGAACCGCGCCCTGGTGGAGAAGTCCGTGTTCCAGCAGGACGAGACCACCCACCTGCTCAGTGTGAAGAGCAACATCTCACTGCACCTGTACATGAACCAGCTGCCCAAAGGGGCTGCCCAGATCCCCTCTCACCTGTGAGTGTGTCTACACCTGTGTCTCCACACCTGCACCCTCTCACCTGTGTGTCTCCACACCTGTGTGTCTCCACACCTGCACCCTCACACCTGTGTCTCCACACCTGTGTGTCTCTACACCTGCACCCTCTCACCTGTGTGTCTCCACACCTGCACCCTCACACCTGTGTCTCCACAACTGTGTGTCTCTACACCTGCACCCTCTCACCTGTGTGTCTCCACACCTGTGTGTCTCCACACCTGCACCCTCTCACCTGTGTGTCTCCACACCTGCACCCTCTCACCTGTGTGTCTCAGGGTTCCCGCGCTGGTCTTAAAAAGCCTTAAAGTCTAAAATCCAACAATCCGATTTTTAAGGCCTAAAAAGGTCTTACATTTTAGTTATTAGGTCTAAAAAATGAGGTGCTAGGTCTTAAAAGTGAGATTAGCTCTCTATTGTGTTAAAAATGTTTTGAGTGTCCTGCAAAGAAATCAGTCCTATCTATTTACACGGAAATTAATACGCTGGAACCAAAAAAATGCAAATTTGCTGCCCCCGGGAGAAATTATTGGCGAACGAAGCTACGTATCGTTCGAGTTGGTTGAACGTAGACAAGAGCTAGCTAGCTAACTACTCGTATTTTGTTTTGAGTTTCCTCTCTATGTAATTTTATAAGCCTGCAAGTTAGGTTTAATGAGCATGGGTGGATGTCCTGGAAAAGCAGTGGATGGGAATCCGAAGCCCGTTGCACTTTATGCAAAAAAAATATTAAACTCCGAACATTAGGGGTAAAGTCTCTGGAATCGCATGCGAAGTCCTCGAAACATGAGACCCAAATAAGAGGTCTGCAACAAACCAGACAACTCTCCTCCATGCTTCCTCCTTCGGGGGACGCAGTGCCTGCAGCTCCGCCTCCGGCCTCCCAGCTCCCCGCTACCGCGGCCCAGTCTCCCGGTACCTCTAATCGGCCTCCCACTACTCAAGGAAGAATCGACCTTGCGCTGGGATCCACGCCAACACTGGTGGCAGAAGTGATGTGGACGCTGGAAACCGTAGTTAAACACCAGTCCTATAACAGCAACGAAGGCATTGGCAAGCTTTTTGCCCGCATGTTCCCGATTCTGACATCGCGAAACATTTGCGTGTGGTGGTGATAAGACGGCTTATATCACAAAGTTCGGTTTGGCAGAATATAAAGAGGGATCTCGTCGCGAAAGTCAACAACGGACCATTCGTTGTTATGTTTGATGAAAGTTTGAACAAGGCGACCAAGACCAAGCAGCTGGACATACATGTTCGTTTCTGGGATGAGGGGAAAGTCCAGTCTAGGTACCTGGGGTCCCAGTTCATGGGACATGCAACAGCGCAGGACTTGCTGGCGAATGTCAAAGTAAGTAACGTAAATCAATTATTGATCTGTTCCATTTGGTAGCTATTTTTCTATAATGCCATTAGCTGTAGTGTGTCACCGCTAACTTTACATCAGTGGGCCTATTGTAGGCTAATGTTAACTTGGCCTACTTGTCTCATCTGTGAACATACTAGCTACAGTACATGTTAATTTTCAGCTTCATAGGAATGAGTGTTTGAGTACATTTGAAATGATTGTTGTTAGCCAATATTGCAATTATCACAGCCATATTGGCTACAGTGACCTTTTTATGTCAACCAGTGTAGTTTCAGTGAATCTAGAATGACCAATACATGTCTAATTGTTGATGTACTGATTTATGTAATTTTTTTCTTTATATGTTTTGTGATAGGTGATGTTATACTGGAGCAGTTCGGTGCTCTCCTGTCCCTTGAGGGGAGAAGTGAGGAGTTCCACTCTTTCCAACCCATGCGAAAGAGAGTGGATGTCTTCTTGCGTGATGTCCTCAGCGAGCCCTACCCTGACCTCTGGGCTTTTTGCCAGAAGCTGCTCATCTTGTCCCAGGCAGATGGCCGAGCTCATCTCCAAATCAAACATCCTGTGAAAGGGCAGCAAGAAGAAGTTGGCGAGCTTGAGATAATTGAGAAGGAGATGGAGGCAAAGGGAGCAGAGCTCAGAAAGATTGAGTGATGTTTTTTGTTGTTGGGGACTGGTTCAGTTTTCACAAAGTTTTCACAGAAATGTAGTAGTTCCTCCCCAGCTCTGTTACATAGTAACGAGTGTCGTGTCTCTTTGTATACATACTGTAACATTAAGCGGTTATAAGCTTTTGTGCACTTTGTTCTCTTCACTTTGAAGTGACTTTCTACAGTTAATAAAAATATAAAAATAAATGTACTTTTGAGACTTATTTATTTTATATTAATTATCCTTCAGACTTTTTTGTCTGTATGGCAGTGAAATCCCTAATTTCATCACCCCGAGGATGACAAAAAGCTATCATATGGTGTCTCGAATAGGTCTAAAATTCTATTCAAAGAGGTCTAAAAAAAGTCTTAAATTTGACTTGTTGAAACTTGTAGGAACCCTGGTGTCTCCACACCTGTGTGTCTCTCCACCTGCACCCTCTCACCTGTGTGTCTCCACACCTGCACCCTCTCACCTGTGTGTCTCCACACCTGCACCCTCACACCTGTGTGTCTCCACACCTGCACCCTCACACCTGTGTGTCTCTACACCTGTGTGTCTCCACACCTGCACCCTCACACCTGTGTGTCTCTCCACCTGCACCCTCTCACCTGTGTGTCTCTATACCTGCACCCTCACACCTGTGTGTCTCCACACCTGCACCCTCACACATGTGTGTCTCCACACCTGTGTGTCTCCACACCTGCACCCTCTCACCTGTGTGTCTCCACACCTGCACCCTCACACCTGTAAGCGTCTCTTGGTCCAGAGGGAAGAGCCCACCAACACTAACTTGGTTTTCCCAGGCGGCCTCCCGCCCCAGTGTTGACTAAGCCCAGCCCTTCAATGTCAAACGGCTGACGCTAACCGCCGAAGGCTACAGGGCAACGTGGCTGCTGGCAAAATGGGTTGTTCCAATGCATGTTATTATAATACTAAAAGCATTTTCCTGTACCTGCAGTCTGTTACAGTCAGTCTTGTTTTCCAGGCGAGTTGGCTCGCCCCGCCCTGGTTTGGTAGCCTTCCTTCCTTTGTCCGCAGACGGCTGAACCCCCACTCCATCTCGGCCTGGGAGGTGAACAACCAGATCGGCCTGCACGTCGCCATCGAGGGCAAGGTCTTCTCCGTCTTCTCCTCCACCTTCAACCAGACGTCCACCAAGGTGGTCAGCATGTCCGCCAGCGACAAGCTGGCCCAGTGGCAGGTGCTGGGCTTCCAGGGAGCGCTCCTCAGCCACTTCATCGAGCCCGTCTACGTCAGCAGCATCCTCGTGGGTCCGTCCCAACGCCTCCCTCTTTCCGTTTCACCTCTGACCTCTGAACTCCTAACGTCTCCGTTTGTTGCATTAGATTAACCGTCTGGAGCTTGGGGTTTCCCCATTTTTGAATGTGGGAAATTTCGAGGTGGAGAAAATGATTGGGTTCATACAGTGCCTGAAATTTTAGCAAGGCATTTCCCCACGTTGTGAATTTAGCTGACATCGGCATTCTGTTTTCCAAAGCACAAAGTCTCCCTGCTGAACTGGCTGCAGTGTGTGTGGGAGGGAGGATTTATTTTAAAAGCCTTGTTAACTTGTTTTGCTGTTATAAAGTGGGGACTTTACAAAGGTCCTTTAGGAAAAATTGCCCTGACCCTACAGGTAACACAAGCCTGGTCCTACAGGTAACACACACACCTGAAACGCACACCTGACCCTACAGAAAGTGAACCCCGTGTGTTCCAGGTGACGCCTCCTGCAGCGATGTGCGGGGGATGGAGATAGCGGTGAGCCAACGGGTGGATGGCGTCACCCCCCGGCTGCCCATGTACTACTGCGTCTACCGGCCAATCATCAGCCTGGTGCCGGCCGTGTGGCGCGAGGGCTCCGCCCCTTCCTCTGGCTCCGCCCACCGAGCCCTCGGCATCAACTGGAGCCAGGGAGACGTGTCTCTGGAGGCAGTGGACGGGCTGGAGGGGAGGTCCGTTGAGGAGTGAGTGGAGCGATCGGGGGCAGTGTTTTGGAGCGGGGGAGCTGATTGGCTAAAGGGTGAAAGGGAATGCGAGCAGATACCTGCCCAGCACACATGAACGCTAACGCTAATGCTACCAGTGTTTCAGATACCTGTCTTGAGCATACCACTATACACAACATCCGTAGGAACCACACGACTCAGCTGTTTTTATTTTATTTTTGTGTCATTTTTTTTAAAAGATTTTGTTTTAGATTTTCTCCCAATTTAGTAGCCAATTAGACCTGCTAATTTATGTCAATCCCCCCCTAGTAATGTGAGTTTGCTGCCGTATTCCTGCGACCGGTAGTGACAAAGGAGAAGCATCGTCTCCGAGACGGCACTCGCCAGGCCGCCGACCGTAACCCGGTACTACAGGGCCACTCTTGTGCGCAGCGAATGTCCTGTCGGCTTCCCTCCCCCCTCCCTGGGGCGGATAGCCAATCGCCGCCCCTGGTGGCACTCCCGGCCAGAGCCGACTCTGGCGGGACGGGGAAACAAACCCCACGACTCAGCTTTTATTTTGGGTGTAAACGGTACATCTCAGCAGTTACTGTTTTGATTTGGGACAGCTTTTGTATTCATAACATACTAAATTATGCGCTCAAGATTATTATTATTATTTGCTTAAGGCAAAGGTGTCAAACTCATTCCGTGGTGGGCCTGACACCTATGCCTGGTGTAGTGGGTTGGTTGCAACAAAAAACCTGCACACACTCCCTCCATGGACTGAGTTTGACACCCTTGGCTTAAAGGAGATGTAGTCTGGGTCATCTTGTTTTTAAAATATATATAATTTGTTTATTTCACAAACTGATCGGTGGGAAGCTCTTGATTTTGCACGGAAATGCATTCGCTTGTGTCTTCATTGAGACTTTAGTTACATTCAGCGTGCAGGAAGTGAAGTGGTTTCCTGTGCGTCTTTGGATGACTTTGATTGGTCTTGGAGGCTGAAATTGCAGAACGCAGCCTTTTAAATTCCAGCGCTTACACTTACACAGGTGGTGAAGATGCCTTTTGAGCCCTGTACACCTCATCACAGATTGTCTGCTCCACTGACTGACTCGAACATCACGTCCTTGATATTTTAGTCCCTAAAGACACAGAACTGGGACAGAATTGTGTTTCTGTGGTTCTGTGTGACTCAGTAGGTAAAGCATGACGTTGACAACGCTTAGGTTGTGGGTTCGATTCCCATTTGGGACCGCATATACTGAAAAATGTATGCATTCACTACTGTGAGTCGCTTTGGATAAAAGTGTCTGCTAAATAGCATATATTATATTTAAATTATTTGTAAAACATTTTTAAATACCTCCTTTAGCTAAATTTTTATAAACAAACAGACTTTTGCTTCTGGGTCATAGCTTAGGCATGTTTCTTGAACAAGTGTTTTATTTACGCTGTCAAACCGACAGAGTGATTCAGGCAGCAGCTCTCTACACCGGATCAGGGGGTCTGCTCAGAAGCGTTCCAAACGAAAGGTGTAAAAGTGGCCTCTCTGGCAGGGTTGTGTCTGGAGCGCGGCATTGTGTCGGGAGCGCAGGGTTGTGTCGGGAGCGCAGGGTTGTGTCTGGAGCGCAGGGTTGTGTCGGGAGCGCCGCGTTGTGTCTGTCGTAAGAGCTCACTCAACGGCCTGCGTCGGCTCGCCCGCTCTGTGGCGCTTTCTCTGACGAGGCGATTGGTCTCTTTTCAGCTCGCCGTTTAAGAGCGGTCCCGCCTTGGCCAGCCGCCTGTGCAAAGTGGCCATGCTCAGCCGCTTCAACCTGGTGGCCCGTGAGGCTCAGAGACCGGACCTGCTGGGAGCGGTGTCCTACAGAGAGGCGAAGGTACCTGTGTCCTATAGGGGGTCTAATGTACCTGTGTCCTATAGGGGGTCTAATGTACCTGTGTCCTACAGGGGGTCTTGCACCATCATTGTGCTGATATTGGTTGGACAGGTCACTGGGTTTTGCACTATTTCCATTAACAAAATTCATCGGCCACTTAGAGTGAAGTGTGTACCTTTGTCATAGACAGAAAATATTTTTTAAAGCAATTTGCCTATGTCCACCTTGCAAAAGTAGCCCTATTACAGCCCAGAGTAGGCCTGACTACTGCATTCATTCTTAAAATCATGGGAAAATAGAGATTTTATTTATAATTTTTTGCAGATGATGGCGAAGCCTTATCAGGAGGCTAAGAACGTGCTGAAGTCCTACCTCTCCCAGAAGGGTTACGGCTCCTGGCTGGTGAAGTCTCCCGTCAACGACCACTTCAGCGTGTGAGGGGCGCTGGGTCGCCACGGAGACGGTGCACGGGCAAGGCCGGGTCAGACCAGTCAGACCAGCGCTGACCCGCCTGTGTGACCAGCGCACAGTCACATAACATACTCAAAGAATAATAATAAGGGGGGTGGCGGATAGCTTAGCACCATATTTTGGCCAGTCCGATATGGTGTGCAGGAACGCGGTTCGGATTTTTCCCAACAAAGCACGTTACTGACTCAAATCATAACAGCTGTACTGGAAGAGTTATTTTGTTCTGAATGTTTGGTGAACATGGATGTTTTCTTAAAGTGTTCATTAATGTTTGCCATTGGCAGGGGCCTTGTGCTCGGGAAATTCAGTTGTTCAGAAATGTTTTGTGCTGTGATGCGTGCAACATGCGTTTAGCACGGCAGTATACAGACACTCCTCGGGTTATGCAAACCACGGCTTACGAAAAATTCAACTTCACAGAAATTTAATTTTACCGTAATTCTTTTATTTTTTTATTGGCAGACTGTCATTGAAAGTGATCGAATGTGCATAATTGATAACATTTGTCATTTGAGTAATTTGTTGTCCTTTCAAACCTCTTTTAAATACAGTATGCAGTACATCCTGACTTACGGAACGCCTTCAGGGACAGAGCCTTGCGTAACCCGGGGAACGCCTGTAACGATAAAAGTTAATTTGCAGTTTAAATTGTAAAAAAAAGGCAAAAAAAACCTAATAAAATTAAAGGATTAAAACCGTTTTTTCTCTCCTGTAAAACTTTGTTTGCAGGGTTATTGTGTTGCTTTTTATTTGTTTTGGGACAGAAACGCGTCGTTAACTTGACGAATTGCTATCCGTTGTCATGGTATCGTGCTACCGTATTACGACATCGGTTGTTGCCCTCGGGATAGCTCAGCCTCTCCCGTAAGTGCGCAAGCTTAAATTGTGGCTCAGGCTTGTGGTCCAGGAATCCTGCCGTTCCAGAAGAGGGGCACACTGCAGACACGAGGAGAAGATGAGGAGCTCGGGCCGTTATGTCAAAGACCCTCTCGAAAAGCTGACCACCCTGCTGCTTTCAGGCCTCTGAAAGTATCACTTGTGGCCTGATCTTCTCTGGTTACTATGAACGTACAGGAAGCCGCTTGGTTTCCTGTTCAGCTTACCTTGCACGCTTTACTTGGTTGCGCGTGTGATTAGGTTGGCTTGTTTGCTTTCATGTGAGCGATGCTTTCAAACGCGGTTGGGGAGCAGCGTGACCTCCGGCGCTTAGGGATCGCCCGCGCGGAATACAGCACTCCTCCCGACGGGCGTTCGGCATCGATCCACTCCGTCCAGTCAGGTATGTACGCTTGTGTGTGCGCGTGCGAGCATTGTGTGTGTGTGTGCGTGTGCCCCTCGCTCAAGCTGCTGCTGCTGCTGTTGTTGTCGTCGTTGTGTCATGCATTCAAATAACAATTGGGTGGATGAGTTTGAGGACCAGTTTGCGTCGTGTAACTGATCGTTGGTGGCCTTTGACCTCTTACGACTTAAAACTTGACAGTGTCATTGTGGGTTTGCACACACTGATGATTTTTAAATGGGTTTTTTTGTAGTTCCAAGACTACTGAAATAATGTTTTCCTTGCAAATTGTGTCTGACCAAATTTATTTTGTTATTTTTTTATGCCCAGGTGTTACGCTTTTTCACCGTGCTTCGTGAAGGGAAACGCAAACGCTCTCAAACGCAAACGCTCTCTTTCCGTTTGGTCGGAGCAGGAACCCCGGTGGGGGGGATAGGGACCCAGCCCTGGGATTAATGGCGCTCTGTTCTCGGGAAGGCGGTAATCCACGAGCGCAGACTGGGCCCTGTAGAGCGGCTCAGTCAGTAAAGGCTCTTATAGAGCGCAGGCTGGGCCCTGTAGAGCGGCTCAGTCAGTAAAGGCTGGGCCCTGTAGAGCGGCTCAGTCAGTAAAGGCTGGGCCCTGTAGAGTAGCTCAGTCAGTAAAGGCTGGGCCCTGTAGAGTGGCTCAGTCAGTAAAGGCTCTTATAGAGCACAGGCTGGGCCCTGTAGAGCGGCTCAGTCAGTAAAGGCTGGGCCCTGTAGAGCGGCTCAGTCAGTAAAGGCTCTTATAGAGCGCAGGCTGGGCCCTGTAGAGTAGCTCAGTCAGTAAAGGCTGGGCCCTGTAGAGCGGCTCAGTCAGTAAAGGCTGGGCCCTGTAGAGCGGCTCAGTCAGTAAAGGCTCTTATAGAGCGCAGGCTGGGCCCTATAGAGTGGCTCAGTCAGTAAAGGCTCTTATAGAGCGCAGGCTGGGCCCTGTAGAGTGGCTCAGTCAGTAAAGGCTGGGCCCTGTAGAGTAGCTCAGTCAGTAAAGGCTGGGCCCTGTAGAGTAGCTCAGTCAGTAAAGGCTGGGCCCTGTAGAGCGGCTCAGTCAGTAAAGGCTCTTATAGAGCGCAGGCTGGGCCCTGTAGAGCGGCTCAGTCAGTAAAGGCTGGGCCCTGTAGAGCGCTCTCAGTCAGTAAAGGCTGGGCCCTGTAGAGCGGCTCAGTCAGTAAAGGCTGGGCCCTGTAGAGTGGCTCAGTCAGTAAAGGCTGGGCCCTGTAGAGCGGCTCAGTCAGTAAAGGCTGGGCCCTGTAGAGTGGCTCAGTCAGTAAAGGCTCTTATAGAGCGCAGGCTGGGCCCTGTAGAGCGGCTCAGTCAGTAAAGGCTCTTATAGAGCGCAGGCTGGGCCCTGTAGAGTAGCTCAGTCAGTAAAGGCTCTTATAGAGCGCAGGCTGGGCCCTATAGAGTGGCTCAGTCAGTAAAGGCTCTTATAGAGCGCAAAAGGCTCTTATAGAGCGCAGGCTGGGCCCTGTAGAGTAGCTCAGTCAGTAAAGGCTGGGCCCTGTAGAGCGGCTCAGTCAGTAAAGGCTGGGCCCTGTAGAGCGGCTCAGTCAGTAAAGGCTCTTATAGAGCGCAGGCTGGGCCCTATAGAGTGGCTCAGTCAGTAAAGGCTCTTATAGAGCGCAGGCTGGGCCCTGTAGAGTAGCTCAGTCAGTAAAGGCTGGGCCCTGTAGAGCGGCTCAGTCAGTAAAGGCTGGGCCCTGTAGAGTAGCTCAGTCAGTAAAGGCTGGGCCCTGTAGAGCGGCTCAGTCAGTAAAGGCTGGGCCCTGTAGAGTGGCTCAGTCAGTAAAGGCTGGGCCCTGTAGAGCGGCTCAGTCAGTAAAGGCTGGGCCCTGTAGAGCGGCTCAGTCAGTAAAGGCTCTTATAGAGCGCAGGCTGGGCCCTGTAGAGTGGCTCAGTCAGTAAAGGCTGGGCCCTGTAGAGCGGCTCAGTCAGTAAAGGCTCTTATAGAGCGCAGGCTGGGCCCTGTAGAGCGGCTCAGTCAGTAAAGGCTCTTATAGAGCACAGGCTGGGCCCTATAGAGTGGCTCAGTCAGTAAAGGCTCTTATAGAGCGCAGGCTGGGCCCTGTAGAGCGGCTCAGTCAGTAAAGGCTCTTATAGAGCGCAGGCTGGGCCCTGTAGAGCGGCTCAGTCAGTAAAGGCTCTTATAGAGCGCAGGCTGGGCCCTGTAGAGCGGCTCAGTCAGTAAAGGCTGGGCCCTGTAGAGCGGCTCAGTCAGTAAAGGCTGGGCCCTGTAGAGTAGCTCAGTCAGTAAAGGCTCTCACCACGAGTGCAGGCTGGGCCCTGTAGAGCGGCTCAGTCAGTAAAGGCTGGGCCCTGTAGAGCGGCTCAGTCAGTAAAGGCTGGGCCCTGTAGAGTAGCTCAGTCAGTAAAGGCTCTCACCACGAGTGCAGGCTGGGCCCTGTAGAGCGGCTCAGTCAGTAAAGGCTTTCTCCACAAGTGTAGGTTAGGCCCTATAGAGTGGGAGAGCTGCTGCAGGTGAGGCGTCAGAAACAAAAACAAGCCGTAGTGCTCTCCGCCTTGTCTCGAGGCAGGCCTTTGAAGTGGGCTGGGTGCAGCCGTTACTGGAAGGTTCTGGGGTTGTGTACACAGAGGCAGGGGGAAGCGGAAGCCCTTTGATCTGAGGGGCCAGCTGTCTCGTCAACATTTGCCTTTCGCTCCGCGCTGCGCGCCGTGTCACTCGGCGCCGCTGGCTTTGAGCTGTTCTTATTGTGGCTTTCGGTGTATTCAAAAAAATTACGTTTCATTTTATTTTTTCTGTTTGAGTATTCTTGGGAGCAGGAGGGGGGCTGCTGGGTGGTTCAACCCGCTAAAGCACTGGGTTTCCGAGAGGGACCCGCCCCCACGGTCTGGTATCCAATCGTGACGGTGCTTACTGTAGCCGGTAGCCCTGCAGGGCAGCGCGTAATTGGCTGTAGCGTTAGCCAGGGAGGGAGGGGCTTCACGCACCAACAGAGAGTGAAGCGTTCTCTGCTGCCATGACTTAACCCGCTCACGTGGCGGAACGCCGAGGGAAAAGAAGTGGCGGCTGACGTTGCGTGCTCCCGAGAAGAGCAGGACGCTCGTCTGCACTCTCCCAAACTGACCCGAAGAAGCTGCAGGACAGGGAAGGGTCTATCAATGCCTTTAGGGCATGTCAAATTTGGGAGGAATGTAATATTGGGGATACTAAATGTATATATATATATACCTGTTTTAGTTCAGTTTGTTTTTCCAAGAAATGCTTGCACATCATCGCATTCGGAATTTGCTGAAGATGAATTTGCTGAAGAAGAATTTTCTGAAGGTACATTTTCTGAGGGTTAATTTGCTGAAGGTTAATTTGCTGAAGGTTAATTTGCTGAAGGTAAATTTTCTGAAGATGAATTTTCTGAAGGTTAATTTGCTGAAGATTAATTTTCCGAAGGTTAATTTGCTGAAGATGAATTTGCTGAAGATTAATTTTCTGAAGGTTAATTCACGTCTGATCATTCAGCCTGGCAGTAGCGCCAGCTGTTTTTGCTACTTCATGAGCACCATTTTCACACACAAAGTACCCTCCAAAATGATTCACACCCTTGATAATGATGAGCAAAGAAGGCTGTATAAAATAAATACAGGTATAAGGAGCTATATTGCAAATTGTAAAAAAAAACAAAAAAAAAAAACATTTTATTCTTTCATACTAATACAATTTCTCAGAGAAAAAGATTTTGTTTAACAAGCAATATATTTGTTACTCAAAGTTCAAGACAAAGAGTGAATTAGTTTGAATTGCCCCCCCCAAATAGCGTGTCCAGGCTGGATTAAACGCATCATCATGTGTGGGCTAATTTCCATTGCTTGCCTTTACTAATCTGAGGGCCCTGGTCCTTTATGAGGAATACCCCTAAACGGCACATATGTTCATCATCACACACTTTCACACATTTTTCTTCCAAACACAGTCAACCGTTCTGGCTTTTCGGCCAGTGGCCACTGGAAAAGGGCCGTCAGTGGGCGCATGTGTTACAGACCTCTGTTCACTGTAATGATTTCTGTGATTTTTTTAAGACCGCAATGAGTAAAAGTAAAAGCACACACCGCCATCAATTCAGAACATTGTTTTTATTACAATAAAACCACATTGTACTCATCACAATCATAGTCAAATGTATACTTGCTTTTAAATTATATATTATGCTTATTAATTAATGAATAAATAGATAGATAAATAAAAGTTCCAGTTCTAGGTTCTAGGTTGTGGTTGAGTGGTCCTGGCTGTTCACATGCTTGATCAGGGTAATGAGCTTGGCCCTGAAGGTGTGGAAGGGCAGCTTTGAGTTGGCTTCACAGATGCACTGCTCTGGGTGTTTGCTCATTTCCTAGAGAGAGAGTGGGGCGTGTTGGTTAAGAACATAAGAATACATAATTCCGTTCGGCCCATCCAGGCTCGTCATGTCCTAATCTAAAGAGTATCTAGTACTGCATCTAGCCTGGACTTGAATAGCCCAAGTGTTTCTGCCTCTACTACCCGACCTGGCAAGCTGTTCCAGGCATTGACAACTCTCTTGTGTAGTAAAAAATAATAATTCTTAATATCCATGCAGAATTTGCCTTTAACTCACTTCCACCTGTGGCCTCTTGTTCCACTAACAGAACTTATCTTAAAAAATCTTTGGTAGTTCACTCTGTTAATCCTGTCTAGGAATTTGAAAACCTCAATCAAATCCCCACTAAGTCTCCATTTGCTAAGCTGAAATAGATTGGCTGCCTTAAGTCTTTACTTTTCATACCAGGTAACAATTTAGTTGCCCTTCTTTGAACTTGATCTTTCTTGTAGTGTGGTGCCCAGAACCATATTGTGGTTAATGTGGTAAGAATAAGCACCAGAGAATCTTATGTAAAGATTGTGCTGCCCTGCAATTTTCCTGTAATTATTTACACACACACACACATATATATATATACTTTATATTTAATTTGGATTTTTTCCATAGCAAATATCTGTAAATATACCTTACTGTTCACCCTCACCCAAATGTACATTGTGCTGTACCCACCATCCGTTTTGTCATGTTGGACAGAAGATCGTCAAAATTCCAGAGGGTGTCCATGTGCATTCCCTGCTCCAGCTCATTGTTGTGTTTCTTCCTCAAGTCACGCAGCCCTGTCCTGAAGCAGTCCAGATCCTCCTTCAAACAGTGTTCCTGGAACGGAGAGATGGAGGGGAATGTAAGTTTTCCAGAGAGCTGTGAACGTGTGTGTGTGAGCCCCGCGTCCCACAGCTCTGGGAAAGGACTGCTGCCTTAAGACTGGTGGCTCTGAGGTCGTTGCTCTCTCTTCGAAAACCCAGAATGCAACTTCTATTTCCTGTGCAGTCGGCCCTGCCTCCATGGCATTCGCACACACGCACACACACACACCGCTCTCAAGGCAACTCGCTGTTTTCACAGTGACATTTCTATCACAAATTGTGGTGGAGAGAAAACAAAGAAATGGTTTTGACCATGCTCACCTTGTCTCCAGGCGTGTGGATCTCTTCTTTCTGAAATGAAGCGGTAGGAGAAGGGGAGAAAAAGAATTAAAACCATTCATATAAATGTGCACCAAAAAAACAATCTGTAGACATAAAACATTTATATTCTCTATATATATATACACACACAACCCAGGAAGTTACTTACCAAATTGATGTCGTTTAAGCTGTCAAACAATACTTTCAGTTCGTTGTTCTGGACCGGGTAGGCTTGCAGGCAGCTTGAGAGGATTAGAAGCATAGCAATCCCTGTGAGGCTGGTCATGGTGAGTCCTGGAAGGTCAATGCGCTGCAGGAGCCTGTGGAGATCTTGAGCAGGTGAAGGAGCTTGTGTATGTCTTTGTCTTGTGTGTGCTGTGCTATTTATACCCAATGGTCCTGTGGAAAACCGATGGGTGGGCAGAAGTAAAAGTTTAGATATTACCAGAGTTACACAGCAAGAGAAGGGGTGTGTGTGTTTCCCCCTGTGGCGAGTCTGGGATTTTTTTCAAAGCTGTTTGAGGATGGTGAAGTCCCTCTGGTGGCCAAACAGTGATTGCACCACAACCACCACCACCACACAAAAAAAGGATGGAGGAAAGGATTCCAATTCAGCATAATAATAATATAATATATGCCATTTAGCAGACGGTTTTATCCAAACCCACCAGATGGTGCAAGAGCAGATTAAATGACAATTAAACTAAATGACAATTTAGTATTTTGTCAATTATAAACAAAATCTCATTTTACCAGAAGTAGAATATTATATGCTATGTAATATGTGGCTAGTTTCATATAGTAGTGAATGCATACATTTTTCAGACATTCTGTGTGTGTGTGTTGGTGAAGTGGACCCGTCCCAACAGGCTGATCTTATCATTACTACAAAATCTTTGCTCAGCAAAGATGACACAGTGACGCTTGGGGCGACTTTGCTGCACAGCGGGAGTTGTAACTCAGACCGCTGATCTGAAGCCAAGCCTAACATGATGTCGGTGTAGAGATCTCAATCATTATAAAAAAGGTTTGCTGCCTGTATTATAACCAGATTAATGCTATTCATCTATCGATGGCTACTGTGTGTGTAGTCTCTAGGCAAACATAGCTGTCTCTGTCTAGCTGACTGTTACACAAACCACTTTTTAGTCAGACTACAGTGGTGATAGGCTAATTTAGCCTAACGTAGCATACATTGACAGTGGTGATAGGCACAAAGCTTGCTACATTTTGGTGTACATTTTCAGTGGCCATTCATAAAATCATGACAGTCTACTGTAGTGTAGTGAATTAGCTACAAGGGCAGACTGATTACATAAAATATCTCTTAGTGACATTTCTCTTGATGAACCCCCCTAGAGGGGCTAGGTCTCATGACCTCTGTAATTGTCGACTTCTGGATACGACCCTGGGGGAGCTAGGTGTGCATGTGTGTTTCTGAAACTGCATGTGGTTTGAGTTCATCCAGGGAAATGAGAGAGGGCGAGAGAAACCAGTCATTTCCAACCGTAAATAAATCTTATTTAAAAAAGAAAAGAGAAGCTGTAATGGAAAACATGAGTGGGTGTGGAGACCATGCCTCTTGACTCATGGAGTTTAAAGAGGAGAACTTGAGCTTGATCATTTTCCATTGAGTTTAAATGAAAGGCTGCCACAGGCCAGGGCTGTATCGACTCTGATACATTACATTACATTACAGGCATTACATTACATTACATTACAGGCATTACATTACATTACAGGCATTTGGCAGACGCTCTTATCCAGAGCGACGTACAACAAAGTGTTAACCGTAGTCAAGAACAGTTTAGCTGAAAGCCACCCTAGTGGGAAGTACAATTCCTGGGTGCTAGGAGCAACCACATAGTTAAACTAGGACCCTGTAGGTAAATCTGTAGCCACAATTCAGAGGTAGCAATAAAGCAATCAATGCAGAAAATAATGCCTAAGCCTAATACAATAATGATATTCTGACCTTTCTCAATCACTTATTTTAATTCCACAAACTGACTTCACTTTGCTTTTTAATCACTGCTTGCTGGGCTGTGTGATTGCATGATATTTGTAATATTTCATGTGTGTATACTGTGGTATTTGTCTCAATCAGTTGGTAATAAAATGTAAAACAAATCCTAGGTCTGGATCCACTCAAAACTTTTGGTGATTGCTGAACTCTTCAACCTGTTTTTGTTCCAGGAAAAAAAAACTTCAGCTGGTGCTGCAGCATGCAACTTTGATGCAATATTTGTGGTTTGCAACTACGTTGCACCAGGATTGACATCGTGTAACACCCCCGCAATTTACTAGCAACTCAAATGCATCTTAGTTTTGACAAGTCGAGAGATAAATGCAGGTGCCCGACTTACTGGGTCTGCAAGCTTTTCAGGCCCAGCCCTAACACGCCTGATTCAAATATGAATTAATTTTAATTAATAAATATTAAAAGTGAAATCACGTGTGTTAGTGAAGGGGTTAATGAAATCGGGTGTGTTAGTAAAGGCCCGGAACAAAAGCCTGCACATGCAGTAGATGATCTTGAGGGCCAAACTTGGGCAGTATGTAATATCAAAGGAAATGACATGCTGACTGATTCCAGGCCCTGTGTTTAACTAAATGAATAGATTCGTTTATTATTGGTTTTATAAATGTATTTGAGTTTATTTTATTTTATTTTATTCCCAATTTAGTACCCTCTTCGACTACCCACCCTCTCCCCCCTCATACTGCCTGTTCGCCACCGCAACTTGACCATCGGTGACAGATACGCCGAACCGCCTCCCCTAAGAGTGAACTATCGCTGTGGTTACGTGTGAAAGTGACCTCACTTTCCACCAAGGAATCGTGACCCATGGCAAACCGCCGATAACTGGAAACGGCCCAAACCGTCGTGGCGGCTTTTCTTGAGTGCGGAAGGAGAAGAGAAGAGCTTTGCTTTACGCACTTTGAGAGCGCCAAAGTCCTCCGAGAGTACTAGTGTGTATTGGTGTATTTGTGTCAAACTTGAACAGTTACTGAATTGCTTGTGCCAATACTGCGTGATATGTTGATCAGGCTACAAAGTGAGGAGTTGGTAACATCAGCAGTCGGAGTGGTTCACAGACATGGGCCACGTAAGGTCAAATATAAGACTTGTATATCACACATAGAATTGGATGTGTTTCAGTGATCAGACACTACGGTTAAAGGCCTGCTGGGTATTCAGCAAATGTGCATTCGCATTTTACTCATCTCATAGCTGCTCTTATCCTGAGTGGCTTGTGCGGCGTTCACACCAGGATTTTTGAGACATTTTGCCTTTCCGTTCATTCCAGTGGAAAACCACACGAGTGGGCAAATATATATATTTTTTTTATTCCCTTCAGGTGTCGAAGCATGTATTTCCCCACAAATTCAAGTTCAAGTTTTGGACACGTTGTGTCCAATCCTCCCATCTGCCCTTCACCCTTACATTCAAATATACTACACTATGCTAATATAATACAAATATAATTCTAAATGTAAATGTATTACATTGAGGCAGATGAGCGGGCGCGTGTGCAGGGCACATATCCCCCCCCCCTCACCATTGTAAGTCACTCTGGGTAAGAGTGTCTGCTGAACCAATGAGATGCAGTGTACTTCTTTTGGGTGGAGGTTGCCACAGTTTTGAGGTTGTGGTTTGCCCTCGCTGATCTGAGGAAATAATGTGGGACGCATGCTGAGGCTCTCTGAGAGAGAGTGGGGCTGGGGGCTGGGGGCTGGGGGTTTCCCTGGAAACTCACTCACTGTGCCGTTAACCTCCTGAGGTCGAGATGGATTGGGTGACGTCGGCTGCTATTCATACCGTTCGTTGGCCAGTATTGGTCATGCGTGACACCGTGGCTTTTGTGTGTCAGAACCGTTTGTAGGGACAAGGCACGCGGTTGATAACACAATGGAAGTTGGGGGAACGGGGCAGTTACATAAGACTAATATAGGCCTAGCACATTTTTTTTGTGTGTGTTCTCGTAAGGAGGGGAATGCGTACGATAATGAGTAGGACTTTCTGGCAGTTTCGCTTGTTGGGTATTAAATTGTAACAGTCCGGTGGCATATGACCACTGGATAGCCAAACAGGCCATGAAGCATAAATGATGGGTCTTAGACGAGCAGCTGATAGAACATAAACCAGCGGTGTCAAACTCATTCCAGCGAGTGGAATTTGGCCGAGTGTGTATGCAACTTTTTGTTGGTGTAGTGCACTGGTTGAAACAAACACCTGCGTACACTCGGCCCTCGATGGAATGAGTGTGGCACCCCTGACATAAATGATCTGCCTTCGACAAACGGCATCTAAAGCAGCGATCGGTTGATTGGCTGATTATTAGCATGATTGTTGGCATTATTAATAACAGCATTACTATAATTCATATTATTCAGTGTGTGAATTATGTCAGACTGCCCAAACGTTTGATTAGGCAAAATAGTGCTATTTTGAGATGCTTTTGGTATAGATGTTCAATATATTTAATTCGTTTTATTTGTCAATTTGAAAAGAAAGATATACACAATGCAAACATACATACCCTTGATACATGACATCACATTAATGCACACCGCAAATTGCCGAGGATGACACAAAATAGTTGGCAAAAGCCAACGTATTTCCATTGTGGTCCTCTATATGGAGGATATGTGACCTTATAGTTTAGTAGGCCTAGGCTGTTGCAGAGTGCAATCTGTGAACAATGTTGTTTAATGCTAGCAACAGCATAGAGGCAGTCCCCGGGTTACGAACGTCCGGCTTACGGACAACTCGTACTTACGAACGGACTGCCATAATGCCTATTATGTTTTAAAAATTGAGTTAAATACAATGGTTTATAATATCGAACGCACGCACTACTTTGTGATGCTCATGAAATCATTGCGCGGTTTCAGCAGTTCGTCAGCTCAAGGAACAGAGATCACCGTCCGTTATTTTAAGTCCGATCATGGTCCCGTTTTTCTCTTTCTCTTACCCTTACAACGATGCCTCCAAAGCGTAAATCCGATGCAAGTGCTGGTGATGCATCAAAGAAAAGGAAAGCAATCACCGTGGAAAGTAAAGTTGAAATAATAAAGAGATCGGAGAGAGGTGAAACGCCGTCAGCCATTGGGAAAGCATTAGGCTACAGCCGGTCAACGATCGGTTTTTAAAAAACAATTTTAAAAGACAAATGGAGAATAATGAAGCAAGTGAAAGGCCATGCCCTGATGAATGCCACGATTATTACCAAGCAACGCAGTGGTTTAATTATTGAGATGGAAAGGCTATTGATCATTTGGATAGAAGACCAAAATCAGCGTAATATGCCTATTAGCCTTTCTTTAGTGCAAGAAAAGGCTCTAAAGCCTTTCTTTAATGTTTTTTTACAGTACAGTACTGTGTGTACATAGTTACTTTTATTATTACTGTATTATTATTATTATTATTATGAATATTACAGTATTGTTATTATTACAATATTATATACTGAATGTTATGTTTAAGATGTTTTTTTGTATTTGGAAGTTTTTCTTAAGTGTTTTATATGCACAGAAATGTTAAATAAATACTATACTAAGACAAACATTTGACTAAGTGACGATTAATAAGAACTGTATGTACCTGTTCCGACTTACATACAAATTCGACTTAAAGACAGACTTAAGAACGGATCTTGTTCATAACCCGGGGACTGTCTGTACACATTTCTTTTTGTTTATAAAAGAGATATTGCATACATTACTTATGTGATTCTGTGCTGGTTTGATTTTACATTGATACTGGCCTTATCAAAAAAAAATCGTAGATTTATTTTTTTAAATACATTTAAAAAAAATGTAAGGTTCATTTCAATATATGTGTGGAGGGCGTCGGTCTCGGCCACGTGGGAGTGGCATGGTTGCCTTTGTTCCATGTTGTGGAGGCCTTTGGAGCAGTGAGACTTTCCGGGGGCAGGTTTGGCACTCACAGGGTGTGAGAGTGAACTGTTGCCCGGAAGGTTGCTCCAAAGGCCATAATTGATTTATTTATTATTTAATTGATGTTGATTGGTAAGTGATTATTCACTTACCTGTTGGTGTGTGAGAATGTGAGTGGGTGTGGTTTGTCAATTGTTTGGTGTTTTGTGATTAGGTGTGTGAATGTTCGACATGTGATTGCTTTACGAGTCCCACCTGAGCCAAGCAGAAAGTAAGCCTATTTAAGAGCAGGTGGGGCGAGTGGGGGAATCAGTTAGTCTTCGTCATGTCATTGATGTGTGTGTCTGGAGAAGTGTTCATCTTGTCATTTTTGTGTGTATTGTAGACTTGTTGGTGGGCGTTCATGTGGGTGTGTCGTTTGTGTTTGATGTGACTCTGTCGGGCATGGTGGTGCGTGTCTGTAATCCAAGCTTCTGGGAGGCGGAGTCTGTGTGGAATCTATGTTGAGTTCTGTGTGCATTTGTCGAAAGTGACTGAGTAGCCTGCACATACAGTAGATCAGTGGTTCTCAACCTTTTTTGTGCTCTGTACCACTAAAATATTTTCAACAATCCCCAAGTACCCCCTACCCATAATATATATATAGGCCTATATATACATATATAGGCCTATATATACCTATATATACATATATATATAGGCATATACCTCACGTGTAAGCAGCCAACACAGATATTTTGATTTTTTTAAAACATTTTATTAAGATTCACCATTAATAATTACAAAAGATATTTTGATAAATAAAAAAATTATAATTTAAGATTCATCATTAATAATTACAAAACAAAGCCAGCAAATCTGCAGGAAATAAGAGCCCAGGGTCTGGCATCTAACATTTCAACTTGAAATGCTTTTCACCAACAAGCAGGTTAACATTTTATGGCTGGCATTAACTGATTTTGACTTGAGCTACTTTTACCTCAGTGTGAGACATGAACTTGTCTACCTCTCATTAGTTTTTCCAGCCTGGGGTCAATAGTGGCAACAGCTGCAATGATACTTCTCTCCAGCTGAAGTCTGTTTCTCTGTTTGGTCTTGATATGCGTCATGGCTGAAAAAGTGACCTCACATAAATAGGTCGACCCAAAAGCTTGCAGTTCATGCAGTGCACGTTTCCCAAGGTCAGGGTATTCCTTCTCAACACAGCACCAAAACTGTGTCAGAGTCATCTCTGAATGCTTCATCCTCATGCCACGATCTGCAGACAAGTCCAGGAGGCTTTCCTGGAGACTCTGCAACAAAATGCAATTAAAACGTTAATTTGGTATTTGAAGCTATGAAGGCAAATGCGAAAATGGTGTGTTGAATGCGTGAATATGTAAAATGTGATAATATAATAATAACAGTAAATAATAATAATAATAATATTATTAATAATAATAATAATAATAATAGCCTAATAAAAATAATAATGATAATAGTATTGTAGTTATAATAATGTGATAATAAAGCTATAAATACCTCGGGTGCACTGTGGATGCAGTTGGCCATGAACGGGGTTGCGTATCCAGTCCTTTTCAGCACACGCGTCCTCGATGTCAGGGAAATAGGACTTGAACTCGGTGGATAGTTTATCTAGGTGTGCTTTTACTGTCTGCAGAGTCTTCTTCTTCTTCTTGCTGTGAGTGGACAGCCATCGGTCAAGTTGAGGGAAACTGGTCACATCGCCAGCCTCACACTTCCTTAACCAGAGCTCGATTTTCTTCATGAAGCCTGACACCCTGTCATTCATCTGTAGGACCGTTTTGTCATCCCCTTGCAAGCTCGCGTTCAACTCATTCAGTCGGCCAAAAACATCTGCAAGGTAAGCCAAGTGGGCCAACCAGCTGTGGTCAGCCAGCTTGTCAGCAAGTGGATGCTCGTGTTCAGAGAGAAACTCATGCACCTGCTCTCGTAATTCAAACAGTCTCTGGAGGGCCTTACCCCCTGATAGCCACCTCACATCTGTGTGCAGCAGGAGCTGATGGTGCTCCGTGCCTGCTTCGTCACACAGTGTTTGAAACACCCTTGAATTGATCGGCCGCGATTTAATGAAATTGATCACTTTGACAGAGTCATTCAAAACCTTGTGCAACTCCGGGCTCATACGCTTGGAGGCCAGTGCCTCCCGGTGGATAATGCAATGCATGGTTTCGATGTCGGGGTTAACCCGTCGGATACGAGACAGCAGCCCACGGTGCTGGCCTGTCATGCTTGCGGCCCCGTCTGTACAGATATGCGAGCAGCACTTCCAGTCCAGTGAGTGCTCAGTGAAAAAGGTGTCAGTCAAATTAAAAATATCCTCCCCGTCGTTTTGCCAGGTAGTGGCCTGCAGAACAGGATATGTTCGCCGATATCATTCTCATCTTTTGAAGCGAACAAATGCAGTCAACTGTGCCTGCCCGCTCACATCAGTTGACTCGTCCAGTTGAATAGCGAAGGAGCCGGCCTGTTTCAGTTTATCAACAACTTGCTCGACAATGTCCCCGGCCATCTCATCAATCCTGCGGCATACTGTGTCGTTAGATAAGGGTACTGTTTTAATCGCATCCGCTGCTTTCTTGTCAGCCATCCTCTCTGCTAGCTTAACTGCAGCAGGGAGAATTAGCTCCTCAGCGACAGAGTAGGGCTTTTTAGCTTTGGCAACTAGCAAGGATATTTCGTACGATGCGTGGAGGCTATTGGTTGACATCTCCGTTGCAGCTTTCAGTTTACCCTGACTGGCCTTGAACTCGGCGAGTTTCCATTGAAAGAAATCAGTGTTCATGTCCGACATCATTGTGTGCTTAGTCTTAAGATGAAGTTGTAAATGCGAAGGCTTCATGCAATTATTTGACAGTACCTCTCCGCATAAAAAACAAAGTGGTTGCGGTGGCTAGCCTGTTGATGTGAACCCATAGTTCACGTAACCTTCATGCCATTGCCGTACTTTTTCTTCATGATCCAGGAGGATCGTTCGTGTTTCCCACCCTATTTTTCTTTGGAGGCGGATCATTATCGGTGGTGCTGGTAGGCCCACCAGCAGGTCGTTTGAGCCATCTATCCATTGTTGAAACTAGCTAAGTTAGCTCTTTTACACAGCGAGGCTACAGCGAGCGAGTGCGTCTTGAGTTTGTTGCTATTTTAACGTTACGTCAGTTGTGGCGCAAATATGGAGGACCGGTTGGTTCATTTTAAAAACACGTTGTCTTAATTTTGATGGCCTTATATAGAATATTATTTCAACATTCATTATTCTTTTTTATTTTATTTATTTATTTATTTATTTATTTTGCAAAATACAATTAATTTATATTTATTTTGAGGTTTCAAAAAACATTTCCAAGTACCCCCTGCAATTCCCCCACGTACCACTAGGGGTACGCGTACCCCCGGTTGAGAAACAATGCAGTAGATGATCTTGAGGGCCAAACTTGGGCAGTATGTAATATCAAAGGAAATGACATGCTGACTGATTCCAGGCCCTGTGTTTAACTAAATGAATAGATTCGTTTATTATTGGTTTTATAAATGTATTTGAGTTTATTTTATTTTATTTTATTCCCAATTTAGTACCCTCTTCGACTACCCACCCTCTCCCCCCTCATACTGCCTGTTCGCCACTGCAACTTGACCATCGGTGACAGATACGCCGAACCGCCTCCCCTAAGAGTGAACTATCGCTGTGGTTACGTGTGAAAGTGACCTCACTTTCCACCAAGGAATCGTGACCCATGGCAAACCGCCGATAACTGGAAACGGCCCAAACCGTCGTGGCGGCTTTTGTTGAGTGCGGAAGGAGAAGAGAAGAGCTTTGCTTTACGCACTTTGAGAGCACCAAAGTCCTCCGAGAGTACTAGTGTGTATTGGTGTATTTGTGTCAAACTTGAACAGTTACTGAATTGCTTGTGCCGATACTGCGTGATATGTTGATCAGGCTACAAAGTGAGGAGTTGGCAACGTCAGCAGTCGGAGTGGTTCACAGACATGGGCCACGTAAGGTCAAATATAAGACTTGTATATCACATATAGAATTGGATGTGTTTCAGTGATCAGACACTACGGTTAAAGGCCTGCTGGGTATTCAGCAAATGTGCATTCGCATTTTACTCATCTCATAGCTGCTCTTATCCTGAGTGGCTTGTGCGGCGTTCACACCAGGATTTTTGAGACATTTTGCCTTTCCGTTCATTCCAGTGGAAAACCACACGAGTGGGCGAAAAACTCTTTTTTTTTAATTCCCTTCAGGTGTCGAAGCATGTATTTCCCCACAAATTCAAGTTCAAGTTTTGGACACGTTGTGTCCAATCCTCCCATCTGCCCTTCACCCTTACATTCAAATATACTACACTATGCTAATATAATACAAATATAATTCCAAATGTAAATGTATTACATTGAGGCAGATGAGCGGGCGCGTGTGCAGGGCACATATCCCCCCCCCCTCACCATTGTAAGTCACTCTGGGTAAGAGTGTCTGCTGAACCAATGAGATGCAGTGTACTTCTTTTGGGTGGAGGTTGCCACAGTTTTGAGGTTGTGGTTTGCCCTCGCTGATCTGAGGAAATAATGTGGGACGCATGCTGAGGCTCTCTGAGAGAGAGTGGGGCTGGGGGCTGGGGGCTGGGGGGGGGGTTTCCCTGGAAACTCACTCACTGTGCCGTTAACCTCCTGAGGTCGAGATGGATTGGGTGACGTCGGCTGCTATTCATACCGTTCGTTGGCCAGTATTGGTCATGCGTGACACCGTGGCTTTTGTGTGTCAGAACCGTTTGTAGGGACAAGGCACGCGGTTGATAACACAATGGAAGAGTGCAATCTGTGAACAATGTTGTTTAATGCTACCAACAGCATACACATTTCTTTTTGTTTATAAAATAGATATTGCATACATTACTTATGTGATTCTGTGCTGGTTTGATTTGACATTGATACTGGCCTTATTAAAAAAAATCTTAGATTAATTTTTTTTTAAATGTAAGGTTAGTTTCAATATATGTGTAGAGGGCGTCGGTCTCTGCAACATGGGAGTTGCATGGTTGCCTTGGTTGTTCCATCTTGTGGAGGCCTTTGGAGCAGTGAGACTTTCCGGGGGCAGGTTTGGCACTCTCACACCCTGTGTGAACTGTTGCCCGGAAGGTTGCTCCAAAGGCCATAATTGATTTATTTATTATTTAACATAACATAACATAAGGGGAAGACGAGAACAGGCCATTCAGCCCAACACTGCTCGTCCATTCCTACACTAATCTGCTCACAATGCTTAGTTTACCCAAAAGCTAGAGTGTCTAACACTGGATCGAGCCTGGCCTTGAATACCCCTAGTGTCTCAGCCTCCACTACATGTCCAGGCAAGCTATTCCACACATTGATCACTCTCTGTGTGAAAAAATATTTCCTAGTGTCCGTGTGAAATTTACCCTTTGTCAGTTTCCATTTATGCCCCCTCGTTCTGCTAACCGAACTCAACTTGAATAATTTCCTGAAATTCACTTTGTTAATTCCTTTAATAAATTTAAAAGCCTCAATCAAATCTCCCTAAGTCTCCTTTTACTAAGCTTGAACAGTCCAAGCATCTCTAGCCTTTCCTCATAACACTTGTCTTTTATGCCTGGAATCAGTCTGGTTGCCCGTCTTTGGACCTTTTCCAGCGCATCTATATCTTTTTGTAATGCGGTCCCCAGAACTGCACACAATATTCCAAGTGTGGCCTAACAAGGGCATTGTATAGGTGCGTATGATCTCCTTCGATTTGTACTCAATACTCTTGGCTATGTATCCCAGCATCCTGTTGGCTTTTTTAACTGCTACCGCACATTGACCAGTCCCTGACAAGCTTTGATCAACTAGTACTCCTAGGTCTTTTTCTACGTGTGCACATTCTAGTTTTCTACCTCCCATAAAATAATCCTGTCCTATGTTTTTATTCCCCACATGTAGAACTTTACATTTAGTTGTATTAAATTTCATTTGCCAGGTTTCTGCCCATTTCTGGATTCTATTCAGATCGTCTTGGATTACTTTAGTAGATTCCTGACTATTTGCTAAGCCTCCCAGTTTTGTATCATCTGCAAATTTAACTAATGTACTTTCAATGTCCATATCAATGTCATTTATGTAGATGATAAAGAGCAGTGGTCCCAGCACCGATCCCTCCTCGGATAAGATCCCGCCTATTACTACCCTTTGTGTTCTATCCAGTAACCAGTTCCGAACCCACTCTAAAATGCCACCTGCAATTCCTACTGCTCTCATTTTGATAATGAGTTTGTCATGTGGCACCTTATCAAATGCTTTTTGGAAATCTAAGTATATAATGTTCCATTACCTCTATACTACTGATTCTGTCGGCGTCATTACATAACACCAGATCTAGAATTGAATTTCCTCTTGTAGGCTGTCTAACATACTGTGCCAAAAAAGATCATTAATAACATTTAGAAATTCTTCCTCCCTATTTCCTTGTCCTGTCTCCAATTCCCAGTTAATACCAGGGTAATTTAAGTCACCCATGATAATAGTCTCACCTCCTCTGCAAGCTTGTTTTATATTTTCAAAAAGCATTATATTCATATTGCTGTCTGAAGCTGGTGGTCGATAACACACCCCTATATTTAATCCCTTCTCATGTTCCCCTATGAGCTTTATCCAAATATCCTCGCTAGGCATGCGTTGGCTAATTTCTGGAAACTCCTGCACATTGAGATTATCTTTCACATATGGTGCCACACCCCCACCTCTCTTACCGGATCTATCCTTCCTAAAAAGTTTATACCCTTCTATATTGTATTCGTCCCCGTCCTCTTCTCCCAGCCACGTCTCTGTAATCCCTACGATATCATAGCCTTTGCTATTGATATCAACCTCTATTTCCAGAAATTTATTTTTTATACTTCTAGCATTAAAACATAGACATTTCAGACTACTGTTTCTACTATTCCTCTCCCGCTCCCTCACTCCCTTCCATCCCAAGCCACACTTGCTAAAATTTTGTTTAATCAAGACTTTATTAATGCTTTCACTGTTATATGTAGTCTTGACAGACTCCATCTGGGCAGTCTGCACCATCCTACCCATTTCGCTCTCTATCCTCCCTGCCCCCCGAGTCTCTAGTTTAAATAATCCTGCGCTACCCTAAGCATACGCTGACCCAGAGCGTAGGTACCCATCCGGTTCAGGTGTAACCCATCGCGCTTGTACAGGTCACCCCTGTTCCAAAATAAGTCCCAGTGCTCAATAAATCTATACCCCTCTTTCCTACAGAAGGATTGTAGCCACGTGTTAAACCTATAGATAAACTTCAGCTTCCCTCTGCTTGCACGTGGTACTGGTAGAATTCCCGAGAAGAATTTGCTCCTAATCTTTGCTGCTAGATCCTCAAAGTTATCTTGCAGGACCTCCAACCTGCCCTTACCCATGTCATTGGTCCCTACGTGGACCATAACCACTGGATCCCCTTCTGCTTTGGCCAGGAGCTTGTCCACACGCTCAAGGAGATCCCCAACCTGGGCACCAGGCAGGCAACACACCGTGCGAGTCTCCTTGGCCCGGGAACAGACTATGCTGTCCACTCCCCTGATTATAGAGTCCCCCACTACCAACAACTCCCTTTCCCTGGGAGATGTGGCCATCAGGGTGTCCTGTGCATCCCATTTAATTGATGTTGATTGGTAAGTGATTATTCACTTACCTGTTGGTGTGTGAGAATGTGAGTGGGTGTGGTTTGTCAATTGTTTGGTGTTTTGTGATTAGGTGTGTGAATGTTAGACATGTGATTGCCTCACGAGTCCCACCTGAGCCAAGCAGAAAGTAAGCCTATTTAAGAGCAGGTGGGGCAAGTGGGGCAACAGTTAGTCTTTGCCATGTCATTCATGTGTGCGTCTTGAGAGTTAGTCTTCATCTTGTCATTTATGTGTGTATTGTAGACTTGTTGGTGGGCGTTCATGTGGGTGTGTCGTTTGTGAGTGTTGGTGTTTGATGTGACTCTGTCGGGCATGGTGGCGCGTGTCTGTAATCCAAGCTTCTGGGAGGCGGAGTCTGTGTGGAGTCTGTGTGGAGAGTGAGAAAAATAAAGATCCGGTCCGTAGACCGGCAAACCCCACTCCTCTGCCAGTTCTTACCATCGGCTGCTCTGCTCCAGTCCAGGGATTGTCACGTGGCGTGTGACAATATGGCTTTTGAATGGAAAGTAATCAGATTACTTTACTGAGATAGTCCACTGTAATCCACAGGATTATGTTACTGTTTGCAATTTTAATGAGGTAATCAGTCATCTGTAACAGAATACATTTTAAAAGTAACCTTCCCAACCCTGATGGTATCATATATTTGGATATATTTGGACTTGGGTGCAATTGTAGGCCCAAGTCTGTCAGGATCCGGACATTGTCCCAGAGCAATAAAAAACAGGACACTGGGATGTCCAGGACCATGATTGTGCTCCCGAGGTACTTAGAGCATGAAAGGAGAAAGTGCTGAGAGAGAAGATAAGATTCCAGTCTCCATTCCCAGTGAAGTTGCGGGGGCAGCAGATCCCAGCTATAGCACACTAAGGGGGCCATTAGGGGGGTTACCTGGTGGTCAGGCCATGATTTTATTGTATGTATTTTTAACCTATGAATTGGTTTGCAAATGAATCTTTTTATTATTTATCAATCAATAATGTATATATTATTTGATATATATCAAATGTATATATTATATATCATATTTATTATAATATAATGAATTTTGAGAATGTTTTCTGGGGGGCGTTTTTCAGCACTGCCAGGCAGCCACCCCCCAGTGCTGCCCCTTGAGATGCCACAGGCCTGATGGAAGATCTATTCATGTACAATACAGATGCAAGACGTATCTAATCGCCATCTTAAAATGGCTTCCCTCAACGTAAGTGGAGTACTCAATCCTATTAACCGGAGCAAAGTTGTATCGGAAATGAAAAAGGAGGGGGCACACATTGTTTATTTACAGAAAACCCATTCAATTAAAAAGAATGGGATTTATGCATGTCTTCTGTTCATCTTATAAAAGCTGGTCACAGAAGAGGAGTAGCCATATTAATACCCCATAAGGTGATTTTTCTCTTTCAGAGTTGAAAGATAAAGGAGGATGATTTATTTTGGTAAAAGGGAAAGTAGAAGGTACTTTATTTAATATATATACTCCAGGAAGTGATTGTAATTTCTTTAAAAAAAAATTGATTTAATGACCTCTGAAATGCAGGGGATTTCGAATTTTTGGTGGTGATTTGAATGTGCATCTTAATCCTAAATTGGATACCTTAAGTTATCAAAATACTGGGCCATTCCACAAGAAAATTAATATATTGATGCAAGAAATTGGTGTAATAGATATCTGGAGAGACTTCCCTAGGGGGTGGGATTATACACATTTTTCAGCTCCACATTCAGTATATTCCAGAATTGACTATTTCCTTACATTTAACAGAGACAGACATAGCATAAAACATTGTGATATGTGGTCAATTTACATTTCTGACCACACACCCATCTCACTGTTCCTACACTTAAAGTAGATGAAGCAAGAAATACACATATATTTAGAACAAAACAATAATGGTGAGGTGAACTCATCTGTTCTCTGGGATGCGGCAAAAGCAGTACTAAGAGGGAAGATTATTGTAACAACCAGACTCAAAAAGAAGTTCAAACAAAAAAGGTTAACAGAATTAAGAACACAATTGGTGTCTCTGGAAAAAGACCACAACACATTTGATCCAAATGTAACCCTCCTAAGTTGAGCATCAGCGGTAGCCTGGCCATTAAAGGGTTAACTCAAATACCATTTTTTGTTAACAGAGATTGCAGGCAAGGTTATGCAAATGAGCCACAAATTCATTCCTTCTCATTCCTGCAACTTCTATTGAACGCATGTACTGCTGTTTTGTTAGCTTGCTAGCCTGCAGACATGGGACTGAGTCCCTCTTATCCAAGTCACAAGTAAGTCTCAAGTTATTTGGTCCAAGTCTCAAGCAAGTCCCAAGTCATCAAAACAGTGACTCTAGTAAACTTTTCTTTACTAGACAAAGATATTATGAATCTGGCTCCAAATCCACGAAACTCCTAGTGAGAATATTGAAAAAACAACAGACAAAGGCTATACATTGCAAAATGGAAGAAATTCAGGTGGCTTTCAAAACTTTTTACAAGAAACTATATGCTCAATTACAATCAAAGAGTAGTCAAAAGGTAGAATCATTTTTTAATTCCTTAACAAAACAAAACAATATGTTAACAGCAGAGATAACACCTGATGAAATGAACGCAGCAATTACCAGACTTAAGGCGAATAAATCACCAGGAAAGGATGGGTTTACCTCAGAATGACACAAAACCTTTAGAGCACAATTGCTACCTAGTCTGCTTTCCGCCTGCAATTGGGTGTTACAAAAAATGGCCTCCCCCCCCTCCTTCATGGGGGGGAGGCCATTATCTCGGTTATTCTCAAGGAAGGGAAAGATAAATGGTATCGTGGGTCGTTTCGGCCAGTATCAGCGCTCAATGTAGATTATAAACTATGTACATCGAGTCAAGTCAAATCAAGTATCTGTATTGCCATACCAACCGTGAAGTTGTTAGGAATTTGTTTTGGTGAAGCTCATATAGACAACTATACATGGACAGCAGCATTACAATACCAACAATACAATATCACATATATCATACATGTGCACATATACTTGCCCTTGTTCATAATGTAGTAATGTAACAGTACAAAGGGCCGGTGCAGTGATCTGTGCCCTGCGTTAATAGTGCAGTGTCAAGCAGGGCTGCGTCTGTGTCGCATTTAGGGAGTGAACAGCCCCTGGAAAGGTGCTGCATGGTTTTTGTGCTGATGCACCTGAGCCTTCTCTGAGAGTTTTGAGCACAGGAAAGGCTGCGTTTCAGCGATCAGACAGGATCTTTCCGCTGTACGCATATGGGGTAAAGGGAGGCCACAGAGGGGAGGTCGACGCCAATTATTTTGGATGATATTGCTGGGAATACATCATAATAGCAAGGAGGGTGGAGGAGATGCTTCCCCAGTTGATGCATTATGATCAGACAGGTTTTATGCAGCAGGGGCAGACTCAGGACAATGTTAGGCGCACAAGAAGGCAGTGTTAATAAGTATAGATGCCGAAAAGGCTTTTGATTCAGTCAATTGGAAATATTTATATAAGGTTTTGTTTAGATTTGGGTTGTCATGAAGACATAATAAATTGTATCCAAATATTATTTAAAAGGATTTTTATTGATTTTTTTTTTTTTTTTTTTTCCTCCCTGAAGTGGAACTTCGAATCCAAAAAATATTTCAAAATGATCAAAGAGCAATTATAGCCAGATATATGAAGATGGAATTTGGTTCCCTTCCTGGGACTGAGCTCTAGAATTGAACCGGTTAAAATGAATGTGTTGCCCAGGCTCCTGTATCTCTTCCAAACCCTTCCCATAGACGTTCCAACAAAACAATTTACAGAATGGAATAAGATGATTTCTAGATATACAGTATATGGCAGGGGAAGAAACCAAGGATAAAATATAAAACATTACAGTTACTAAAAGACAAGGGGTGGAATGGCTTACCCTGTTTGAGGGAGTATTACTATGCAGCTCAAATCAGACCTTTAGTCTGCTGGTGTAATCCTAATTATAATGCCACATGGAAAGAAATTGAGAGCTCAATAATAATAAAATTGATATCCAGGCGATATTAGTAGATAAAGAACTAGCAACCTCTTTAATTGATATAGTGAACCCCTGGATAAAATCTGTAATGGGATTATTGGAGAATGTCACCTGGAGAACTCAGTATAACGGTATTATGGTGGTGTGCCTATGATTCGGATTCTAAACCTAATAAACTGGATTCTAGGTCCAGGGTTTGGGTGGCAAGAGGTGTAATGGCATTCTGCAATATAATGGAAGAGGAACAACTCCAGAATTCGTTGTGAAGGAAAGATAACTTGGAGAGCTGTGATTTTTAATGGGCATCTTCAAATGCGCAGTTATATTAATCAGCAAATACAATGAGGTGAGATGGAGATTACGGGGGATGGGCTACTGAAGGTATTTGTGAGAGCTTATAAATCAGACCAATGTAAGGATATTGTTTCTATACTGTACAAAGGTATTTTTATAATGAAAGTGCACTCAACACTATATATTAAAGAAAAATGGGAGAAAGAAAGTAACACAAGAATTTCAGAGGAAGGATGGTTTAATATCTGTGGCTTTCAATGGAAAAGTACTAACTCCAGTAAGTGGAGGGAACACTGCTGGAAAAATATTATTCAAATATTCACTCCAGAACAGAGAATGTACCATAGTGTAGTGGAAGAAGTGTTGGAGGCAGTGTGGAAACAAAGAGGCAAATCATTATCATATTTTTGGGGTTGCCCCAAGATATTGTTATACTGAATGGACATACAAACAGCTCTCAAAGCAGTATTTGTAGTAGATATTCCGTTTGAATGTAACACACTATACCTGGGCAGTGTTGCAGATGGGTATTTGTTTGGGGTACTTTTGGCAGCTTGTAAGAAAACTATAGCAAGAAAGTAGCTATTGCTGGAGACACCAACAATACACACCTGGGTAGATTTGGTTAATGATATTTATTTAATGGAAAAACTGACTTTTTCCCTGCGATTACAGATGAACAAATTTGTTAAGCATTGGGCAAGATGGATTGTGTGTGTAACCCCTATGAGACTTGATTTTGTGCCAATACAGAATTAAGGAAACTGAAATTGAGATGTGCATTTGGACTGAATTTGTAACATTTCCCTTGTCTAATTGTACATGGTTTGTAGTAAACTCATATTTGAACGGAAGAAAAGGAAAAAGCTTGGGGGACAGATGTATAACCACACAGAGAAGTCTTTGTGTGATGCAACTGTAAATAACCAATGTGTGAGATAATTGTATTGTGATATTGAAAGATTATTAATCTGTTTCTCCTGCTAAATAAAGAATAAATATTTTTTTTTTAAAGATTGAAGACAATGTAGAACTGTAAATCTTTGGGGGTTAGTAGTGCTGAATGCCCTTGAGATAGTTGGCAATATGACAAGTCAAGATGGACCTGTTCTCTGCATTAAACATCTTGTATTATTATTATTATTATTATTATTATTATTATTATTATTATTATTATTATTGTTCTGTAAATTCATTGAATTCACTAATCATTGCAAAAGGTTTGCCATTCACCTTTTTTTACTGAATGAATCAAACGTTGGTGATGAAATAGACCTAGAGCTGCAGGTGACCTACTCGTCCCACCATTGTGATTCAGAGAGTAAAGCACTCATTCAAAATGAGGGGAAATGTTGGTTAGGAAAGTGAGAATCCCCATTTGAATGGAAGTGAATGGAAACTCCTGGCCACTGTGTGATGGTGTGATAAAGTCATCATAATCATACATCAATCATATGCACACATGTACCTACAGCCCCCTTTTACGTAAGTTCCCGTACACCCACAGTGCCCTGACATGCTGCAAGTGTGGAAGAGGAATACGCTTGTGACATTTTCATTTGACTGACTGGTGCTCAGGTAACACAGCGCTGTTATTGCCACTATAGCTAGTGAACAAAAAAAATGGAAACACCAATATGAAGTAATTGAACAGGGTGTTGGGCCACCACGCGTGCCCAGTGCGGCCTGCATGCTCGGTGCCGTCGAGTCTGCCAGCGTCAGGGAGGAACACAACGCCAGCCTTCCACGAGAAAGCCAGTCATTTCAGTGCTGGGTTGGGTTGGGATCTGGTGACTGAGAAGGCCGTGAGGTGTGAACAATGACGGTGTCACACACTCCTCACACCGGAGAGTGGAGGGTGTTGGCGGCTCCTCACACCGGAGAGTAGAGGGTGTTGGCGGCTCCTCACACTGGAGAGTGGAGGGTGTTGGCGCTCCTCACACCGGAGAGTGGAGGGTGTTGGCGCTCCTCACACCGGAGAGTGGAGGGTGTTGGCGCTCCTCACACCGGAGAGTAGAGGGTGTTGGCGGCTCCTCACACTGGAGAGTGGAGGGTGTTGGCGGCTCCTCACACCGGAGAGTAGAGGGTGTTGGCACTCCTCACACTGGAGAGTGGAGGGTGTTGGCGCTCCTCACACCGGAGAGTGGAGGGTGTTGGCGCTCCTCACACCGGAGAGTGGAGGGTGTTGGCGGCTCCTCACACCGGAGAGTGGAGGGTGTTGGCGGCTCCTCACACTGGAGAGTGGAGGGTGTAACCATTACATTACAGGCATTTAGCAGACGCTCTTATCCAGAGCAACTTACAGTTTACATTTCTTTACAATCCATTTATACAGCTGGATATTAACTGAAGCAATTCAAGTTAAGTACCTTGCTCAAGGGTACAACGGCAGTGTCCCACCTGGGGATTGAACCTGCAACCTTAACGTTACAAGCCCAGTTCCCTAACCATTATACCACACTGCCTGCCTGCATCTTGACCAAAATACATCTTGGAAATGCTCAGGCCGTATGAACAGATCACTTAGATCTCTGGGCTCGGATCAGCTCATTGTGCCTAAGGTCAAAACAATGTTCACCACACAGGATTCTTCTTATGATTAGTAAATAAATGAAATCATATCGCCAATCTAACATTACATTTATGAACCCCATCTCCCAGAGTGCCATGCCGGAGGAGGGTTGGGGGGGCCTAGGGCCCATGAACGTCAGGATCCGGCCCTGGGTCAAGTCAGTGAGTTACTGGTAGCATATGGTAGCCCCACCCATTTTTGGTGTCATGACACCTTATTCACCCATCACTAGTTTCAGGGGGGTAGGCATAATGGCCCTGCTTCCTCCTATATCCATGATTATGAGTGTACTAACGACATGCTGCTAGTACTAACGAATTTTTTTAAAGTAGCCTACCTGTGCCTGCAGTCTAATACTTATCGTTAGCGTTAGCTAGCTAGTACTAACGAAATGTTTTAAGTACCTGTGCCTGCTGCCTATTACCTAGCGTTACCGTTAGCTGGTCGGTTGCTCAATAACAGTTACCTATGTAGATCTTTTCACCAGTGTCAAACAGAGACAGGATGACTGCCGATGTTCGCACCAGGGCAGCCTGTCACAGGTCTATACAAAAGAGCGAGAAGCCCCACAGCCTGAGAGTAGCGATGGTTCGCATAAGGTTGATCTGTTCGCGTTCACCATCAGTTCCAGTTCAAGGATGGTAACTATGTCAAACTTCTCAAGGTATAAAGGCTAATCTGGCAATACGATCAGGACCCTCTTGACTATCTAATCTATCTAATCGTCATGATTAAAAGGCACGATTTATACCAGCATTCCCATTTTGAGAAGTTTGATAAAGGCATCAGTCCAAAATAACAGCTGTTCAAGTTCAGTGTTGTTGGTTCGGTCTAATACATTTCAGCTGAAAAACGAGTATAGGCAAGGTTATTGGGGTAACGGTATTATAGGTTCTTGTAAATCATTGATTATCTAGTGGCATAATAGTATGTTATTCATCAGGTCTCTCAAAATAAAATTGATCATTATAAGGTACAGTATTAACAACGTGTGCTATTGTTTTATTTAATTATCACATTGACCTTGTTGACTGGCGGAAGTGAGCCAGCACGTCTTCCGGTTTGGTCATGTGATGCTCGACAGATACCCTATTGCTTGCCACTGTGGCAGTACCCCTGCAGGGTACTGAATTGTACCTTTGGAAGAAAAAGAGTGTTGCTTGCAGTACAAGCCTCATTTTCGTTCCAACATGGCTGCCAGTGTGGATAAGGTACATATCTGTACCTTTCCTCAATTTGTACCTTTTTCACTGGGAATAGGTACAAAACCGTATCATGAACGATCTTAAATGTGTGCCCTGAGGAACAAAAGTGTACCCTACTTGTGTGTAGGGAGGGAGGGGTTTCAGTTGCCAGGGCGACCCCACTGTCTCATGATGGCCTCCCCTCTGGGCTGTGGGAAATTTACCAGAAGAAACACAACATTCGGCCTGAGAACACACAGACATAGCCTGTGTCTGTGTGCTAGAGCAGGGGTCCCCAACCACCGGTCCGCGGCCCGGTACCGGTCCGCGAGGCAGTTGGTACCGGGCCGCAGAGAAATAATAAAAACGTTTTAATTTCATTTCCATTTTATTGACTATGCAGGGTGTTTTATTTTGAAAAATGACCACTTCCGTCTGTGTGCCTCTTTTCCGCACTTGTCTCAGTTTTTTCCTCCATGCCCCCTCCGCGAAAAAAAGTGAACTTTTTCTTCATCGCGTGTAACATCCCCGGTCCGTGGAAAATGGTCTTGCATGAAACCGGTCCACGTGGGGGACCACTGTGCTAGAGACCGCATTGCAATACAATCTGGGCCCGGGAATACCGTTTCACATTTCTTTGCATGTAATACATTTATGCAGCTGGATATTTTACTGAAGCAGTTCAGGTTAAGTACCTTTAGCTCAAGGGTACAACGGCAGTGCCCCCATTCAGGGATCGAACCTGCAGCCTCTGAATTACAAGCACAGTTTCCCTAGCCTACTACACTGTCACCCATGTACATTTTAAATCTACAAATAGACACAGACATTCATTGTAAGCAATAACACTTTGCAAGTGCCCAGCACCTCGCCAAAAAGGTGGTAAACAGCTGAGTTCTTTAACCGCAGCGGGAATTCTGCGCGATGCAGAGGGAAGTCCCTCCGTCTTAGCAGCTGCGCTCAGCTCCTCGTAGACCACATTCTTCACCACATCGATCACTCGTGAGCACAGAGCCTGGGCTCACACACTTCTGTCCTCTAAGAACACTGTGTGTGTCTGTGTGTGTGTGTGTGTGTGTGTGTAAATGTGTGTGTCTGTGTGTGTGTGTGTGTGTGTGTGTGTGTGTAAATGTGAGTGTGTGTGTGTGTGTGTGTAAATGTGAGTGTGTGTGCAGGGTTGGGTTGTAACAGAATACATGTAATGGCGTTACGTAATCAGAATACAAAAATCAAGTAACTGTATTCAGCTCGCGTTACATTTGAAAAACGAGTAATCTGAATACAGTTACTTTCATAAACCTGAAGTGAATACATTTTGGAATACTTATTGGAATTCTTGGTGGAAAGTTTTCCTTACAAACATTAATGAGCTGATATTCATTACTAAAGCTACAGCATGAAATTATCACGCCTACATGATTATCATCACACAGCTCACGAAAACTACAGCCGCTGCACAGAACCAAAAAACTGCGTTAAAAAAAAGCGTTTAAAAAAAAGCGCGCGCCCACACTCAGAGAAACATTGATAGCGACAAGATGGAAGAAAAGTCAGCTTTTAGTTCGTGGCGTTATCGACACAATTTCCAGTTTAAAGAAGAACATGGGAAAAATCTGTCGGTCCAGTGTACCTTGTGTCTTCCAGGAATAAAGATAGCCTACTGTCGGCATCAAAGGACTCGACTTCGAATCTTAAAAAGCACTTGGAGTAAGTCGACGTTAGCTAACCTTCAGCTTAATGAACACAGTTCTGCAGTAATTTGCTGTTACCTGACCTTAGCCTACAGTTTGAGGCATCGCATTAACTGCTCTGCTAATTTTATACTGCTTTCTTTATTGTTGAAACGATGACATTTTATTTTATTCTTTTTATTTTTCCCAGTTTTCTCCCAATTTGGTAGCCAATTGTACCCTACTATACGTCAATTACGTTATGCACTGCAGAGCATTCGCCGCTACACAGCCCGCCAACACTGGCACTTTTCTAAGCCATATCCCTTACAAGTCGCTGTTATTCCAGTGCCAAAAAAGTTTCAAAAGTTATTACATTGTTTCAGATGCTGTGTTTGAGTTATGCTCATGATGAGCCATCAAAACAGTAAAATAACTTGCCTTTCAATTTCCCTTTGCTTTTTATTATGATTAATTTTTAATCTGTCCATTCTAATTCCATAACATGTTAATGATGATGACTACAACAAAACATGCAGATACAATGTTGCATATATTTAGCTAAATTGACATCTCAAATTTATTAGTATTTATTATTAAATGAACAGAAGCTGACCTGACCTGGAAAGTTGAACATGACATCCTTTTTCAAAGTGCAATGCATAATAACTATTTAAATGTATTACTGATAAAATAAAAAAGTGAACATGGCATGTGCAAAAGTTTGAGCACCCTTTTAGTACTACGCAGCACCACCTTTGGCTATATAACAGCTTCCCAATGTCTCCTGTACCCCAAAACATACCCATCTGTGATGGAAAAAGTAAGTAATCCAAAAGTATTCTAAAAGTAATCTGAATACGTTACTTTTTTGAGACATGTAACTGTATTCGTATCGGATTACATTGTGTGTGTGTGAGTGTGTGTAAGTGTGTGTGTGTGTGTGTGTGTAAGTATGTGATTGTGTGTGTGTGTGTGTGAGTGTGTGTGTATGTGTGTGTGTGTATGTGTGTGTGTGCGTCTATGAGTGTGCGTGGGTGTAATTTTAAGCATTTAGCAGACACTCTTATCCAGAGCGACGTACAAGATGTGCATAAATAACCAGTCAACAGTCCTGACCTCAACCCAATTGAACACTTGTGGGATCAGCTTGGGCGTGCTGTTTGTGCTAGAGCAGGGGTCGGCAGCCTTATGTTGCGGCTCCACGTGGCTTGGGAAAATAAATAATAAGTATCCAATTGAATCGGGCGCGAAATTGGGCACATTTTTTTTGGCGTTGCACCCCCCGGTCTGCGAAATAAATGAACTGGTCGCAGCTTTTTCGCTGCGACCGATTCATTTGCACCCCGTCGACAGAAAATGGTGCGGCTCCCAGTGTTTTCTTTTCGGTGAAAACCGGGTCCAAATGGCTCTTTGAGTGTTATGGGTTGCCGACCCCTGTGCTAGAGTGACCAACACAACCACGTTGGCGACAAATCCTGGTTGAGGAGTGGAATGCCATACCACAGCAGTGTGTGACCACGTTGGTGACCAGCATGAGGAGGAGGTGCCAGGCTGTTGTGGCTGTGTATGGTTCTTCCACACGCTACTGAGGCTCCTGACTGTTTGTTAAATGAATAAATTGTAAAATTGCCAATATGTCTTGTTTCTTCCTTGTTACTGATAGACTTCAATCATCCAATCCACCAAACAACACCAAACAAGAGTCAATAGCAACAGCAGAATAAGCTGTTTGGCATTGGCAGAGAAGATTTGGCACATTTTTCATGGGCACAACCCACATACTCAGCTGTGCTGCTCATCCCACAAATGCATGTTCCTTACAAATGGGGCACCATTTAAAACGGAAATAAGCAGGCTTTCCAATGGATTTATTTTGCCAATTTATTGCCAAGAAGCATTGTTACAACAGAGAAATAATCTACCAAACACTAATTTCTGAACTTTTTGTTCAATGCTTACATGGTAGGAACAATCATAGTTTGCGTGTGTGTGTGTATGTGTGAGAGAGCGAGATAACATTTTCTGGTGCGTACGCTCAGCCAAAGGTATGCTGAGACATGCCGTTCTATGTGCTAAGAAAAGCATGTCTCAGCATACCACTTTACTTATATCCTGTATATGCCTGTCAGGGAGGTGCATTTATTTATTAATACATACGATTTTTAAAACTTAAAACTTATCAAGAAAATATGGCATTCCCCATTTGATTATTTTAGGTATCTTTAAATAGGAAGTTACTTAATGAAAAATACTTTAAAGATTAAAACATCATGGGATATCCATCCCTTTTATTGTATATAATGAAATCATATAGAAACTCTAAAGTAAAAAATGTTACAGGGCACCTGTATAACGTACTGCAGAAAGATAATGATGAAGAACACAACATGACATAAAACAGGTGGGAAGTAGAATTAAGAATAAGTGTCACAGAAGACGAATGGCAACGTTGCTTTAACAATGTATTTAGGACAACAAGCTCTATGTACTGGCAGGAATATGCCTGGAAAGTACAAATACGATTTTTAAAAACACCATTAACACAATCAAAATATACAGTAAAATCGCGATTACCTCAAGGTGTGGGAGAAAATCAGCCAAGCGTGGAATTGTCAGAACATGTTGTAGAATGAACATGAGAGTGTTCCTCGGAGGGTGCAGGCGTCTCGTACAACAACATTTTCTCACGCGGGAATCGAGGAGGCAGTCTTTCGGTCGGAAGTACAGTGACTAGGGGGCAAGGCAACATTTTAACGTCAACATATCGATGTCAAATGTCTGGGGTTTCATTTTGTTGCACAAAGAAATTACTTTCGAAAATGCGCATTTTTGGGTGCTTTCAGAACTCCCAATTCCTTGACAACTTGTCAAAGCTGACATAAAAATACAAGAAATTGTTTTTGAGAACAACATTTTATTATTATTCTCGTGCCTCCTAGAGTCCTAGTCCTGGTCAGCGTCCAACTTGCGCTTCCGCTTCCGCTTCCTTCTATCGCTGTATTACTGCACTGATCTTGTGCGCGAACTATGAGTGTTCCTACCATGTATTAATGCACATCTTGTAAGTCGCTCTGGATAAGAGCGTCTGCTAAATGCTTAAAATGTAATGTAATGTAATGCTTAGAGCGGTCTTGCTCAACCGCCTGCAGCAGTCTGGGTTGGCGAGATCGGCCTAGCTGGTGGTCGGCGAGAGGGCTGGAACCTTTGGCTTGCCGAAGCGCAGCGGTGGGGCGATCAGCCGGCTTGTGCTCCAAGATGGACGCCGCTCGCCAACTGGCACCTTGGTGCTGACATTTTTAAGGATCCATCCCACCCAGGACACCATCTGCTTGAACTGCTGCCTTCAGGCAGACGCTACAGAGCAATAAAAACATGGACAAACAGACTAACAAACTGCTTTTAACCCAGAGCAATAACTGCACTAAACGCTGCTAAATCTTGAATGTGCAATACGTTTTTAAGTGCAATATGTTTTTAAGTGCAATATTAAGGTCGTTGTGCAATGTGAATGACAGCAGAATGTGGATGTGGGTTTTATGTTAACTTTCCTTTTAGAGTGTATTTATTTTTATACTGTTCTTTTCATTGATCTTTCTTTCGGCACAGTTAAGGACTGCGTCTCAATTTCGTTGCACACGTACAATGACAATAAAGGATGATGATGATGATGATGATGATGAAGAGTGCCAGGGGCAGCATTTCGCCCGTCAGGTACCAGAGGCGCGCCGCTGCAGCGTCTCGATCGCCGACACTGCGATGCCCGCGCCAGCGGACTTGTACACGTACAGGTGGCGGTAGAGTGTGAGGCATCTATGGCTGCGTCGCAGGTCAGCCACCACGTTGTCAGGCGGGGAGGTGATCGTTCCGCACACCTCCTCAGTCCCCTTCGTGTACGCCGGCGACGCCGAGCAGCTCGAGCTGTGCCGCGCGGCAGCGTTACGTTAGCGTAGTGGTTAGAGAGCTGGGCTTGTAACTCAGAGGTTACAAGGGCAGGGCACGTTGTACCCTTGAGCTAAAGGTACTTAACCTGAACTGCTTCAGTAAAATATACCAGCTGTATAAATAGATTGTATGTAAAGAAATATGAAACTGTGCAAGTCGCTCTGGATAAGAGCGTCTGCTAAATGCCTGTGATGTAATGTGATATCGCCGACCGCCACCGTCAGACACTCCTCCGACTGGCGCACATCGCCGAGCGTCGGCGTCAACTCGATGACCTCCAGCACTTGGCAGCGCGATCGGTCCGCCGTCGCGTAGGGTGCTGGTAACCCTGGTAACCCTGGTAACCCCCTTCAGGCGTAAAAGCCGATGTGCCGTTGCACCACTAGATCACCACAGATTGCAACAATATTTTGAATGCGTTGTAACAGCATGAAATGTTACACTTTTAGCACCCAGACAGATCAGCATGCTGGAAATGTGTATTCTGATGCAGTAGAGCAGGGGTCCCCAACCACAGGGCTTATCCAGAGCGACTTACAAGATGTGCATAAATACATGGTAGGAACAATCATAGTTCATGCAAGAGATCAGTGCAGTAATACAGTGATAGACATCATTGCAGGCAGCTGCATACCATACCTGTAACACTGGGAAGGAAAAGGTTAGTAATGTATATTTTTGTTACATTGCAAATGGGTCCATTCTTCCTGTCTAACACTGAAATATGGTAAGAGATTGAATATCCTACCTGGCAACATCTGCACATTAATGTAAGGGAGGCCTATGTTCTACGCATAAACAAACAAAGCTCAATAACTGTTATTTTCATAGAAATACTATAATATTATTGTAAAACAATACATATTTTCAGAATACTATGCTCATTGAGACAAAAAGCTAAAGTTAATTAGTATAATTTAATGTATTTTTAACATGTTGCAACTGTCCCTGGATCATGTTGCAACTGTCCCCAGGCTTGGGGTCAGTTGCAACGCCTGACTTCTTCCATTCAAATGAATATTGTGAACTATATGTCATATGTGATCATCTTTAAATGGTATGGGTAATTAGTAGACAGATGTAAGTTTAATATATAAAAATGTGGTTGGAATACAAAAAGTGTTGCACTACCTTAACATAGCGGAAAAAACCTTGGGTTGACACCTATGGGTTTTTTAATGAGATGGGACGGACTCTACGCCCACCCACAGAATTTCCACACACGAGCTTGCCACAGGCCAGGGCTGCCCCAGGGGGCTTGTAACCCAGAGATTGTAGGTTCAATTCCCACATAGGGCACTGCTGTTGTACCCTTGAGCAAAGGTACTTAACCTGAATTGCTTCAGTAAAATATCCGGCTGTATAAATGTGTTGTATGTAAAGAAATGTAAACTGTAAGTCGCTCTGGAGAAGAGCGTCTGCTAAAAGCCTAAAATGTAATGTAAATGTAACGTCTTCCAGCATGTCTTGGTGGACATGTGCTGAGTACTTTTCTCATGTTCTCGAAATGACTCCAGAGCCCTTTTCCAGTTTGAAAAACCTGAGCCAATCAGTGCATCCTTGTTGTTTCTGATGTTCTGCTTTCCGAACACAAAGGCAGGAAAAGCAGAATGCTGAATTCCAGACGACTGAATGCTCAAGCCATTGAAAGGTATCAAACCAATTCTTATTGAAGGCCCTCTGTTGTGCTCCAAACTGGCTAACAGGATATTGATGGAGTTTCACCTGCTTTGGACCACTTTCTGGACTTGCTAAATCATCCTGTCCATTTGCTGCTCCTGCTGTCCCTAACTGTGGTTTTACTTCCAAAGGCTGATGTCTCTCCTCGCTCCTTGCTGGCTTATTATAATATAATATACACTACCGTTCAAAAGTTTGGGGTCACCTTCCATCTGGACTATGGCTAATTGGGCACTCCTTCATTCTTCAGCAAGATAACGACCCGAAACGACACCTTGAAATTGTGCAAGAACTATCTGGTGTGAACAACAACTCAAACTAAAGACCTGGCCTGCCCAGTGTCCAGACCTCAATCCCATAGAACTTGTATGGGACAAACTGGAAAGGAAGAGTCAAAGCAAAGCAACCCACAAGTTTCTCTGGGAATTGCTGCAGGATAGCTGGGAAAACATGTCGGGTGATTTCCTATTTTGAGGAATCCAAGATTCAATTTTCAATATAATTTTCTTGAACATTTCTTTGATGTTCATTTTGTTCATTGTTACATGTGTTTTTTGTCATTTTAAAGTATTTACAGAAATGTATACGGTGTAAAGCATTGTCAATTATGAGATAAAAATAGTTTCCAGCAGATGACCCCAAACTTTTGAACGGTAGTGTATATGATGTCACGCGCCACGTGACAATCCCTGGACGGGTACAGAGCAGTCGGAGACGGAGTGGATTTTGCCAGTCTACGGACCGGGTTTTTATTACTGAATCAAGGTTCTCTTTCCCCAGACACGGGGCAGAGAACGAGACCGGGAGGGTCTGAAACCTCTTCGTCCGTTGCACTCACGGGTTCGGGACAAAAACAATAAACTGAAAATAACAAAACCTAATTAAATATTCTAGGACCGAAACATTTCAGTTCCCGGTCGAACTTTTACTTTTACTTTTACTTTTACCTTTCTTTCTTTCTTTCTTTCTTTCTTTCTTTCTTTCTTTCTTTCTTTCTTTCTTTCTTTCTTTCTTTCTTTCACTCCTCGGTCTCTACCGCCTTCTCCTTCCTGGTTCCAGCCACCTACTGAAGAGAATAGAGCAGTTTTAAGCACACAGGTGTAATTGTCAAACCCTGGACCGGTGTGTGCGCTGGCTGCTCTGCCAGTAGGCGTGGTCACTAATCGCCCTGATTAGCTGCCGAGACCGATGCCTTTCACATATGGCATTTAGCAGACACTTTTATCCAAAGCGACTTACAGTAGTGAATGCATAAATTTTTCAGTATATGTGGTTCCAATGGGAATCAAACCCACAACCTAAGCATTGTCAGCGCCATGCTCTACCTACTGAGACACACAGAACCACGCTCTACCTACTGAGACACACAGAACCACGCTCTACCTACTGAGACACACAGAACCATACTCTACCTACTGAGCCACACAGAACCATGCTCTACCTGACTGAGCCACACAGAACCATACTCTACCTACTGAGCCACAGAACCAGAACCAGCCACACAGAACCTACTCTGAGCCACACAGACCCATGCTCTACCTACTGAGCCACACGGAACCACTCTCTACCTACTGAGCCACACAGAACCACACTCTACCTACTGAGACACACAGAACCACTCTCTACCTACTGAGCCACACAGAACCACGCTCTACCTACTGAGACACACAGAGCCACACAGAACCATGCTCTACCTACTGAGCCACACTGAGCTCTACCACAGAACCACTCTCTACCTACTGAGCCACACAGAACCACTCTACCTACTGACCTACTGCTCTACCCACTGAGCCACACAGAACCACACTCTACCTACTGAGCCACACAGAACCAAGCTCTACCTACTGAGCCACACAGAACCACATGCTCTACCTACTGAGCCACACAGAACCACGCTCTACCTACTGACACACAGAACCACACTCTACCTACTGAGACACACAGAACCACTCTCTACCTACTGAGCCACCACACAGAACCACACGCTCTACCTACTGCCACACAGAACACACCAGAGCCACACAGAACCACACTCTACCTACTGAGCCACACAGAACCACACTCCACCTACTGAGCCACACAGAAGCACGCTCTACCTTCTGAGCCACACAGAAGCATGTGTGCTGACATTATTAGCTCATGAGCGGGAAGGGCGACAGAAATTATAAACAACCAACATCTCTGAGGGTGGGGGTGTGAATGAGTTGCCAACTTTCAGATTGGCGTGAGATTGCTTCCACAGAAACAAACAATAACGGCTAAACAGTGTTTTTTTAACCATCCTGCGCAGGCAGACACAGTGGGGCCATCTTTGGCGGGTTTATGGCTCTGTGAGTGAAGCCAGGGCACTAGGGTTGGTGAACCAGTGCCACACCCCACAACTTCAGGCTTATACCGACAGTTGAGCTAAATATTATGGATCATGGAGAAAATAATTATGGCCCGCCAGATTAAAGTGGAGGTCAACATGGTATGATTGGCCTCCTCACTTGGTAGCAATGCTCTTGAGTATATTATGCCTCACCAAATATCAGCTCAACTAACACCTCGGTATAAATTAAGCTGGCTTCACTAGGCCCTAGTGTTGTTTGATATCGCCACGATTCTCAACATGAAAGGAACATATCAATGTTGAGCTTGAAAATATATATTGTGGTTGTAAGTGACCCAAAACAAAAATACAAAAAGGGGTTCTGAACCTGGCTTGCGCTGGAACTCTCCCCCAAATCCTAACTTATGGGCTAAGAAGGGAGTGAGCCAACCCCCCTCCCTCCCAACACTTAAAGTCTGACTTGCTGGTGACACGTTTCTTAGGATTTTGGTGGGAACTCTACAAGTCTCTGTCCTGTTTTCTCTCTTGGAAGATCTGGCGCCAGCCAACGCCTTGCTTGCATGTGGTTTGGTATAATTTTATTCCATTTCATCTCTTTTGTGATTGTTACATGTCAATTTTATGTTTAGAATTTAGGATTTGTTAAGCCGGAATATCCACTTTGGAACTTACGTCCTTTGCGGCCAGATGAGAGCGTAGCTTGACGTGGTACGAGCAAGCTTGTGAAATGGTAGCGATAAATGTTCCATATGTGAGGACAGAACTAAACCCTACATATTGGATGTTCTGGTTTAGTATTTGTTGAGGTAGTTGAGCCTACCTCTGTAGATTGGACGTTGAATGTTTTGTCTAACTGTTGTAACTGAATAAACCAGCTGTTAATTTTAATTGAATTGTGAGTTGTATATTTTGATGAAGGTTGATCCACCAGATTTGCTCTGCCTATCAACGAATTCTGAGATTTAATTGATAATTGTTGTCCTGTGTAGCGATTATTATATTAAATCAAATACTGTAAATATATTTTACATGTAGGATAAGTGAGGGGTTTTTAATGCGTAATACCACGTGTTCAGTATTCGGAGTGCTGAACTTTAAACAAGGGCATTTCACTGTTAAGGCTACTGGATTCAGAGAATAGACAATTTTTATTCTAACTTCACTGTTCCGACAACAGAAACTTTGTTCCAGCACATTACGGTTCTGATTGCAGAGTCAGAAGAAAGACTAGGGAGGAAAAATGTCACACATCGTGTGGTTATAAAAAAAATGCATTTTTTAAAAAAGGTCCGGGACTTTTCTAAAAACATTTCTTAAACATTTAAACCCATTAAGTCACCCCCTTGCGCCGCCCCTGCTATATGTAGCGAGCTCATATCGGCTTCCCTCCCCCCTCCCTGGGGTGGACAGCCAATTTCTGCCCCCTAGTGGTACTCCCGGCCAGAGCAGATTCTGGCGCGGCCTGTGGAATCAAACCCCGGTCGCAGTGGTGAGCGTCGAACGTTGTAACCGCTAGACCACCCACGAGGCCTGCAGAGGTTACCTTTTTAATTGACTCAATTAAACACTGGCAGGTGGAATCAGTGAGGGTCTAATCGTTGAAAGTGTGGACACCTGGAAAACGAAAACAACCATTTGTGGAAAATGAAGAGCTCAATGAATGCAAATAAGAACGAGCCAAATATGCATTTTGTTAAAATGAGTTTAAGGGGAAAAAATGATAAATGGTAGAACTTGCACATGTTTTCAATAGCCTCAATTCACCAAGAGATTGGTTGTAACAAAGACCAGCATACACAGGGAGTCCTCAGGACCGAAGTTGAGAACAACTGGCCTAAGTGATGGTTTAAAACAGGGGTGGGCAATTCCGGTCCTGGAGTGTCCTGGTGTGTATGCAGGTTTTTGTTTCTACCAATTACCCTGGCTCAATTAACTAATTAGTTGGATACACCAATGCTGGTTCACTTGTAGATTAGACCACAGTAACATGTTTCATATGGGAACACAAGAACAGTCTTCAGCTGTCATTCATGGGCTTATCAAGAAATGTAACTAAAATGCCAGGTCACGTAAATGATTGGGGCTAATTAAATACTGAAGTTGGCATGAAATCCAGAAACGGATACGGCCCTCCTTGCCCACCCCTGGTTTAAAGACAAGCTTGTTGAACACCAGTGATCATGGCATGCGGAAATGCAACCAATTCAACTTTTTCCAACGTAAGCCTGAAGATGCATTAATTGCTGCGAACAAGTGCCCTGTTCTGTGCTAAACGTACAGGTGACAGAGGCCAAATAGAGGCGACACTTCCGTAAAGGAGGGATCCTTTAAACTGGCAACACCACAACTGTGTGCCTGGGGGTGCCACGGCCCTATCCGCAACAAGGCGGCGGATAGCGTATTGGTCTAACGGTTCAAAACCCGCGTCTCTACCAGACCGGCCCTGGCCGTCAGCCCCGATCGGGAGCGGCATTTGGCTGTCCGCCCCAGAGGGAGGGGGAGGGTGAGCCGGCTCGGGTCAGCCGTGAAGCACGTAAGGGAGTCTCCAGAATGTGGGTTGGCGAATTCCGTCTCGAAGGAAGGGGAGTTCGATGCCCGTGGAGAATTTGCTTGCCTCGTAGAGACAAGCAGTGGACCCATGTGGGAAGGGTAAAATCTAAATAAATTGAGGGTGTAATTGGCTACCAAATTGGGAGAAAACAAACAAACAAACAAACAAAACAAAAAATAAAATAAAATAAAATAGCCACAAAAAATAATGCACACCCCGCACAAGCCTCGTTGAGCCCGCCATGCTCTGTTCAGCTGCGGTGGAGCGTGGCGTGGCCATGATGCTAGTAGTGCAGATGCATTTTATAAACACTAGGTGGCGATGATGTGATTAGGAGTTCATTGCCTCCCCGACACCGTTCCTTGAGACAGCGCTGGGGAGCCCTGACACTTCGTGTTCATAAAATACTCTCATTTTCAACATCACGAAGTGAGAGTTTCTGATATTATGAATTGCAATTCCTGATAAATGAGTGTAGTTGGTAATTATTTCTATTCCGGATATCACAATTAGTCCATCAGAAACTCGACGGTTTCCAGAGTTTCCAGGACGCATGCTGCCCACTGTGACCGGGGTTCGATTCCACCGGCTTGCGCCAGTTCGGCTCTGGCCGGGAGTGCCACTCGGGGGCGGCAATTGACTGTCCGCCCCAGGGGAGGGGAGAGGGAAGCTGAAATGAGCTCGCTGCGTATAAGTGTTCTATGTGTACTGTACTGGAGTTACAGTTGACGACTTGGCGAGTTCCGGCTCGGAGGAGGCGGTACATCGCCCATGTCACTGCCGGTCTCAGGGCTACGACAGCGAGCTCACAATATGAGGGGGGGATAGTTGACATGAAAAGAGGGTATAATTAACTACTAAATTGGGAGAAAATGGGGTGCCGAGTTTCTTATTTGATGAAACTCAACGGTTTGCTATAGCCTTCCACAAGTACCCCTTCCACCCTCAAGCCCTGTTCAGTCGGGTAGCCCAAAGCTGGTTCTGGGCCTGACAGTAGGAGTGCTGATCTAGGATCAGTTTTCCCCTGTCCATATGAGCGAGACGGTCACAAAAACAATGATTTAAAAAGCTTTTATTGATAAATAATTATTTGTTACACAAGAGAGGAATATGAAAATACATATAACAATCCTTTAAAATGTTTGTATAATGATACAATACAGTGTTATATCTCCAAATGAGATAATTATGTTTTATCATTCTGAGACAAAGCTTGCTCAATTCGTTTAAAGTTATGGCTTTGTTTATGACTTAAATGAATTGAGCGTTTCAATGATATAGCATTGTTTCTCTATAAAATTGACGGTAATGCTACACATAACAAGGAAGGACGAATGAATAAATCATTAGAGTAATGAACATCCTGGCCTCTTGGTGGGTCTACCCTGAGTGAAAGTCCTGCAGGGGGCGCTGAAGGAGAATTTTGACAGAGCCGTGAAAGGCCGTGAGCCTTTGACTTCAAACGCACTGCAAGCCGGAAATAAAACAAATTGGGAGAAAAACGGGAAAAAATCTGAAAACAAATTTGAATAAATAAATAAATAAATATATAAATAAATGGGCGGCACGGTGGTGCAGTGGATAGCGCTGTCGCCTCACAGCAAGAAGGTCTCGGGTTCGAATCCAGGCCGGGGGCCTTTCTGTGCGGAGTTTGCATGTTCTCCCTGTGTCCGCGTGGGTTTCCTCCGGGTACTCCGGTTTCCTCCCACAGTCCAAAGACATGCACGTTAGGCTAATTGGAGAGTCTAAATTGCCCGTAGGTATGAGTGTGTGAGTGAATGGTGTGTGTGCCCTGCGATGGATTGGCGACCTGTCCAGGGTGTATTCCTGCCTCTCGCCCGGAACGCATGCTGGGATAGGCTCCAGCCCCCGCGACCCTGACCAGGAATAAGCGGCTTAGATAATGGATGGATGGATGGATATATAAATAAATGTGAAAACTGATACGAACACAATTTGATAATGTGCCATGTAAGCTTCTGCCTTCGTTGGTAATTCTTCGAGCGCAGACGTGAAACCTGCTCCGTGACGGGTGTTGTTGTGGGGGAGGGTGGCACGTGGGCGTGCGATCGTTTCCCCCTGCACATGTATATCCCCCCCGGACAGTGACCCCTTCAGCTCTCTCAGATTCAGACAGTGACCCCTTCAGCTCTCTCAGGTTCACGCCTGAAA
>JAINUG010000416.1:209293-241793 GCA_029706075.1 Aldrovandia affinis
ACACCAATGCACATTTTATGGGGGGGGGGGGGAGAGACTGCACAGAGAAAAATGTGTCCAAAAAACACAACCTACCTGCAAACCTTTCCCCAACACATCCAGCTCCTTCCGAACTTCGCTCAGCTTCAGAAGAAATGGCTGGTTCTGCGCCGCGCACACCATCACACTCGACGCAATTGCTAGAAGGCAACAGACTGTAAGTGTCGTCATTTTCAACCGGCTCACTCAATTGACACAGATTATTCGAAATAGCTTTTCGGGTTTTTTTTACCATGCTGTGTACAGGTGTAGCTTACCTATATATATTTATCCACCGGGACACAGGAAAGCCACTCCTTCAAGATTGGAAAGCTGCAAAAAAAGAATGCGTAATTATATTTTCTTTTCCACTGGCTGTGTCTACGTGAACTCGGCGCGCGGGCGGATGCGATATGAACGAAAACAGGACATTTTCTGCAGAACCGACAGGAAAGTAGGAACAGTTGTGAATTCCGATTTTCAGTATGAATCAGCGATCATCGCAAGGTATGATAGTTTCGGACAAAGCTGGCATTCTCCTCTGCTCTGAAAAGAACCACAGCACAGCCACTGCTCCGCGATACTGGCGTTTGTGGTTTAGCCATAGCTACAATTGAGAGCCATTTTAACTTTTGACCTTGTTTTCTGAGCCATCCAGTTCACTGAAACAGCCGTTTGTCGGTGGCACTGGCAGGCCGCGTACGGTGTGCAAGCAAGAGTTGCAGAAACAAAAATAAGTATGCATTACATTAGCAGTGTCTCAATCACGGTAGCTGTGCTTTTAACGGTCTACAGTAGGCTCGGGTTGTAAAATGTAATTCTGCGCAGCGGCGCCAAAGTAGCGGAGTTTGAGACGTGAGTTAGCGTGAGAACGTCCGTCACAGAGTGTGACGTAACCCCTGATTAAGCAATGAGAGTATGATTGTTTCGTCTTTGTTGGAGTCTTCAGCACAGCGGGATACCGTAACTCTTGTGGGGGAAAAAACAAAAACAATCACTTAATCATTCAATATTTTGTATTTTGCGCCATTTACGAAACAGGCTGCCAACGGCATCGTTTCCAGAGGGAATTCAAAGGCTGTGTTGTGCCCCCCACCCCCGGATGATGCAGCCGGTGAAGGCACTTGTTCTAAGGGCAGGTTGCCCACTGCAGCCTGGGTTCCATCCCTGGCTACGCCAGCCTGACCCGTGAGTCCCGTGTGGGGGGCGGTGATTGGCTGTCTGCCCTAAGGGGGAGGGGGAGAGGGAAGCCAGCACGAGCTCGCCACATGCTAAAGGGCAGAGGCTAGATGCCACCCATGCAGAGGACGAGATGCGATTCGAGATGTGATTGGCCTGTTTTACAGTGTGCGTAACCTAAACCTGACCCTAACCCCTAAACCTGACCTGTGGTAGAGCACAGCATTGGCAACGCTTAGGTTGTGGGTTCAATCCCCATTGGGGCCACATATACTGAAAAATGTATGCATTCACTACTGTAAGTCGCTTTGGATAAAAGCGTCTGCTAAATGGTGTATATATATAACCCCTAAACCTGACCATAACCCCTAAACCTGACCTGTGGTAGAGCACAGCATTGGCAACGCTTAGGTTGTGGGTTCAATCCCCATTGGGGCCACATATACTGAAAAATGTATGCATTCACTACTGTAAGTCGCTTTGGATAAAAGCGTCTGCTAAATGGTGTATATATATAACCCCTAAACCTGACCATAACCCCTAAACCTGACCATAACCCCTAAAACCATAACCCAAACCATCAGTTACGAAGGTCAATTTTGTGCATTTGACGTCACACGTACTGCGCATCTCTGTCCTCTGCATGGGGGGAATCTAGCCTTCATCCACGCTAAAGTGTCTGCATGTATCATTGGTTACAGTTGACGGTTTTGTCGAGTTCCGCCTCGGAGGAAGCTTGTTCGGCGTCGTTATCACCGAACAAGGGGGGGTTCTTTGAATAATTTCACATCAATTAAAGGTTAGATTTATCTCATATTTTGAGTGTAAGATCAAGCTGATGAACAACAAAGACATTTTTCATAGCCTTTTTTGCTTGTCTTTCAAAAGAGTAACAATAATTCTGGAGGGCACTGTATATTATGTTTTAACTTTTTTGTGTAGTTAGACTTAATGCTGTACTATTGCAAAGTGGGGCCACAGCAGCATACAGTGTGTGCTTGTAAATGGTTATGCAATATTTTATCACTGTAAAAAAGGAATTGTCCTGGGACCATTCCAACATGAAAAAACTTTAAATTTCAATGAGCAATCTCCATCTCACGGCCAACAAGTGATTTAATATTTAATTTTATTATAAAAAATGTCCTTTGTTGTTCATCAGCTTGATCTTACACTCAAAATATGAGATAAATCTAACCTTTAATTGAAGTAAAATTATTCAAAGAACCCACCCCCTTGATTGTAATTTTATTAAATATATTGGAGATTTGGCCCACAAAAAGTTTATGTTTACATATGTTGTCTTCATAAATACATTAAAAATGTAAATGACTTGAACATCAAACATATTCGATATTATGTCTTCAGTTATGTCAATAACTAAATTAAAGTAACTTATTCTTCATAATTGAAGACATAATATCGAATATGTTTGATGTTCAAGTCATTTACATTTTTTATGTATTTATGAAGACAACATATGTAAACAGTAATAAGATAGGGAAATACCTTTTGTGGGCCAAATCTCCAATATATTTAATAAAATTACATTTGACTATTTCAAGGTATTCCTCAAAGATTACCATTATGTAATGCATATTATACACAATATACATTATATTTAAGAATACAAGATTTGCATTAGCTGTTTTGGGTTTTTTTTTGCCTAAAAGTCAGTCTTTTTCATTACAGTGGAAAAAAATCCACTTCTTGCAGTGCTGTCAGTGCTGTCGATCACATGTCTCCTTTTCCACGTGTGGAATGTGGAAATGTGTCAGAAATGTGGTTGTAATTTTTCAGAGTTTGGGGAGGAGGAGGGGGGGGGCGCATTAATCAAGCAATTCGTCCCCGTCCTCAGAAACAAATAAAAAAAGAACCTGCACGTCGTTTGTCGGGCAGGAGTCATACAGAAAAAGTCCAGCTAAACTCCGGTGAGTAAACCCCAGCCGCGCAGGTGCGCTGGAAGTCCGCCCACGGCGAGGCCCCTACAGGGTTCTCCGAAAGACGCCTCTTATCGGCGCCGCCATCTGACGCGGAAGTGCGAGCGCAGCAGCCGGGCGGCCGGCCAATCGCAGCGGAGAGGAAGTGGATGGGTGGGGGTGGGGGTGGGTTGGGGTGACTCTGGGCCAGCGGCTGCTCCCTGACTCAGGGGAGGTGTGAGCTGTGTCCGTAGTGGGGGGCTCTGGGGATGGCGGTTGTGGTGGAGGGGAGGATCCTATGCCACAGGTCGACGCAGAATGACTCAGGGCTTTCCTTCTGTTTTTGGGGGCGGTGAGAGAACCTGCCCGCTCTGAGCGGGGGTGTTGGTTGTGTCTTTGCCAGTGTGTTAGTAACTTCGTCTTGTAAATTGTTAACTGTTTTGCTATTCCTGACCATTAATTAATTAATTGATAAGACAGCAGAGGGTGTGTCACGCTTCCTTTCATACCAAATTTAAATCCTCACAACTTCATCAGAAGTAAACGATTGGGCAAATTAAATACCTGAGGCCCTCGATGTTCACCCCTGATGTACACGAAATCTAATTTAGGGTGTGATAGTCAACAACTTTACGGACAAACCATGTCGCAAACGCACACACGTACACACACGCGCATATATATATAATTGTCTTGTCATGAACTAAAATTCGCTGTTCCCCATAGATTATTTGATGCTCCATGTATGCCAGCTCCCTCATAAGCGTTGCTTCATAAAGACCGGCAACTGGTGTTGTGATGAGAGTTTTGCATTTACGTATTTGCACGTTAATAAAATAAAGTATTGGTATTATTGCATGCGCAACAGTGCGATAGGAGATAGGAGACCCGGAATGCGATTACAGACCTCGCCTAATCTATTTGGTAGTTACATCAAAGCAAAATAAATAAAGCTGAGTTTGCATTATACAAAAAAATATATCAAAGCAATGACTTGCAAAAGAAAGAAAGAAAGAAAATAAATAACGGAGTTGATAAAGTTGATAAAACATCACTGGGCATCAGAAAACAGCTGTCAGCAGGGAGACTCGTGCGCTCGGGAAATCACCCGCTGTCATATGACGTGTCGCGTTTCGCCTCCTCCGGCACCGCACCGAGGGCAGTGACGCGCAGTCATTTGTCTGACTCAGTGGCTTTAGCCAATTGGCGAGTGGACGTGACCAATACCTATGCGCGTGAAGGTTCAGCCCGCAGCGGTGGCGGATCATCGACTTCTCGGTAACTGCAGGAGCCGTCCGGTTCGGCGTGGACCGTGAACCGTGAACCGTGAGCGGTGCGGTTCGGTGCTGCTCCCACGCGTGTCGCGTCTGGGCGCTTTGACCCTTCGCAGCCCGGAACGGGTCAGCCTTCCTTCCGACGGCTCGTGGGATTAAAATTTAACATTTACATTTTTACATTTTTTAGGCATTTAGCAGACGCTCTTATCCAGAGCGACTTACAGTTTACATTTCTTTACAATCCATTTATACAGCTGGACATTAACTGAAGCAATATCAGGTTAAGTACCTTTAGCTCAAGGCTACAACGGCAGGGTCCCACCTGGGGATTGAACCTGCAACCTTAACGTTACAAGCCCAGCTCCCTAACCATCATACCACACTGCCGCCCCAGAAAGATGTATTTACCTGTGTTTTAAAGCGTCCACAGCCTCTCTAAATGCGAACGTTGTCCCCCACCTTATTCTTTAGAATGCGCTGCGCTGCACAGTGAGCGCTGCTACGATAACTGGCGTTATTCGTCAGAATATGGAGTTATTAATTGTGTTATTAATTAATTAGTGCTTGGCAATGTAGTCTTTATTTGTCCTCCTACTGATAATCCACAGGATCAGGTGGCGAAAATACATCGGCACTGACGCTATGGCCAATCACGCGCCGCTAAGCAGAGCTGCCAGCAGGGCCGTGCGCAGACATTTTGGGGGGCGGGGGCTCAAGCAAAAAAAAAGGGCACTCACCCCCCCGACACGCACTATTCCCACCCCGATGTTGCCACACCGCCGCCATCCATAATCACACACTATATTCATAACATGGGACCTGTTTAAATTCTACTGAAACACATTATTCCATGAAGAACCCACAGATTTGATGTAGTAGTGCAAGTCAGTCAGTATAAGTAATGCAGTCAGTCAGTATTCAGTTGTTTAGACCAATTCAGTCACATTAGATCAGTGGTTTCTTTGAGAAAGAACCTGGGACCTGTTTTACCTTTCACTATAAGTAATGATAAGATTCTAGATCTGCAGTCCTACTCTGACATACTTGATACGTAAGCCCCCTGAATTTGGGGGTTCAAATAAAATCTCTTATAAATGAGACATGGTACAACTACTGAACTACAGTTTGATTTTAGTAACATGTTTTTGAGCATCACACTGAGAGGAAAATAAACCACAGTATTATATTATATTCAAAAACGCACGGACGCACACACACACACACACACACACACATACTTATACTTAAACACGCTCTTATATATTTGTTACATCTACGCATATGGCTGAAAAACTGATCCAGGGTCAGGGAAGTGAGAAGTATTTTGCCTTTCATTGGAGACAGGTGTATTTGCCTCTTCTAGCAGTGTTTATGATGCTTCTTATTTCCCAATCAAAATGGATTGATTGATTGATTTAAACTTTTATTTTAACAGGGCAACATACTGCTACATGCCCAAACAATAATACACTTTTAAACATCACGTTTTTAGAAAACTGGCTATAAAGAAAGGGGGGTGACTACACTAAACTAGCAAAACTATGCAAAACGTAACTACCTGCCTCAGAAATGTATTGCATATTTGTAAGTTGTCCTGCATGACGGAGATAACGTAGTTTTAATGATAATTAGACAAGCTTACTTGCTTGCGAGTACCGAGGCTAGTAATGACGAAAAAATAGGTAAGTGTTGTTTAATCGTGGTTTCATAATTAAAACAGTGCCTACCTGAGTGATATCATTCACCGTAACCGAACTGGGGCTGGAAATGCGGTGCTTTTCATGAGAAGTTGTATTCGGAATGTCGGACAATGCGACGTTGATTGATTGATTGAGACAAAACCATTTGGAAGGGGGTTGGAAAACGGAGTGCTTTTTAAATTGATAAGGTGTATTTTTTCGTGGATACTACTATACATTTCACTCTTTATATTTGATAGAATTTCAATAACAAATAAAGAAAAAATTACATACAATTAACACCAGCCAAAATAAGGGCACTTTTTGACTGAGGGCAAAAGGGCAGGGGCTCAAGCCCCCCTTGGGCCCTATCTGTGCACGTGCCTGGCTGCCAGCACTGTCACGGTCTTTAGCTGGGCATGCCACCCAGGCCAACAACAGCCTCCCATAAAATGGACGTTTCCCAATACTGACCTGCGGTACTGCATTTCACATTTTACATTTTAGGCATTTAGCAGACGCTCTGATCCAGAGCTCTTATCCAGAGCGACTTACAGTTTTACATTTCTTTACATAAAATCAATTTATACAGCTGGATATTTTACTGAAGCAGTTCAGGTTAAGTACCTTTAGCTCAAGGGTACAGCAGCAGTGCCCCACCTGGGAATTGAACCAGCAACCTCTGAGTTACAAGCCCAGCTCCCTAACCATTACACGACACTGCCGTCCCTGCCTGCCATTTCATAGTGCTGTGCGCACCCATTACTGATTTCGTAGTGCTGTTTATAACCTCGTACACATCCCTGTCCCACACATTGCTGTGATTCCCCTTTTTTTCTTCAAAACGGCGTGAAAAACAAGTAACCGCACAGAAGAGAGCCGGGTGCCATTGCCATACAAAATACAACAACGATCACTTAGTAACACCCTGTCCCGAGACGTGTAGCCTAGATAGAATAGATTTGACGTGAAAATAAATATGTAAAAAAAATAATAAAGAAAATGTAAATGACGTTGCCTACGCAATAGTGGTCAGGAGCGCCTGTTCTCGGGATTACTCGAAACAGGAAAGCGATACAGTACAGCGGAACAGTTGCCAGTGGTTACGGGAAGAGCAGAACGTGAAGGCCTCTGTAGGTGGGGGATGGCCGTTCCGCGACAGACAGGATCTGTGTAGACGACACCGCTGGCGCGCGGGTACCATGCCCGCCTTCCCCTCGCGTTTGTATCGGCGTGCGAAACCGTATCTTACACTTAATTTGCGGCATCCTAATTTCACGGATGAATAACAGAAGATTTATTTTGAGATGGGGTTTTTTTCTCTCTCTCTCTCTCTCTCTCTCTCTCTCTCTCTCTCTCTCTCTCTCTCTCTCTCTCTCTCTCTCTCTCTCAACGCGAGCGGCTCGTTGCTCACGTGTGCTTTTAGGCGTAACTTTGCCGTGCGATAAGAACAGATTGTATTCGATTTCTGTCAGTATTGACAGCTAAATGTGTGTGGGTGTTCTTTGATGTTTAAGAGCTGAGTGTAAGAAGCAAAAGATGGTGAAGTGATGCCAACAGTCTAAAAAAACGTTTTGTTTTTGTTTTGTTTTGTTTTATTCTCTGAAAATGTTTCGTGGGAAATAGATTCTTATTTTTTCTTTCATTTGATTGGGAGCACACGTTGAGCTTGTCTCACAGGAGAAAGTAAAAAGACATCATGATTCAGCTTTCTCTGAAGTCGGCATATTGTGAAACGCTAATTGATCACACCCCCATGACAGCAGTGGCTGTGAATCATTTCAGTACAGTTTAGTTTTTGTCACAACATCAGCAGGACACTTGAACCTCGGCAGAACATTGATATTTTACGTAATGGAAATTGTGTATTTCATTTCAGTATTTTTGTCAATCCTATGGGTGTGCTCAGTGCAATATGGATTATTTTTGCCTTTTGTGATGCATGATACACCAGAAAAATATACAGCCACTTTTCATCACTTTCATATTTACTTATTACTTTTGTGTGTGTGAGAGAGAGTGTGTGTGTGTGTGTGTATGTGTGTGTGTACCACTACAGTGACACATTTTGTGTTATACACTTCAGTTATCCCCAGTTATTCTATTATCAGTTTAATCCCAGCCCACACCTACTTAAGTCAAAAAGTTAAAAAAAAATCTAAAGTCAAAAGTTGTATTCATAATACACAAAATTATTATAATACACACAGTATCACACAGCACACTCATAAATTAGCCAATTAGATTGAAAGGTGTATGATTTACATAAAAAGTGCAATGCTTCATTTGAGAATAACTTTGGGTTAACGCAGGTTTGACCCTTCATTTTTAGACCAGCTGGCTGCCATGCTAAAACCCTTTCTTACACGTCCTTACATTGCCTAGTTTACATTATACATGGAGACATACATATAGTGTTACATTTCTTTCTCACCTCCCACTTTATAAACAGCTGGACATGAATGTACATTTATAAATATTTTTTAATTTATTTATTTTAAATCACATATAACATGCAGTGACAAAAATGGTGTACATACCATTGTGCCGAGAGCCATAATGTGTCTGTTGAAGGCATAGAAGAACTCCAGTGAGTTTCTGAAAGCAATGCCCTCCTACCGAAGTGGGGCCAGTGAAAACAGTCGGCCAATGAGCAACACTTTCAAGTGAGCGACGTTCTACTTTCTTCTCTTCTCTACTGTTGACCTGACCTTTGGGGTTTAAACTGCTGTTCTCTTTTAGAGGCTGTGGACTCCCACAGATTTATAGGAAAATGCCCCAGAACGTTCTGTGCCTGTGGGAGTCTCTAATGTCACCAAACAAAAGACCAGGGCTGTGACCGTAAACTGCAACGCCAGCGAAGAAATGATGCCGCATTAATTCAGACGACTCATAATGTAAAATGCAGCGAATGTTCGCAGGGAGTGTAATTACAGTCGCCTCGTCTGGGCTTGCTCAGGGTTCTTTCTGGAAGTGTGCACCAGCATGGAGAAAGTAGTTTCAATTGTTTGTGAGGGTGTATTTTTTTGGGACACAATAAAATTAAAAAGTTTAAAACATTGATCACAAAAAGGTTAGACATGAGTTGAAATCCTGTCTTTGCTGACAGTGCTGCCACATTGGTGCCAGACGTGGAAAAGTCCTGGCTTTGTGGCCAACTTGTGAAGTTTGGTGCCAGAAGTGTGGAGTGGTGTGAAAGGCTTACATGTAGGTACAAAAGGCCCCATTTTTCATTTTTCTCCCCAATTTGGAATGGCCAAATGTTCCTCTGGATCTAGCACTGTTTTACCCACGCCCACACACACACACACTCACCCCCCACACACACACAGTAACACACCCACAAGTACACACACACACCCCCCCACGTCCACACGCACACACTCAGCCCCCCACACACACAATAACACACCCACAAGTACACACACACACCACCCCCCACACACACACTCACTAACACACCCACAAGTACACACACACACACACACTAACACACCCACAAGTACACACACACACCACTCCCCCCCCACACACACACCAGGAGCCCTGCAGCTGAAGCACCTGCACTCCTCTCATGCACATTCCTGTGAGCCAGTGACTATTTTACACCCTACAGGCCACATGCAGTACTGCAGGAGAGCCAGTGACTATTTTACACCCGGTGGCAAGAAATCCCATTTAAATCAATTTTGATTTCATGAACTAAGAAAATAAATTGTGAAAAATGCCAAAGGGGGCTTTTTATACCCCCCGAAAATCTAGCCATACGTGTAATGGAGCGCTGTGTTCTAATAGTGGAACAGGACAGGTGTAAGGAAGCGCACACAGAAAGGGCCACCTGTATTTCAATGTTCACCTGTGACGCTGTTGAAATAAAACTGGGCCTTTCCACAAGGGTAATATCAGCAGCTGCACAACAGACACGGTGACAGTAATCCGCAGCAGAAAGAAAGTAGCAAAACAACCGCAGGTACACTATGATCCATTAGTCACTTTTCTGTATGTGTCACGTCGCCACTGCTAGCCGCAACCGCACAGCTAAAGCACAGAACTTTGTTTAAAAAAAAACATTTCCACAGTACAATGCAGTTGGAACACTGGACACATGATATTCCGTTGGTGATAGTGACATCACAAGCAGGGGCGGGCTTAGTCATTTTGGGGCCCAAATTAAACTCCCCCATCCCCGCCATCACAAATCCCCCCGTGGTCTTCCGTTGATATCGTGTTGAGTGGATTAGCCCATTGTTACCAGAGAAAATGGGTGAAAGACGAAAATATGTATATTTTTGTTATCACAGAATTCATAAGATCAGACGGTGTTCATCTTGAGACATGATAATGTACTGATCGATCAAAAAGGCTAGAGTGTGGCACCGCCTTGCGTCAACAGGCCCCCATTCCCTGATTCCGAGGCCCAAATCAATTGATTAGTTTCAGTTTCTGGAAAGCACCCCTCCGATCGCAAGGGAGAATGATCGGTCCTGCGAAGCATGATTGAGTATTCCACGTTGGAAGAAAAAAGGGGGGGAAAGGCAGAGAGTCTCCTTCTTTGGCAGGACAGGGTAATGCTAATATTACGAGTCTCTGTTCCATACTGGCCCACTTTCCCTCAACATTTGTCCCTAAATTTGTCTCACAATTTGATTTCAAGGATTTGCTCTTTTATTTTTTGTTTGGCAAGTTCAGTGGTCACCAAAATGTGTGATCAAAAGCAAAACAAAAAGCAACACTTTGAGTCAAAGTTGAGGAGAAATGTTGATGGAATCCGGGCCAGCAAGGACATCTGAATGATGTGAGGTCATGTTGATTTTGATGATGTTTTTCTCAGCACCGTTTCCCATCCGTCACTGAGTTTATTGCTGTCCTGAATCTGTTCTCTCATCTTTGTTACTCTCTGTTGAGATGCACCTGCTGTGTCTTGCCAGGAACAGACCCTGACAACCTGTGGAAAGCTGAAATGAGGCCAGTGGAGGAGTCCGAAGAATCCTTCAACAAACGGAGCCACCTTTTAACGGAGGTAAGTGGTCTGTATGTGAAAGTTGAACTGACTAATCTTTACATTTAAAAAATCTTAATCACACACTCACACACTCACTTGTCACAGGAACAGCAGAAGACAACGTGACACACACACACACACACACACACACACTCACACACACACACACACACACACACTTGTCACAGGAACAGCAGAAGACAATGTGCCAGGGGCGCATTGATGAAAAGATTAATGTAATTAATGTAATGTAATGTTATGTAATGTAATTAAGCCTATTGTGAATGGAGGGCAGGGACAAGCACAAACAATAGCCTACCGTGAGGAAATGCCATTTTAACGTTTTTAATGAGTTATCAGGTCCGTACAGAGGAATAACAGTAGGCGTTCAATGCAATCAAAAACTATTGATACCACTTGGATAGATGGAATTTACTACAGACCATAAAACGCTCATTTTCAATGTGATTGTTCAGTGGAATGTAAGATTAGGTTATTGTTGACGTGTTACCTGTGTGAAGTCTGTCAGCGCAGAGTTTTCCAGACTCTGACGCACTCGTCTTTTTTTGTGTTGTTTCACATTTTCCGGGCCCATGCGATCTTGCCATTTTCGTAAACAGGACAAAATTACAAAAAATCGCAAAGCTGAGTGTACTCTACTCTACTCTCATCCGCTCCACTCTCTCCATTCGGTGGCTTTGTGAAGTTGTCACCGGGGTGCTCAGGAATGTCAGTGCAGTCTCTTCTATAATACAGCCCGTACATGGGATCCAGAAACATGGTGGTGGTGGGGGTGGGGCCGTTGGGGGGGGCCGTTGGGGGCCATTCCAAACAGTGTCTGTATGCAGGAATATTTGACGATAGGAGGGAGGTCATCTTAATCTTTTCGTTGCCTTGACTGTAATAAAAACCTGCATACACTCGGCCCTCGGTGGAATGAGTTTGACACCTGGGGTGTACTGTGTCCTACCCTACAGGTGACAACACAACAATTTATCTCGCCCCCCCTGCCGGACAGAGCTCTGTCATCTTGTAGCAGTTCTGACAAGGTGCTGGGTTTCCAAGCGACTGCTAGCACCCAAAGAAAAATGAACCGTTCAGTAATGTAATGCACCGAGATAACACAGACATCTTCTGTAAGCTGTTAAGTGTTTCCTGTTGAAGAACTGCACAAAAAACCCCACAAAACAACGGAGAGAGGCAGAGACAGAGACAGAGACAGAGACACAGAGAGAGACAGAGACAGAGACAGAGACAGAGACAGACAGAGACAGAGACAGAGACAGAGACAGAGAGAGAGAGACAGAGAGAGAGAGAGAGAGAGAGAGAGAGAGAGAGAGAGAGAGAGAGAGACAGAGACAGAGACAGAGAGAGACAGAGACAGAGACAGAGAGAGAGAGAGAGAGAGAGAGACAGAGAGAGAGAGAGAGAGAGAGAGAGAGAGAGAGAGAGAGAGAGAGAGACAGAGAGAGAGAGAGAGACAGAGAGAGAGAGAGAGAGAGAGAGAGAGAGAGAGAGAGAGAGAGAGAGAGAGAGAGAGAGATGCTGAGCTGTGGAAAGGTGGACTATGAAGGTTTATTAAATCGGTCTGCTCACCCTGACCTTTATAAAGACCCTCAATAACTGCTTTTAGTTTTCGGTCCCAGAGATCATCAAGCCCATTCAGACCCTAGAAACCAGGTGAGGTGCGTTAACTGTTGTGATTACCTGGGTTTTTTTAAAATAAGATTTTGTTTCTAATTTTCTCCCAATTTAGTAGCCAATTACTCCCGCTATTTTATGTCAATCCCCCCCTGTGGGGGTTCGCTGCCGTAGTCCTGCGACCGGTAGTGATGAAGGCGAAGCATCGTCTCCTCTGAGACGGCACTCGCCAGGCCATCAACCGGTACTGCAGGGTTGCAAATGTCCTGTTGGCTTCCCTCCCCCCTCCCTGGGGCGGACAGCCAATCGCCGCCCCTGGTGGCACTCCCGGCCAGAGCCGACTCTGGCGGGATGGGGAATCGAACCCCGGTCTCCGTGGCCAGGGTCAAAAGTTGTAACCACTGGACCACGTGGGAGGCCCCCATTACCTGCTTTAATTGGTCAATTAAGTTGAAAACCAGCACACCCGGGCGACTCTCCAAGGATGAGAGCGAACACCTCCGAAAGAAACAATGGAGGGAAAGTGAGAGAGAGAGAAAGAGAGAAAAAGCCGGGCAGGTTGATAGAAAGAGTCTGTGTCTTTGCTGTTTTTGTTGGTGTGGATGAACTGAACGCGAGACATGAGGGTTTGTTTATTGCACCCAAGCTCGGGGGATGACATGGCATGGGCAATACAAAATAACGTGCTAACACCAGTGCTATAACGTGCTAACACCAGTGCTATAATGTGCTAACCCCAGTGCTATAACGTGCTAACCCCAGTGCTATAACGTGCTAACCCCAGTGCTATAACGTGCTAACTCCAGTGCTATAACGTGCTGACCCCAGTGCTATAACGTGCTAACACCAGTGCTGTCACGCGCTAATCCCAGTGCTAAAATATATATTTTTAAACATATATGTCCATTCTGAGGTAATCTGTCTCCGCGTAACCCAAAGCAGGAAGTTGTGTTAAAGAGAGGACGGTCTTGCTATTAATCTTCTGACCGCTTGAAGACCGCAGCTACCAACTATGTCTATTACTGTATTACTACGATGATCTCTTGCGTGAACAATGATTGATCTTACCATGTATATATGCACATCTTGTAAGTCACTCTGGATAAGAGTGTCTGCTAAATGCCAAAAATGCTTGGTCACATGGTGGAATTCCTCAATTAGTGCTGGGTTAATTCAACTGCGGCGGCCACAGTGACACCTGGTGGACAACCGGCAGAATGCAGGTTGAGATGTAAGGTGGAGGGGAATTGTCTCCAAATGTCTCTTGTCTCTCTCGTGTCCAGTGTTCCCAGGGCAGTATCGGGGAGCAGCGAGGTGAATCACACCCCCCCCCACTCCACCCCCAACTCGCCCTGCTGATCAGTGGGGACCCTGTTGTACACTCCCAGAGAAAATGGTACCATGTTGCACCTATTAAAGTGCCAATGCCCGTCACTGCAGGGGACTGAATTGTACGTTTGGTCAGAAAATAGTTGAACCCTTGCAAGAAAAAGAACGATTGCTTGCAATACAAGGCTCATTTTCATTCCAGTATGGCTTGGCACATTTCTGCACCTTTTGCACTCACCGGTAAAGGTACAGAAGGCTAGAATATGGTACTGTCCCGCTTGGACTACTGCAACTCGCTTCTGGCTGGCCTTCCGGCATCTGCCATCAGACCCCTGCAACTCATTCAGAACGCTGCAGCCTGCCTGGTCTACAACCTTCCCAGACACTCCCATGTCACCCCCCTGCTCACTACCCTCCACTGGCTGCCTGTTATAGCTCGCATCAAATTCAAAACATTGGTCCTAGCATACCAGGCAGTCAAGGGATCAGCCCCAACATACCTCTTCAAGATCTTCAAACCCTACACACCTGCCAGACCTCTCCGTTCTGCTACCTCAGGACGCCTGGCACCTCCCCCCCTCCGCACCTGCGCTTCCCGGTCACGTCTCCTGTCGGTTCTGGCTCCACGATGGTGGAATGACCTTCCCGTGGAAGTCAGAACAGCTGAGACCCTGGCCACTTTCAAGCGACGACTGAAGACTCACCTCTTCAGGGTGCACCTCTCCCTGTAGTCCGGTTTTGTAAACTTAGGGATGTAGCTGTTTAGTATTGCACTCTTGTCTACTTGTTTATGTATTGTATTAGGTTTAGGCATTATTTCGCCAATATTTTCCGCTCTGTTTGTTTTATTGCTGCCTTTGAATTGTGGCTACAGATTTACCTACAGGGTCCTAGTTTAACCATGTGGATGCTCCTAGCACCTGGAACTGTACTTCCCGCTAGGGTGGCTTTCAGCTAAACTGTTCTTGACTACGGTTAACCCTTTGTTGTACGTTGCTCTGGATAAGAGCGTCTGCCAAATGCCTGTAATGTAATGCAATGCAATGAATATGGACAGGGGAAATGTATAGGTCGGGTATGTACAGGTCCTATATTCTAACCTGATCCTAACTCAGGGCTCCGTGTTCATCACGCATCAATCACCGTTTACGTTCATGTGGGATGCTGGTGAACACCGACCCAGACTCCCTCCCAGATGCGGTTAAGACTGGATCTGAGCATGTATCCGATCCTTGTGTTTAGACCGCAGTCTTCGAATGCGACACATAACGGATGGGGCAAGAAATATCGGCTATACGTCGCATAAAGAGCGTAAACGGGGCCTTAGTGCTGTCAGCCATTCGCGATTGAACGGAGCACAATCCACATCCAGTGTGCTAAAGACTGCATCGCTGCCCCCTACTGGTGGGTATATTCAGAAACAAGCTCATTCATGACAGGTGCTGCTTTGATCAGCCAAACGTGTGATGTGATTCGGAAAAAACTTGGGTATTCGCTTCCTAATTATTGCATTAGGCATTCTCGCAAATTATCAGCAAACATTTTATTGTCTTGAACATTTTACAAAATATGAATGTATAACAAGTAATATTCAAAAAAAAAAAAAAGACAAGAAATGTAAAGTGTCAAACTTCTGCTAAAATGTTACATCCAGTTCCATCAACAAATACAAAGTGCAAGTTTCTCTGCTGGAAACTTCCCGGGAGCAAGCCTGGCGCCCCTGCTTGCTGTCGTTCTAATATAGACTGGTCTTCTTCATTATCCTGAGGAATTCCTGCTCATTGATCTCTCCGTCTCCGTCCCGGTCCGCTTCGTCAATCATCTCCTGTTGGACAACAACAAATAATTAAATCCACAATCGCAATAAACCAATAAACCAATAAACACATCGTTCAGTCTTTATCATTTCTTAAATTTCTGAGATGCCAGTTCAGATCAAAGAAAAGGTCAGCAGCCGACAGACAGTTTTAGTCCGATACGAGTGTGAGCTGCCTGCCGTGGACGTTGTTTGAAACCCGTCTGTGCCCGAGCGGCCCTGGCCGTCAGGCCCAAACGGGGGCGGCATTTGGCTGTCCGCCCTGGGGGGGGGGGGGGAGGGGAGCCGGCACGAGCTCGTCAAGGAGCGGAAGGGCGTCCCTGTAAAAGAGTAGGTGGGCAGGTTCCGTCTCGGAGGAGGCGGATCTGCCGGCCCCGAATTGGCTCGAACCGGAGAACGGGCGGCGGACTCGCGGGGGAGGGTGAATTGAGATAAAATAGAGGGTATAACTGGCAACCAAATTGGGAGAAAAACGGGAAAAGTATGAAGCAAATAGATTTTTTTAGAGCGTTTTTCACACAGAATTGTGGCCAGAGCCCACCTGCAACTCCTCGTCTGTCAGGTTCTCTCCCAGCTCCTTGGCCACTCTCTTCAGGTTTTTGAAGGAGATTTTCCCAGTGCCGTCATCGTCAAACAGCCGGAAAGCCTTGAGAATCTCCTCCTTAGAGTCCTTTTCACTCTGACGGCACAAAAACAAACAATATGCAACCATTACGAACCAATATAGCTCCCAGTCAGACCAGGGTCAAAAAACGTTCTTAAAAAATATGTGTGTGCGACGTGTGTGTGAAATGTGTGTGTGTGTGTGTGTGTGCGTGCGTGTGAGTGTGTGCGACGTGTGTGTGTGTGTGTGAGTGTGTGTGTGCAACGTGTGTGTGTGTGTGTGTAACGTGTGTGTGTGTGTGTGCGTGTGTGTGTGTGTGTGTGTGTGTGCGTGCGACGTGTGTGTGTGTGTGTGAGTGTGTGTGCAACGTGTGTGTGTGTGTGTGTGTAACGTGTGTGTGTGTGTGTGTGCGTGTGAGTGTGTGTGAAATGTGTGTGTGCGTGTGACGTGTGTGTGTGTGTGTGACGTGTGTGTGAAATGTGTGTGTGTGTGTGCGTGTGAGTGTGTGTGTGTGTGACGTGTGTGTGAAATGTGTGTGCGTGTGTGAGTGTGTGTGTGTGAGTGTGTGTGTGTGTGTGTGTGTGTGTGTATGTGTGTGTGTGTGTGCGTGTGAGCGTGTGTGTGTGTGAGTGAGTTTGTGTGTGTGTGTGAGTGACACTGAAACCCAGTGTATGAGTAGGACAGGCCACCTGGCTGGGCGTGACACGGTGCGTATGAACTCACCATTTTCACCGTCATCATGGACAGAAAGTCATTAAAATCGATAGTCCCAGAGCCCTCCTTGTCAATGTCCGCAATCATCTTCTTGATCTCCTCTTTCTTGGGTTCGAAGCCCAGAGCTCTCATGGCCACCTGCAGTACACATTGAATCACCTGTTACAGCTTCAAACAGGACACCTGACACAGCTTCCCAACTAAAGAAATAAACTGGATGAGTTCACAGTTGAATAAATGAGTATCAGTTTACATGCTCTCACACACACACACACACACACACACACACACACACACACACACACACACACACACACACACACACACACACACACACACACACACACACACGCACACAAGCTCGATTTCTTTGTGCACCTTGCACTTCTCCCCTTTCCTTCCAAGGCAGACTGGTCCAATTACACAAGAGGATGACCATGTGACCAGATTACAAGAGCAAGTATTTCCAGGAGGCATGGGCAACAATCAAAGTCGTTCTGCGGCACGCCATGGAAACTCCAATCACCACAGAGGCAGGGCCTCAGCCTACCCCAGCAGCTGCCCTGCGACCGAGACAGCCCACGCGTGTGGCTGAGTATTAATGAGTGCTGAAATATTTACACTCAAACGGAAGGGAGCGCGAAGCGGCACTCGGCCTGTGCTCTTTTCATTAGAACGTCGGTGATAGCTCACGGCCGGACAATGAGCCACATCCTCACGCGTCCAAAAAATCTGAAGACAATGCTTGACTAGAGCATGCTTGACTACAACTATGAGCCACTACATTACAGGCATTACATTACATTACGTTACATTACAGGCATTACATTACATTACGTTACATTACAGGCATTACATTACAGGCATTACATTACATTACATTACATTACAGGCATTACATTACATTACGTTACATTACAGGCATTTGGCAGACGCTCTTATCCAGAGCGACGTACAACAAAGTGTTAAATTGTGTTAGAGCCAATTGAGCGTCTGCCAAATGCCTGTAATGTAACGCAATGCAATGAATATGGACAGGGGAAATGTATAGGTCGGGTATGTACAGGCCCTATATTCTAACCTGATCCTAACTCAGGGCCCCGTGTTCATCACGCATCAATCACCGTTTACGTTCATGTGGGATGCTGGTGAACACCGACCCAGACTCCCTCCCAGATGCGGTTAAGACTGGATCTGAGCATGTATCCGATCCTTGTGTTTAGACCGCAGTCTTCGAATGCGACACATAACGGATGGGGCAAGAAATATCGGCTATACGTCGCATAAAGAGCGTAAACGGTGCCTTAGTGCTGTCAGCCATTCACGGTTGAACGGAGCACAATCCATATCCAGTGTGCTAAATTGTGTTAGATGGTCATTTGGCTTCTAGGAGCTTTGCGCATTTAACAACTATACCACATAACAACCAACCAATATAGAAAATTAACTGAATAGCCCCCCCCTCCTCCGTCATTACACTATTAAAAGAGTGACACCTATTTATCCGCATTGCCGTAATGCAAGTGCCATCCATCGTATGTCTCTCAACCCGAGTCTGTTTCCAAGTAGAGAACGCTGACATTACACGTGCATTTGAACGTGCGTAAAACGTGTAGCGTTCTCGGCGTAAGATCACAGCCGTTACCTTCAATTCTTTAACATCGATGGCCCCTGAGCCGTCCGTGTCGAAGAGGTCAAAGGCTTCCCGGATCTCCTGTTTCTGCTCTTCCGTCAGTTCTGCTTTAGGTCCTGCTTTCTTCCGCACGTTTGACGAAGAACTGGGCTTTCTGTAGCTAGACGCCTTTAAAAAATATATATATATACACCTCAAACGCCAGGTAACTTCCAAAACGTTTTCACTCAAATATGTTCGTGTAATTTAGCGAAGCAGCGGAATCATTCACGTTAATCTCTGGCAGCCTAGCTAGATGGACAGATTTCCCTGACATCTGATACGTTGTACAGCTGACGGTAGCTAGCGATGGTAGCCAAATCTAAAAGGAAAACGAAGCTAGTCTGCTACCTAGACGTTCTGACTGAATTCTTATTGTGGTTGTTGTAACGTCATTTCCCAAACCAATATAGCGTTCGCTAGCTACCTTTCGTTCGCATAAAGAAACAGCAGTCGGCGGATGTACCGAAGAGATGACATGCACAGCTAACGAGTAAGATGGCTAACCTCGCTAAAACGACAAATTAGCCATCTGTTTCGAGTAAAACCATCTGCTCAACTCGTCATTGCGCTGGGCAATCGTAGATTAGCGTTAGCTAGCCCGTGGTAGCCAGTTGGAAAATACACATCGACAACGCTACAGTTCGCTTGCTAAGTTACGACAACCGTTAGCTAGCTAACGTTACTTTTCTTTTGTTTGCTACCTAGCGATATTTGTAGCCAGTTCACTAAATTGGGTTAGCTAACTTTTCTAGACTACTAGTTAGCCAGTAGCTAACGCGTACACGGAGAGTGGAGACAAGGGAAAAAACTGCTGGCTAGCTAACTACTAGCAAATCTTTTGTTTCAATTCCCAAAAGCTTCATAAATAGACTAGTTGTCTGGAGTTAGGGTCATCGTTAGTTGGCTAGCCAGCTAATCACACAATCAAGAAATTCAACAAAACAGTTTTGAAACACATAAAAGACGTAATATAACCTTACTCTATTTAAAACTTTGCTGACTGACTTACCATTTCCAAAAACGCTGGGGTCTGAGATGCTAACAGCACTGAAATGCAGAGGTAAACAAACTGTGTGGCTAACGACCGTCGCCTGGAAAATTCAAGTGACAACACATTCGAGCAATAGAAAGACAAGTTCGTCCTCGTAGTAAACTTTCTGGCCAATTGGAAACGCGCGTAGGCGGGACGCGACACACTTGGGTTTGTTTGACTGCGGCACTTCTGTCTCCTAGCAACAAGCGGGCAAATTGGCGCCGAGCAAAAAAGGAAATAGGGTGCGCATGCTCACTGGGATCAGAATGTAGCTAAAGAAAATATGGTGCGCATGCTCACTGTGATTAGAATGTCGCTAAAGAAAATAGGGTGCGCATGCTCACTGAGATTAGAGCGAAACTAGAAAAGTAGTCGGCTCGTAGTGTTGTGATGTTAAATTAGTCACCTCTTGTGCAAGGCTTGTGCATTTGTTACACTGTTTTTGTCAGTGTGTCGTTGTGCACTATTATGCTGCAAACAATGTGTAACTAGATGGAATTGGGACACCTGTTGAATTAACCCGTCGGCGAAGTACAGCTAGCTAGATAGCTGGCTAGCGACCTGTAATACGGTGAGGCTCATATTGGTGTTCACGCCACGCGCTTTATGATTATGCGAATATTATAGCTAGATAAAAAGGCCCTTATAATTTGAAAGCCGTCGCCATTGTGTATAATAACGTTCTGTCATTTAGCCACGTTAGTAAATATTGTTAACGTCGTAGAGGCGATTTCTTTTGTCTAAACATTAAAGGGACGCGAATTGTCTGCCCACTTCAGCTCCGCAGAAAGATGTCGATTTTAATTTGAGATCCTTTGTGTGTGTGTGTGTGTAAGTGTGTTGTGGCAAGAGCTGCATTTATTTTGGATCAACAGTTAACCACAAGGAGAGTACAGATGTAGATGCAAAAATAACAACAACAAAAAACAACCCCACACAACTTCTGAGAAGAGCAAATGTGAAAGTCTATATTTATGTATTTAATTTATTTAAAAGGGACAGCACATAGTAATCAATGTATGTAGTGGTTCTGTGTGGCTCAGTAGGTAGAGTGTGGTTCTGTGTGTCTCAGTAGGTAGAGCGTGGTTCTGTGTGGCTCAGTAGGTAGAGCGTGGTTCTGTGTGGCTCAGTAGGTAGAGCGTGGTTCTGTGTGTCTCAGTAGGTAGAGCGTGGTTCTGTGCGGCTCAGTAGGTAGAGCGTGGTTCTGTGTGTCTCAGTAGGTAGAGCGTGGTTCTGTGTGTCTCAGTAGGTAGAGCGTGGTTCTGTGTGTCTCAGTAGGTAGAGTGTGGTTCTGTGTGTCTCAGTAGGTAGAGCGTGGTTCTGTGTGTCTCAGTAGGTAGAGCGTGGTTCTGTGTGGCTCAGTAGGTAGAGCGTGGTTCTGTGTGGCTCAGTAGGTAGAGCGTGGTTCTGTGTGTCTCAGTAGGTAGAGCGTGGTTCTGTGTGTCTCAGTAGGTAGAGCGTGGTTCTGTGTGTCTCAGTAGGTAGAGCGTGGTTCTGTGTGTCTCAGTAGGTAGAGCGTGGTTCTGTGTGTCTCAGTAGGTAGAGCGTGGTTCTGTGTGGCTCAGTAGGTAGAGCGTGGTTCTGTGTGGCTCAGTAGGTAGAGTGTGGTTCTGTGTGTCTCAGTAGGTAGAGCGTGGTTCTGTGTGTCTCAGTAGGTAGAGCGTGGTTCTGTGTGGCTCAGTAGGTAGAGCGTGGTTCTGTGTGGCTCAGTAGGTAGAGCGTGGTTCTGTGTGTCTCAGTAGGTAGAGCGTGGTTCTGTGTGGCTCAGTAGGTAGAGCGTGGTTCTGTGTGTCTCAGTTGGTAGAGTGTGGTTTTGTGTGTCTCAGTAGGTAGAGAGTGGTTCTGTGTGTCTCAGTAGGTAGAGCGTGGTTCTGTGTGTCTCAGTAGGTAGAGTGTGGTTCTGTGCGGCTCAGTAGGTAGAGCGTGGTTCTGTGTGTCTCAGTAGGTAGAGCGTGGTTCTGTGTGTCTCAGTAGGTAGAGCGTGGTTCTGTGTGTCTCAGTAGGTAGAGCGTGGTTCTGTGTGTCTCAGTAGGTAGAGCGTGGTTCTGTGTGTCTCAGTAGGTAGAGTGTGGTTCTGTGTGTCTCAGTAGGTAGAGTGTTAGAGCGTGGTTCTGTGTGGCTCAGTAGGTAGAGCGTGGTTCTGTGTGTCTCAGTAGGTAGAGCGTGGTTCTGTGTGTCTCAGTAGGTAGAGCGTGGTTCTGTGTGTCTCAGTAGGTAGAGCGTGGTTCTGTGTGTCTCAGTAGGTAGAGCGTGGTTCTGTGTGGCTCAGTAGGTAGAGCGTGGTTCTGTGTGTCTCAGTAGGTAGAGCGTGGTTCTGTGTGTCTCAGTAGGTAGAGCGTGGTTCTGTGTGGCTCAGTAGGTAGAGCGTGGTATTATATTATGATGTTATTATATTGTCATGTTTTGCTCTGATTTGAGATGGCCATGCCGGGCTGTGTGGCGGTGAAGCAGGGCCGGCACATCGGACTGCAGCAGCTGGCGGCGCTGGCGGCGACGACCAACGGCTTCCTGGGCCCCAACAAAAGGTGCAAGTTCGTGGTGGACCAGCAGGGCGGCGACTCCTCCCTGGTGTGCTCCTCTTGGCGTCTCCTGGAGCAGCTGGACCTGAGCTGCGCCGCCGGACAGCTGCTGAGCGAGAGCGCGCGGGCGCAGCAGCGGGCCTTCGGCACCGGCACCGGCGCCCTGCTGCTGCTGGCGGGCGCGTGGAGCGCCGCGGCCCTGCGCTGCGCCCGCGAGGGTGTGCCCGTCCTGCACGTGGCGTCGGCGCTGTCCGAGGGGCTGGCCGCGTGCCTGGAGGCCTGCGAGGGGATCCGCCTGCGCGCTCCGGAACGACCGCGGGGCCCCTCCCCCAGACCCGCCTCTCCGCCGCGCCCCGCCTCTCCGCCGCCCCCCCGACCGCGGGGCCCCTCCCCCAGACCCGCCGGCCCCGCCTCTCCGCCGCCCCCCCGACCGGGAGCTCTCGGATCCCGGGATGGGACGCTCGAGCCGCCGTCCGCCCAGAGAGGACGAGGATAAAACTGACGCACAGCAGGCATTTCGGCCCCAGTGGGCGGGAGCGGTCGCCCTCGGGAGCCGCTGAGCGCGTGGACGTTCCCCGCCTCGCCGGCGCCCTGAGTCACGGCTGCGCGGGCGGGGCGAGCCTGGTCGTCGAGGCCAGCAGGATCCAGGCAGAGAGCGGCCGCGGGATGTTCGACGTGGCCAAGCTGGTCACGTGCCTCCTGGCCGGGCCGCCCGAGGGGAGCGCGTGCGCCGTGCGCGGCTTGGTCACCCTCGTCCCCGAGGAGCAGGCCCTGAGCGCCGGGCGCCTGGAGGGCCGGAGCCTGCGCGTCGCCATCTTCAGCGGGGACCTGAGCGAGGACTACCGCCACCTGGGCCTGGGCGGGCCGCAGGACGTGAGGCGCGTGGCCCCCGCGGGGGCGGGGCTGGGCCCCGGGGCCGGCTGGACGGCGGAGACGCTGGCCGCTCTCCTGAGGCTGAGGGTGGACGTGCTCCTGGCCGGCGGGGCGGTGGCAGCGAGCCTGAGGGAGCGCTGCGTCGCGCCCGGCGGCGGCCCCCTGGTGGTGGAGGGGGTGAAGCGCGGCGTGCTGGCGGACTTCGCCGAGACGACGGGCGCCGTGCCGGTGGCCTACGTGTCCCAGCTGAGCGAGGACTGCGTGGGCGGGGGGGCGCGCGCGTCCCTGTGGCAGGGGGGGCGGCGGGGCTGCGGGCGTGGCCCTCAACGTCCGGGCAGACGGCACAAGGCTGGTGACGGCTGTCATCACCAGCTGCGTCCGCGCCAAGCTCCCGATGCTGGAGGACCGGTTCTGGGGCTGCGCCCACCGGCTGCACCACGCGCTCCGGGATGGGGCGGTCCTGCCGGGCGCGGGGGTCACCGAAATGCTCTGCGCCCGCCGCCTGCGGGACCTGGCGAGGGAAGGGGGGGGCGGGGGCGGCGCGCGGCCAGAGGGGGTCCCCAACCCCTACAGGGGCGCGGTGCTGCTCCGCATGGCGGACGGCTGGGTCGAGTACGTCGCCACGGTGATGTGGAACTCTGGGGCGTGCTCCTCCAAGATGGACGCCTGGACCCTGGTCGAGCGGTCGCTGGAGGGGACCGGCCCGTTTGCCCATCTCCACGGGGACCGGGCGGTCGTCTACGACAACGCGGCGGCCAAGCTGGAGGCCTGGAGGCGGGCCTTGGACCTGGTGCTCCTGGTGCTGCAGACGGACGCCGAGATCGTCACCGGCTTCGACGCCAGAGACGCCAGAGACGCCGCCGCCGTGCGGGACTCGGATCTCATCTTGCTTTGAGGAGGAGAGGGGGACGAAAGAGACGCTTTTATTCCCCCGTCCGGGAATGAATAGAAAACCTTATGAACTTTCATCCCCTTTCAAGGAAGTTGTTTGGCGTTTTGTGTCTCGCTCACGTGCACCACGATCGACATGCGCACTCCAAACGGGTCTTGGCATAAGGTGCCGAGTCGAAGTGGCACTTAATACTTGAAAGAGTGAGACTCGCACACTTACTAGACGCTCTAAAAATAAGTGTAGTGGATTAATGTAACCGTGCAGGTGGGTTAACGTTTGGACCCTTGGGTCTTCATCAGAGGTTATTTGGGGTTTTCTGTTGTATAAACACCGTACCTACCTTGCACATAGCATTCTTCAAAAATGTGAACAATGGGCCGGCGCTGGCCACGGCGACCGGGGTTCGATTCCCCGTCGCGCCAGAGTCGGCTCTGGCCGGGAGCGCCACCGGGGCGGCAAATGGCTGTCCTCCCCAGGGTTCACAGTTTGCTGCGCACAGGAGTGGTTCTGGGGTGCCGGAATTACAGTCGACGGCTCGGCGAGTGCTGTCTCGGAGGAGGCGGCGCTTCGCCTTTGTCACTGCCGGTCACAAGACTACGGCAGTGAACTACGAGGGAGGGGATTGAACTAAGCACAGCGGGAGTAATTGGCTACCAAATTGGGAGAAAACAGGGTAAAATCGAAAAAAATAAAATGTGAACAATTGTGCATTGGTATCCACGGTTAATGTGCCAGTAAAAAGATCCATTAAAAATTTTATTAATAATCAACATTTCTAACGACATTTACCATATAGAAAATGAGCGCATATTGTCTGTAGATATTGGTGCTGCCACCAGAGGGAGACAAATGTCGGAATACAGCGCGACTCAACCTGTTGCCCAGTTAATGGAGAGTTTGACCTTTTGACCCTTTTGTCTGCCTTTTGTGTTTTCATCGTCGTACCAGAAGAAACATTACTTTATATAATTTAGAATTATCATTATTGCTCATTGATAAATGTGTTGGGAACCACTGTTGTACACCAGTTATCATTCTTATTATAATAATAATAATAATAATAATAAATAATAATGCTCTTTATAATGGACATAGTGTGATTTGAGTGATTCTCAAAGTCTGCAGTCCCACCTGCATAATGCGTTAGAAATGTGCCAGTATCTGCATCGTAGTTTTCGCTTGTCACTGTGTCATTTTAACGCAAACATGAGCCTCATCAGGGGTTTTGAAATGCCTGACAGGCCCTTCGAATGACCGGTTACAGGGTGCCATCACACTACAAACATTCAGTAGCACGCTCCTCATGAACGAGCGCCGCGTGTAGCCTTTTTCAACGAATGCCCTGTTAGATTGCGTCTCTTTTCCTCGGCCATTTTACTCACCATTTCCTGTAAACAACTCTGCGCTTGATTGGCCAATTTGCTGTGCTGGACACACCCCTAGGACGAAAGCCGTTCACAGTTACGTTTCATATAACTTTTATGTACAGGTAAAAAACAACTTTTTATTTCATTGTCTTTTTGTCTATTTGTTGTAGGTTATACAAACCTGGTTTATTGATGTTGATGTAGCCTGCACTTGTTATTTGTGTGATATGTGATTATGCTTTTTAGAAAAAACGTTTTGTATCATGATTTAATTCTCTTATAGTTTGTAGGAATTGTGATTAATTAAACAACGGATGATTGATTGCGTGTGGCATGGCGCTAATACAATATATAATAATGTCAGATTACAGAGCAAGGACGACTCATTTAAACATGAAAACTGGTGTGTAGGTTTTGCGTTGAACAGTGGCCGTCACCTGGTGAAAATACCTTACAATAAATATTTTTCACAAAAAGCTCAACTTTAAACTGCCGTGTGTGATTGTATATCCCATCTAAGAGTAGAGTGTGTTCGTGTGAGACCTCTGATACAACCTTGACTCGTTACCTCGGCTTTGTGTTGGATTGCCTCGAGCAAACACGCACTAAGGCAGAGGCAGCCCCCATAGGACCGAAATTACCGTTCTCCTTAAAGGACGCTACCCTTCAATACGCTTGAGTTAGGCGCTCACCTTCTCTGTTCACTCCCGGGTAGGGTGGCCATACGTCCAGCATTATACGTGGTTCTGTGTGGCTCAGTAGGTAGAGCACAGCGTTGGCAACGCTTAGGTTGTGGGTTCAGTTCCCACTGGGACCACATGTACTGAAAAATGTATGCATTCACTACTGTAAGTCGCTTTGGATAAAAGCGTCTGCTAAATGGCATGTATTATTATTATTATGCCGGACAGTCCGGTTTAGCGCTCTGTCTTCCGTCCGGCACGATCCTCTACCCGGACGCCCATTTGTCCTCCTTTTGAAGTCTAGACTAGAAAAACAATTCTTCATTAAGTCACGTTTGAAGATTCGAGCGTGCTTCTTATTGGTTTATGTATTTGTCAAATAACGAATCTCCCGTGTCCATCGGTCTAATAAATGCCAACAAATACCACGCTTTACGATGACGTTCTTGCGTACACTGTGGGCGCGAGGGGCAAGCTCGGTTTTTCTTTAAGGTGCTATCGGAATGTTATCGTAGCCAGCCCTGCAAAATGACTCCACACAACCCAGAGTGGCAGCCAAGGAAAGGGTGGGTGCTATCGAACGACATCCTACAGTTTCAATCTCAGTTAGTCTGTATAGGTTATGGTTTTAAATTGGTCATGTAAGTACATGTTAAAACGCCGCTGCCGTAAGTGTCCTCCATTCTGGGGTTTTGGAAATAGCCACCCTATCTCCAGGGGACACAACCAGTTCTTACACGCAGCAGCGCCACCCGCTAATAACGGAGATGTTGTCATGTTATATCGGGTATTAATATCTTCACCGCCTTCATCTCTTTTATGGTCGTTTTTTTATATATATGTGTATATATACATATATAGCTGTGGTGGTATCCAAAGCCGAAGTTGACCGACGAGGTCAGTTAATTTTATTTAGCGAGTGCAAAGTGCCTAAGCCAGTAGTACTGCTGTCGTGGAGTGTAGCCAGGCCCATTCACGTGGTAGGCTAATAAACAGCGTTTGACTTTGTCGGCGTGTCAGGGTCAACTTTACCAACATTGAAAGGCTGCTAAAAGAGAACGGATTTAACCCTCTACTGTGCGGCGTTGTGCTGACGTTGTGCTGACGTCGCGCGTGGTGGGTGTTTCCTGTCTGTTTGCGCGCGCGCGCACACACACACACACGCGCTCGTGCGCGAGTCTCATTGTGAACGTTTCCGAGCCCCGCCGCAACACGGCGCGAGTGCACAAAAACGATGCGAAAGTAACGGCGTTGGGTGTTTCCCCGTGAGCAAGTTCGTTTTTTGCCGCCCCCCCTCCCATTTACATTCACATTTACGACATTTAGCAGACGCTCTTATCCAGACCGACTTACAAAAGATGCGCTTAAACATGGTAAGATAAATCACGTTTAGTTCAAGAGATCAGTGTAGCAACACTGCAATAGACATCATTGTAGGCAGCTGCACACCGTACCTGTGTGTGCTCTGCATAGGGGTGTGTGTGTGTGTGCTCTGTAGAGGGGGGGTGTGAGAGTGTGTGTGTGTGCTCCGTAGGGGGGTGTGTGTGCTCTGTAGAGGACAGACACTCATATTTGACACACTAAAAACACTTCCAGAGTAGCCTTCTTTCACCTAAGAAACATAGCTCAAATTTGGCACATTCTGTCATTAGAGGATGCAAAAACATGCTTTTGCCACATCGAGGCTAGACTATTGTAATGCCTTATTATCTGGCTCCTCTAGTAGCTCTCTAAAGAGTCTTCAACTAGTACAGAATACAGCGGCACATATTTTGACTAGATCCAAGAAGTATGAGCACATTACTCCTGTGTTAGTGTAGCGGATGGGCTCACGTGAGCGAACGCTGCCGAGTGACGTGGATAGGAGTGCGATTAGTTCCCGGAGTTAGGGACCTGAGTCTTTAGCTCGGCGAGCTTAATCGCTCTCTTGTCGCGTCGGAGATCCCCTCGGTTCGAAACTCGCTGCGGGCAGAACCAACACCGTCACATTAGCATCACTACATTGGCTTCCTGTTAAATATCGCGCTGCTAACTTTTAAAGCAGTGAACGGACTTGCACCTATATATCTGACCAAAATGATTGCCCCTTATAAGCCAACACGACTGCTTCGTTCATAAGAAGCCGGCCATCTATTACTCCCTAGAATTTTGAAAAGCACAGCTGGTGGTAGAGCCTTCTCTTTTAGAGCTCCTCTGTTGTGGAACGGTTTACCAAAGCATGTTAGGGATTTGGACACAGTTTCAATTTTTAAGTGTAGATTAAAAACCTATCTTTTCGCCTACTGCCAAACATAGTCTAGGTGGAGAGATGGAGAAGGCCGTGCCCTAGTGTCTTATGGAGTGAGAAACTTTCCATACTGTCACCTCAACGTGTTACCACCACTGTTATGCTGGTTATCCATGATCGGGTGTGGATGGTTTGGAATTCTCTCATGGCTGCGTGTATTCTCTGTCCCTCTCCTAATAGGTATGCTGCCATAGCTTACACCTGTCGGGGCTATCTGCATATTTCCTATGCTTGTGCTCCCCTGCTCTTACATAATGCTACTGGCTAGAGCATTGCTTTTTTTTCTGACTGCATGTTCTCTTCTCTGCCTCGGCACCCGCCCCCAAGCCCTAGATCCTGTGAGAAGTGTGAGCTGCCCCCATCAACCCTCACCCCCACGCCTACCCCAGTTCCTGGATCTGGACCCCCTTCACGTGGTTTAGCCCCCCCCCACTGAATACCTAACTCAGGAGGCGCAAAGTCATTCAGCCCTGAGTCACCTTGGACTGACCATGATATGGTCTTTTTTGGACACACCCTGTGCCGGCCAGAAGAGGATGGGCTCCCCCCCCTTTTAGTCTGGTTCCTCCCAAGGTTTCTCCCAAAGTTTTTCCTTGCCACTGTCACCTTTAGGCTTGCTTTTGGGGGGGTCTAGGCCTGGGCTCCCCCTCTGTTAAGCGTTTTGTGACAATTCAATTGTGAAAAGTGCTATACAAATACATTTGATTTGATTTAGAGGGGTGTGTGAGAGTGTGTGTGTGCTCCGTAGAGGGGTGTGTGAGAGTGTGTGTGTGCTCCGTAGAGGGGTGTGTGAGAGTGTGTGTGTGCTCCGTAGAGGGGTGTGTGAGAGTGTGTGTGTGCTCCGTAGAGGGGTGTGTGAGAGTGTGTGTGTGCTCCGTAGAGGGGTGTGTGAGAGTGTGTGTGTGCTCCGTAGAGGGGTGTGTGAGAGTGTGTGTGTGCTCCGTAGAGGGGTGTGTGAAAGGTTTTGGGGGTTTTTGAACGCAGAACAAGCGCAGCCCTTCTCCGGGCTCATTGAGAGCGGCGTTTGTCTGGTTTCCTGTTTCCTGGCCCACATGGGCTCGCAGAGGCTGCAGGTGAGGTTTGGCGCTGGCCCGGGAGGCCCGTTTCCTGTCGCGAGGCCAAGACCGAGCAGCTGACAGGGCTCCCTGTGTGAGACCCCCCCTCATTTCCACAGCACCGTCAACACCAATCCAGGAATACACCCTCTCATTTAGCTGGTCCGGTCCGGTGTGCGCTGCCTGTCAGGCAGTGTATGTGTGTGTGTGTGTGTGTGTGCTCTGTAGAGGGATGTGTGAGTGTGTGTGTGTGTGTGTGTGTGTGTGTGTGAGTGTGTGTGTGTGTGTGTGTGTGTGTGTGTGTGTGTGTGCTCTGTAGAGGGCAGAGTGTGTGTGTGTGTGTGTGTGTGTGTGTGTGTGTGTGCTCTGTAGAGGGATGTGTGAGTGTGTGTGTGTGTGTGTGTGTGAGTGTGTGTGTGTGTGTGTGCTCTGTAGAGGGGTGTGTGAGAGTTTAAAATGAAACACAGGCGTAGTACCAGCACGTGTCGTGATAATCGAAAGCGATGTCGAGGAAACGCACTCCGTTTATAGTTGGAGGAACAGACAGGCTTTTTTGTGCCGGGGCCCAGGAGAGCTGTCAGAAAACATGTTGGGGGCGATCGGCAGAAACCTACCCGATTTCACCCGATTTCACCCCTCGCCACCGTGCCTATGAGTACAGCCACGCTCAGAGGCGTCGGTTAAGGAACGCGAACGTGCGCTACACAATATTACGTCACTCCCGGCTCTCATTCGCTCGGTTTGCCTTGCTGCGCGGTGCAGTCGGTGAGGGATGTGGTTCAAAACCCACATTTAACGCGATTACACGAAGGGGGCAATAAGAACGTGGCCCCATGGGGTCCCTGGAGAACCACTGGGCCTTCTGCCTTTCCTTGTTTATTTGGTGAGTTGATCCACCTCACCTGGTTCCACGGGCCTAAATTGGTTTCTGATTTCAAGGCTAAAACGGCGAGAGGAACTGCTCCCCCTTACCTCCAGACACTCATCACACCCTACACCCCAGCCAGACCCCTCCGCTCCGCCTCCTCTGGCAAACTGACTGTCCCATCCCTCCGGGCGCCTGGCAGCCGCTCCTCGCGGTCTCGCCTCTTCTCTGTCCTCTGTTCTCTTCCGCAAGACACTCAAAACCCACCTTTTCAGACTCCACTACCACTGAATTCACCATCTAGCTAATTGTCATCACCACTGCCTACTTGTTTAATACTTTTGTATATGTATACTTGTTTACTCCGCAAAAAATAAATAAAAATTACTAACCGTTTCCTTCCCAGTGTTACAGGTACGGCACGCAGCTGCCAACAATGATGTCTATCGCTGTATTACTGCACTGATCTCTTGTGCGAACTATGATTGTTCTTACCGTGTATTAATGCACATCTTGTAAGTCGCTCTGAGAGCGTCTGCTAAATGCTTCAAATGTAAAATGTAATGTAGGACAAAAACGAGGGAGGCTGTCACCAAAACCTGTCACACCGAGAGTGAGTTCTGAAACGCACTTTTACAGACTGGTGATTGCAAGATAGTTACACAGTTAACGACTTGAGTAACAAACCAAACCAGCAGGCCCTGCGGCTCTCCAGGGTCTGGGTCGGCCTGCCAGCCAGATGAGCGCTTCTCCGACCCCAGTGGCGATTTTAGACCCTATTTAGAGGGGGGGGCTTTAGCCCCCTGAAAATATTTAGTCATTCTTTTCTAAAAAACATTTTTACTTAATATCTATTTTTAAAAATACCACAGATAGAGAGGGGTGTTTCAATTTTGAGAGCGACCACAATTGTGGGATTTTTGTTTTTGGGGAATGTAACAGTAAATTAATTTAAAATGTAGGCTTGTGCTTTTTATGTGTAGCCTACATCTCACATTCTCATTGGGGCTGAGCCCTGCTAAAGGTCTAGTCCTAGAATGGCCCCTGTTGCCCAAGCTGGGGCACAAACGCAGACCCTCTCTGCCCTGGTTGTTTCTCCTCAGGTATAGGGCGTGTGTTTCTCCTCAGGTATAGGGCGTGTGTGTTTGAGGAGGTATAGGGCGTGTGTGTCTCAGGTATAGGGCGTGTGTTTCTCCTCAGGTATAGGGCGTGTGTGTTTGAGGAGGGTATAGGGCGTGTGTCTCAGGTATAGGGCGTGTGTGTTTCTCCTCAGGTATAGGGTGTGTGTTTCTCCTCAGGTATAGGGCGTGTGTGTTTCTCCTCAGGTATAGGGCGTGTGTTTCTCCTCAGGTATAGGGCGTGTGTTCCTCCTCAGGTATAGGGCGTGTGTGTTTCTCCTCAGGTATAGGGCGTGTGTGTTTCTCCTCAGGTATAGGGCGTGTGTTTCTCCTCAGGTATAGGGCGTGTGTGTTTCTCCTCAGGTATAGGGCGTGTGTGTTCCTCAGGTATAGGGCGTGTGTGTGTGTTTCTCCTCAGGTATAGGGCGCGTGTGTTTCTCCTCAGGTATAGGGCGTGTGTCTCAGGTATAGGGTGTGTGTGTTTCTCCTCAGGTATAGGGCGTGTGTCTCAGGTATAGGGCGTGTGTGTTTGAGGAGGGTATAGGGCGTGTGTGTGTTTCTCCTCAGGTATAGGGCGTGTGTGTTTGAGGAGGGTATAGGGCGTGTGTGTTTGAGGAGGGTATAGGCGTGTGTGTTTCTCCTCAGGTATAGGGCGTGTGTTTCTCCTCAGGTATAGGGCGTGTGTTTCTCCTCAGGTATAGGGCGTGTGTGTTTCTCCTCAGGTATAGGCGTGTGTCTCAGGTATAGGGCGTGTGTTTCTCCTCAGGTATAGGGCGTGTGTCTCAGGTATAGGCGTGTGTCTCAGGTATAGGGCGTGTGTGTTCCTCCTCAGGTATAGGGCGTGTGTGTTTCTCCTCAGGTATAGGGCGTGTGTTTCTCCTCAGGTATAGGGCGTGTGTGTTTGAGGAGGGTATAGGGCGTGTGTGTTTCTCCTCAGGTATAGGGCGTGTGTGTT
>JAINUG010000416.1:246793-261793 GCA_029706075.1 Aldrovandia affinis
GTGGGGGGGATAAGATTACACAGACCCTGGTCTCCTGCCAGCTGCCCTGCTGTAAACACTCGAGTGCAGGGCAGAGAGAGAGAGAGAGAGAGAGAGAGAGAGAGGGGGAGAGGCTGTGACAGAGGGAAGCCCCGCACATCGCCGCGATCGGCGGAACATGAGAGCCGCGAGACTCTCTCCTGTAGCGCGGGACAGCGTCGGTGGAGATCGGTGGAGAGGAGGAAGAGAGTCGCGAGCGAGGAGCAGCGGGCAAGCGAGGAGGAGCGAGCGGGCGAGCGAGTGAGTGAGCCCAGCGCAGGGAGGAGGAGTGGGGGGTTCGGGACGAGAAGCTCTTTCACTTACGCCGAGGAGAACAGGGCGGCCTGAGGGGCGAGCGAGGACTGGACAGTTTCCCTCGCCGAAATGGCCACGGGGGAAATCACCACTCTCCCCGCCGCACCTGAGGGGGGGGGCAGTGGCACTTTCCCCCCCAGCAACTTCAAGGAGCCCAAAAGGCTGTACTGCAAAAACGGGGGTACTTCCTGAGGATCACGGCGGACGGACGTGTGGACGGGGTCCGGGACAAGAACGACCCCAGAGTAAGTGCCTCTGTTTGTTTCTCTCCTCATTTTCCAAGGGAGGCAGAGCTTTGTGTGTTTAAAGTTTAGAGTTGGTGCACATGGTGGCTGCTTGCACTTTTCCTAGGAAAGCCCCCACAACAATGTTTGCAGTGCTGAAATCAAGGAAGTGGACTTTTACATCTGCTTTTTTTTTTTTTTTTACAAATTCATTTGTAAGGAACATTTTGTTTATTTTTCTTTTTAAGCAGATTCCATCCGTGCCAATATATGAAGTTCTGTGCGCTGTCAGGTTCGGACAGTCGCTGCTGTTTTAACATTTTATTTCACAACCGGGAGGGACACGAGGCTGAAATTTTTTCTTACAATGACATCAGTGCTTTGGGGCTTCCAAATCTTGGAAAGAGGACCCACAAAATAAACCCCTTTTTTTAAACATTTTATTTCTATTTTCCGTTTTTCTCCAAATTTGATTGCCAATTATACCTCTATTTATTTCGATTCCCCACCCCCATGAGTCCGCCGCCCGTCCTCCAGGAGCGAGACACACATTCCTGGCCGATTATTCCCGACTCTTCCGAGACGGAAATTCTACCACGGACGCCTTTTACCTGCTCCTCGACGGACTCGTGCCGGCTCTCCCTCCCCCCTCCCAGCCAAATGCCGCCTCGGATCGGGGCTGACGACCAGGGCCGGTCTGGTAGAGACGCGGGTTTCGAACCGCGTCCCTGACAGGCAGCGCACACCACACCGGAGCAGCCAAAGTGTGGCGCGTTGGACCGATACGCCCTCCGCTGCCCCTAAATAAAACCCTTTTAGTCCTATCTGATTTTATCGGAGTTATGATTCCATAATTACCTGTGTGCGTACATCCTGTTTAGTCACGTCTTGCTTTCCAATGTGCGCCAGAAGAAAAAAAGAAAAAAAAAAAAAATCAGGATTTGAATCAAATTTGAGACCATAGCAACCTCAGTATTACTGAGATTGTGTAAACCCGGACTTTCTGACTCTGCCCACACAGTTCAAAACCGATGGTTTGTAACCAATGATGTGCCGCACAGGAATGTACGTGATGTGAGGGAAGGGCGTGCTGATATCAGGCGCCGTGCACGCGCACGCACATCTACAGCTGTGAGGGTTCCGTCGGGTCACGGCCAACGTTTTACCGCAGGAGGAGTCGTCTTCCTCCGGGCGTGTTGCACACGACCGTGAACCACGTCATGCCGTTTAGCGCCGCGGTCGATGTCAATATCCCGTCACCCCAAAAAGGTACGAAAGAGTGTGAAGAGAGGTTCAGCGTGAAACGGTCGAGCGTGGTATTTCCAGTGAATCATAAGTGTTGGTGTGAAAGGGAGAGGGAGCGTATTTCATAACAGAATGTTCAGAAAACAGGAAAACAGTTCTGGTCAGGTCTCGGCAAAGTTCAGTCAGTGAAACATTGTCGAAACATTGGCCTGACGCAGCTGGATATTGCATGGCGATAGGATGTGGCTGTTTTTTCCAATAAGCGTTTAGTGACCTGGGTGCCGTGTTTCCTCCTGGCCTGGTTGTTGTGTTATGGTCTAATAATAACACAATCCTTTCTCATCTTTATTTGCACACAGTTAGTGGGAAAGATGGCATTGCTGTTGCTGTGATTAGCAATGTAAACCTAATTACTTGCTTTGAGTTAAAGATCATCCATCTTCAGCTAACTCTGGCAGGGGGCAATGGTGGAATGGCTCACCGCTGGGCGGTGAGGGAGCAGGAGAGAGCGTGATTTATACCCCAAAGTCCCAAAGCCTAAGGGGCTGCCCAAGGAAATGGCTGCCTGGCCCTTCAACAAATGGGAGCCAGAAAAACGACATGTGCCAGCAGGCCACAGTCACACCTGAACAATGTCAAGCACTTGGGACTAATGAACATATATCAAAATGCCGGGGTGGGGCGGCTGGTGTTGAAAGTGCGTCAGGGCCCGTTTTAAAAATGACCACTGGGACAGGAAGTCCATCTGCCGCACAATCTACGGGTCTTTAAGTGTGTGACTACTCGTCTGCTGGCCCACGCTGTGCACTGTGCTCACAGACTGCATTAAGTCATTACAATAGGGTGGCACTGTAGTGTAATGGTTAGAGAGCTGGGCTTGTAACTCAATGGGTTCAATTCCCAGGTGGGGGCACTGCTGTTGTACCCTTGAGCTGAAGGTACTTAACCTGAACTGCTTCAGTAAAATATCCAGCTGTAAAAATGGATTGGATGTAAAGGAAAAGTGTAAAACTAGTAAGTAAGTAATCTGCCAAATGCCGAAAGTGTAAATGTAAAATGTAAAGGACGACACTGAACCAAGCAAGGCAAATTGAGGGGATTTGCCTTGATTCAAAACAACAAGAGATTTGGGTTCAGTACAGAGCAGAGGCGATTCTAATCGGCCGTATCCCAGTGGAACAGGAAGCAATGATGTCACAGAACACAGACCCATGATGTCATCATTCAGACATGACTAAGCGATAGATCACTGCAGAAGCATCCATGGTCTGGATTCAAATCAACATTCGCCCTCAACTTTCACTTACAAATACATACTCTGGCTTCCATTAACTCAGTTAGACAGATATAAAATACAGGACAACGGCAGACATATAATACACCACAATAAATACACAATTTATATACACATAGAAATGGTAGGTAGAAATGTAGAGCAGTAGGAATGCTTTTAAGACCAATAAAATAAAATAAAAGAACAACCTAAATTAACTGCTTGTGAAGAATAAAACTGACACTGCATTTATTCGTAACTCAAAGTTAAGGATCACCGTTTCACTGTATCCAGGCTGCAGTCTCCACAACGAGTGACTCCTTCATAATTCAGACCCCATTATGCATGCGTGCCTGCAGCATGTGTGTTCAACTGAGTCCAACTGATGAACCAGGTTCAGGCTCTCAGGTAACCAATGAGATGCGCCCTGTTGGCTGTCACTGGGCAACCGACTACAGCAGGAAAGAAAGCAGACCAAGGACAATCCCATTGATTGTAGATGCACGCAGAGTACACATACCAAGATCTGTTTGTTTTCATCTTTCATCGAAAACTAACACAACATATTTACTCAGGAGAACAATTTACTACTTCACTAAGCTCTGCTGACATAATTACAAACAGCTGCAAAAGCTTTTGCAAAGGAAGTGTCCTTTTTCCAAGATTAAAGCACCTGCAGTAGCAAAGAGAACACACAGAGGTCCATATTAATTATGTCAATATCCGGTATTAATTGTTACAAGACCAAAACAACACTGTGTATTAGGAGTGTCCATGCATTATAACTTAAATGAAAAATAAGGTGTCACAACATTTTGAGGAAATGAAAGGCAATGGTGTGCAAACAAAAATGTATACATATTTCAATTTTATAGATATCTTAATTTCATATATGTAATCCTTTCTCAAACAAACATTTAAAAAAAATTGTATCAGTGTTTTATGACATTCTTGAATAACAAATACCACATGAGTAAAAATGTTGTGTTAGTTTTTGATGAACGATGAAAACAAACATATCTTGGTAGTGGACTACCTGTATATTGGGCCCAGGAGAGACTATACTAACTGCACACCTTCTCAAAACTCTTTAGTAAAGCAGAAAAAAGGTGGGACCAAAAGACGTGTTGCCACCTCCCGCGTGGTCTAGTGGTTTCAACGCTTGGCGCTGGCCACGGCGACCAGGGTTCGATTCCCCGGCCGCGCCAGAGTCGGCTCTGGCCGGGAGTCCAACCGGACCAACCTCTTGAACACAGAACTGATTATGCGTTGTTATAATTTATAATTATAAATGATAATTTGGGGGTTGAAATGGGGCTTTGTTTGCTCACTTTACCCACAGCGCACGTGTAATGAGGTTGGTTCCGCCCGCAGCGAGTTTCCAACCGAGGATCTCGACACGACAGAGCGATTTAGCCCGCTGAGCTAAAGACTCAAGTCTCTAACTCTGGGAATGAATCACACTCTTATCCACGTCACATTCTGTAGCGGACGCTCCGCCAGAGCTCACCCGCTACACACGCACATACCTGCTCGACGGACAGGGCTGTTTCGGCTCTATGATTCTCCTCTCCTCTGACGTTTTCTTTGACGAGTCTTAAGGTTTATTCTTTCTTTGATAGACTTTTAAAGGCTTCACTGGAAGTGCAAAGATAGCTATTGAATAAAAAGTATGAAACATGAATTTATAATGATCTTATTATTCTTATAAATATTATTAAAAATATAAATTTAATATCCAATTATTATATTGGTATTATGTTCACTTTAACGTGCGAGTAAACGTGTTTTCATGTATACTACAGTATACAATGCAATATCACTCTGGAAGAAAACAAATCTAGAAATAGAAGAAAATTTAAAATCTATAGTTTAATTATTTATTATTTATTGCATTCTTTTTTGTCTCTTACAATGCAGTCATCAGGGTTTGGTTTGGAAACCCTGAAATGTACTTTTGTTCGGGCCAGTGCATCCTAGGACCACTAGCAAAAAAAGAAAGAAAAGCGTAACCAATATTGTAATGTAACTTGCCGGAAAATAAACTCCAATGCGGAGCACAGAACCTCCCGTGTACCTGGTGAACTTAGTCACCGGAGGAGAAACTGCGCCTGTCCTACGAACCAAAACCACATGCAGCTGTAGGGCGATGCTTCCGTCATACGGAATGCGTGATGCGTAATTACCGTTATTACGGTCGTTAGATGGTTCGAGGGTGCAAATTATTGTGCCCCGAGCCAATTAGGACACGGTTGATCTACCGCTTCCTCTTTCTTTTTTTCTTTTCTTTCCAAGTGCTCGTTTGAAATGAGCAGGTGGCAGACAAGACAGAGAGGGAACAGACAAAAAGGGACAGGGACTCACAGTTTTGTTTTTTTCCTCTTTACACGGACACTACATCGGACCAAACCTGCTTTGAGCGCGTGGGGGAAAAATCTACCCATTTGTGCGATCTCTGATGAGTCGGGCCTATTGCTGCAGATGATTGATGTTAAATGGAGAACGCAGCCTGGCGCGTGATCCAGGTGCAGACGCACCACACGTGCGCATTTCCTTGTGTGTGTGTTATTTTTCTCCACAGTCTAAATACAACTGAGTTAACCACAGGAGACAGGAGCTTCAGATTATAACAAAGACACATGGTTCGCTCTGAGGCCTGGATTCAATCTAAATCTCACCTTAACTCTGACTCGCAAACAAACAAATGTTGTTTGATGTCATGTCACCCTCTGCTCCACACACAGTTCGGTGAGTTCAGCAGTCACCGGGCCTGGCAAGTTAACTCAATAAAATAATAATAAAAAAGGTCAACGTTAAAGCAGCACTCCGACCAAAATCCATCATTTCACGATGTACTACTCACTACACGTCTTGTCGATCCAATCACATGGCACTGTTGATATGTTGTCTTTGTGAATTATTGGCCATTGGCTCATTATATGTGCCATTTGGATGCTCACGGCTCACAGGAGAAAGCTAGGGAGGCCATACGACCGGACAGTCCAGTTTTCAAACACTCTATCCTCCGTCCGGCACGATCCTCTACCCGGACGCCCATGTGTCCTCCTTTTGAAGTCTAGACTGGAAAAACACTAAATTCTTCATTAAGTCACGTTTGAAGATTCGAGCGTGCTTCTTATTGGTTTATGTATTTGTCAAATAACGAATCTCCCATGTCCATCGGTCTAATAAATGTCAACAAATACCACGCTTTACGATGACGTTCTTGCGTACACTGTGGGCGCGAGGGGCAAGCTCGGTTTTTCTTTAAGCGCTAGCGGCCCTGCAAAATGCCCAAACGGAAGACTTCATACAACCCAGAGTGGTCAAAATGTTTTACATGTTAACTTGCCGCTGCCTTAAGTGTCCTCCATTCTGGGGTTTTGGAAATGGCCACCCTAGAACGGACATAAACGCCAAAGTATCAGCAACGCCATGTGATTGGATCGACACGACGTGGAGTGGGTAGTGCATCGTGGAATGATGGATTTTGGTGGGAGAGCTGCTTTGAGGACAAACATCGATTGAATCCGTCTTAGACCCATTGTTCAGTTAACGACGCTAAAGTTAGGCTAGACAGTAAGGCTACAACCATGTTCCTACACTCATACGGGGTTCAGTCTTTCTAATGTAGCCGACTACACTGTCTGTTTCTGCGGTCTATGAGTCTAACGGTGCGATCGCTGTGTGATGTTTTCCAGAGGCAGACATGAGGAGGATAAGATCTTAGTTCTCTGCTTTGTTGGTTCCAATTTTTTTATTTGTGTAATCTTCATTTCCAGTCAAGCTGCAGCTGCAGGCCACATCGGTGGGGGAGGTGGTCATTAAAGGGCTATCTTCAAACCGCTATCTCGCCATGAACAAAGACGGAAGACTGTTTGGAGTGGTAAGTTCAACATTTGACAAACCCCACTGTAATTCATCTTAAAATGTGGTTCTGTGTGGCTCAGTAGGTAGAGCATGGCGTTGACAACGCTTAGGTTGTGGGTTCAATTCCCAATGGGACCACATATACTGAAAAATGTATGCATTCACTAGTGTAAGTCGCTTTGGATAAAAGCGTATGCTAACTGGCATATATTATATTATAAATCCTGAAGCAATAACCCTACTGTCCATAGGCTACTCTAATTTCCCAAAACCCGTACCAAGATTTTTTTTTAAACCATTTTCTGTTCCTAAAAATGGATTAAAAGAGCTTACACTACAAGCACTCAGTGGGAATTAAGTTTGGTCTAAATTTCTCCACACGTGAAACCCGCGACTGCAAGACCGTGGCTTCCAACTGCTAGGCTACTACATTCGGAGCAATACGGCACACGGTGCACTCCAGTAACACTAAAATAACTAAAAAGACAAAAAACCTTGGATCTAGCAGCCTTTCAGTGTAGGCTAATTGATGAGAATGCGCTCAGACGTCTTGCTGCAATTAGGACGCACGGATATAACCACTTTGGCGGAAGTGCCAGCGCCGCTGGTGGGAAACGGAGGAGGTGTCGGCATGGATGTGGTTTTGTGGTTTCAACTGCGACTCTACCAGCGGCCTAACCTCAGAGAGCTCTTTAATCGCAGCCGTGACGGGTGGCTACCGGCCATCCACCGACGCGCGTATTAATAGGCACAGCACCTCTTTCTGATGTGGTCAACGCTACGAAAACAAGTCCCGGCCGCCCGCGGGTATTTAAAACGCTTTGCCCACGTGTTGACACACGCACGCTACGGTCCAGGGAGAATCTTATTCTTTAAGGAATTTCCAAAGGAAAGAGGAAAAGGAAGTGGAACAAGTGTGATAATGTCTTTTTATTAAGAACTTTTTGTTTGTTTGTTATGCGTTTATTATTTGTTATATGTTTAATTTTGCTTAAATATTCTTCAAATGGCTTGGCATCAAATGTAAATAAGGCGAAAAAGCAGCTTTTGTCATTTGGGTAGAGTTCATATCCTTTAAAAAAAAAAATCTTTAATTTTATTTGAGTTTCTTTGACAACGTTGTCTTTCCAGCTGGGAGTTAAATTCTGCCTTTGCTCTCACTGGCTAAGGCACACATATTGACAGGAATATTTTGGCGCAGTCTACTGTCCCCCAAGATTTTCTCATGTTACTATTTTTACATGTGACATTTTAGGCATTTAGCAGATGCTCTTATCCAACTTACAAAAAGTGCATATAGCTATACATGGTAAGGAGACATTGTTAATCGTACATTTTAAATCGATGTGTAATCAAGTATGTTAATCGATGTGCCTTAACAATGTGCTCACAACTTGATCTGATATATCGTTTTTTTATCGTTCAGTGGATCTGTATTTGACAGTAAATATAGATCCACTAAACAGTGAGTATTCCGGCATAGCATTCTGGGAGATGGAGTTCGTAGATTTCATGTTAGATTGGAGAAATGATCTAATTTGTGTTATTTACTGTTTATGACTACTACTACTACTAATACTACTACTAATAAGGAACCTGTGTGATGAGCATATATTTATATTAGGCGGGTAAGTGTAATATGAATTATGTTAATAACATATATATATATATATCAAATATATATATAAATATGAATATTTCCCCCATAACTGCGGGCCCCATGTGATGTTTGGGCCCCAGGCCCAGGCCCTGTCGGCCTGTGCGGAGATCTGGCCCTGAGTATCTGTCAGCTTCCATGTCCCATCCTCACGCTCGCGGGTCACAGTTTGACAGCTCTGTTGAAATTCCCCAGGGCCCAATCCCGCCTGCTGGACCGAGCCCAACGGCACTAATTATATTTACATCCGACACCAGCGCGATTTCTCTCCACTGCGTCTTCCCTTTTCCCCGCAGAAATTAAAGTCAAGCACCGCCCAGTGCCAAGCCTCCTTCAGGACATGGCCTACTGTATAGACTGATTACATAAGAGAACCCCAAACCTGTTTGGATAACCTATATTTGCACAGCCGAAGAAGAAGAAGAAAAAAACCACAACCCACTTGTCGCGTTTGCTTGGAAAAGACGGGTCACGTTGAATTAAAACCGTGGTACGCAGCAGTGGACTTCCACCTTCCTGCAGGTTTCCTTTCCGACGTTTTAACTCCTGTTTTGGTTCTGCTGGCCAGCCAGACCCGGAGGGACGAGGGGGGGGGGAACCGCTGCTCGGTTCTGTAGCGGTACGCACAAGCCCAACGAACAACGAGAAGTCTGTAGGGCCCGTCGCCCCTGGCAACTGAGATCCGTACCAGATGTGAGGGCCTGCGTCATGAAGTCTTCCATAACGTGACGCTGGGCCTCAGGACCCCGCCGTGGCCATCAACACACGCACACGCCATATCCCGCCTTTTGTGGTTGGTCCAGCGGTGAGCCTGCCAGTGGCAACAAACGTGTGTGCAACATTTACTATAAGCTAGTAAGGGCTTCTATATCTGCAGCAGGCATTGCTGTCATGAAAATTGATGAAATCTGAAGGAACTGTAGAATAAGTACTGTCAAAAACGTTTTAAACTCATAATGACGGTTACATACTCATTATGAACTACAGTATGAGGTGTCTGGACTGCGTTCTTTGTTTAGTGAGATATTTTTGGGGGCTTTTTTGTAGAATTTGGTCCGACGTGTTGTCTCACTGTAGATGTAGATCCCGTCTATAGCCAATGATAAGGCATGGACAAGTTGTCCCTGTTCAAAACAACAACGAGAAAAGCACAAAGCTGGTCTCACTCTCTCTCTCTCTCCGGTGCCTGAAGGCACTGTGGAATGAGCTCAAATGAAGAACAGATGAAGGCCTCAGCAGCGACAATGCTCTGTTATGTTTTCCCTCCATTTTAGAACTTTTTGGGACAGTTTGAGAACAGTGACAGCGACCGTCGCTTAATTTCCGATTACTGCTCTGGCACCTGCCTATAACCCCTGTGAGGCAGACCATTTCCTCGTGCCAGGGGCATTCAGTCTTCTAGAGAGTTCTATCTCTCAGTGCTCTATTCTGGAGTGTTCCACTCCTTTGATGACGTCGGCGGCTCTTTATGACGTCATCAATTACAGTCACCTGGAGCGTTACGGCGCGTTCCAGAACAAACATCGCAATGAGCCAGCGCTCCTCGAAGGGTTAGAGGGGCAAATTGCGCACGGATATTATATTATTTTGTCTTTACACAGAGAGTTGTCAATGCCTGGAACAGCTTGCCAGGTCGGGTAGTAGAGGCAGAAACACTTGGGCTATTCAAGTCCAGGCTAGATGCAGTACTGGATACTCTTTAGATTAGGACATGACGAGCCTGGATGGGCCGAACGGCCCGTTCTCCTCATGATGTATTCTTATGTTGTTGAGAGTTCCCGCAGCCTTGTGGCTGTGGCTGCACAGCAGACAGCACTGAGGTCTGAAGAGCAGGTTTGTGTGGGTCAAAGCTGTAAAAGGGGAGATCCCAAACTAAGCAGAAAACACAGCGAAAGATAAAGCTACTTTAACTTCAGTATCTCTGCTGTGAGGGGCCTTGGACAGGCCTTTGGGACAGTCTGGCAATTGTGTTTGTGTCTTTTACCCCCCACCCCCCCAATTGAAAACAGTGACACCGGGTGATTTGTAAAGGATGTGGTTGGTATTTTAGAACCTTTGCAAAGTGACAACAGTAATGACGAATGATTATAGTCACCTAACTAAAGAAAAATGTAAAGTTCCTCAACCTCAGTTATTTTTGTATTCGGCCAACCTTCAGCGCTAAATAAACACTGGGACATTCCACTTTGGGGAATCATTACAGACGAGCCAATCATTTCCTGGATCGCTACGTGTGGGAGGCGGCAGGACGGGAATGTGGGAGGTGCAGAGCTGCTATGAAAGCCAGTCTTACATCTCGCTTACTGTTCAGCTTTTTGTGCTTTGTAAAAGGATTTAATATACGCCATTTAGCAGAAGCTTTTATCCAAAGCGACTTACAGTAGTGAGTGCATACATTTTTTTAAAATGTGGTCCCAGTGGGGACTGAACCCACAACCTAAGCCACAGAGAACCATTTAATCATTAAACATCATTAACACGTGCGTGTGTGTGTGTGTGTGTGTGTGTGTGTGTGTGTGCGCGCGCGTGTGTCTGTGTGTGTGTGCGTGCGTGTGTGCGCGTGTGTCTGTGTGTGTGCGTGTGTGTGCATGTGTGCGTGCGTGTGCGTGTGTGTGCGTGTGTGCGTGCGTGCATGCGTGTGTGTGTGCGTGTGTGTGTGTGTGTGTGTGCGTGTGTGTGTGTGTCTGTGTGCGTGTGCGTGCGTGCGTGTATGTTCTTTCAGAGACGCGTGACAGACGAGTGCTACTTCTTCGAAAGGCTGGAGTCCAACAACTACAACACCTACCGCTCACGGAACTTTCCGGACTGGTACGTAGCACTGAAGCGGAACGGGCAGCACAAGCCCGGCTCCAAAACCAGCCCAGGCCAGAAGGCCATCCTTTTCCTCCCCATGTCGACCAAGAGCTGATCCCCTGACCTTTGACCCCCTGACCTTCGACCCCGCTCTGGACCCGCCCCCTGACCCCCGACCCCGTTCGGGACCCACTGAGGTCCAGGAGCTCTGAACGGATGTGAATACACTGTGTGCGCTCAGCTTGCTCGTCTAACCCCCCACCCCCCCACTCTGCACCTCCTGCCCTCACGCTACCTCTAGAACTTTCCCCCCAAAATTCATTTTATACACACCGGTGTAATGTGAATAAAACGATGTCTTTGTAAAGAAATGACAGGCGTACTTCCGTAACAGAGGGTAAACCCACGCAGGACCTGCGGCGTGACGGACCTGACCCGGCGGATACGCCCCAAAGCCGCCGGCTTGATCTGAAGTCTTTATTTGACCGGCCAGCGTGACCCGGCCGGTAAAAAGACCCAAACGCACCTGAACCGTTTAAACACCTGCACTATCCGCAGCGCAACCGTTTAAACACCTGCACTATCCGCAGCGCAACCGTTTAAACACCTGCACTATCCGCAGCGCAACCGTTTAAACACCTGCACTATCCGCAGCGCAACCGTTTAAACACCTGCACTATCCGCAGCGCAACCGTTTAAACACCTGCACTATCCGCAGCGCAACCGTTTAAACCAGCTCCTCGGCTGTGTGTGTGAGTGCGTGTGTGCGTGTGTGAGTGCGTGCCTGTCTGTGTGCGCCTGTCTGTGTGTGCGTGTGAGTGTGTGAGTGTGTGTGTGTGTGTGTGAGTGTGAGTGTGTGAGTGTGTGTGTGTGTGTGTGTGAGTGTGAGTGTCTGTGTGTGCGTGTGAGTGTGACTGTCTGTGTGTGCGTGTGAGTGTGTGTGTGTGAGTGTGAGTGTCTGTGTGTGCGTGTGAGTGTGTGAGTGTGTCTGTGTGTGGGTGAGAGTGTGTCTGTGTGTGTGTGAGTGTGTGTGAGTGTGGGGGCGCTCAGTCATTTTGGGGGCCCCCCGCTGGCAGTGCCCGGTGGTACAGCTGGTATCTCCTCCCGGGCTGGACGGCGGGCAGCTCCTCCAGGGGCAGGTCGACGTGCTGGAAGCCGTGGCGCAGGCCGTGCAGGAGCAGGAGGGCCCCGCGGCGGGTGATGGGCGTGGTGGCGTCGGTGCGCGCCAGCTCCTCCAGGCCCATCCACTCCGCCCGCAGGCACTCGCGCGGGCACAGGGTGATGCGGAAGGACAGCGGGCGCAGGCGGCACGTCGCGTACAGGTCGGACATGCCGAAGGCGCCGGGGTGGTCGTGCTGCTGCCGCACGCTGAGGAGCGAGCGGAACTCCGCCCGCACGCCCGTCTCCTCGCACACCTCCCGCACCGCCGCGTCACCTGGGGGGCAAGGGAAGGAGAGGGTTTCAAAAATACAATTAAAAAAGAAATCTCCCAATTTAGTAGCCAATTGCACCCCCTATTTTTCATGTTCTATCCCCCCCTCGTATTGTGAGTTCGCTGCCGTAGCCCTGAGACCGGCAGTGACAAAAGGCGAAGTATCGTCTCCTCCGAGCCGGCACTCGCCAGGCCGTCGACCGTAACTCCGGGACTTCAGAGCCACTCCTGTCCGCAGCGAACTTCCTGTCGGCTTCCCTCCCCCCTCCCTGGGGCGGACAGCCAATCGCCGCCCCCCGGTGGCACTCCCGCCCGGAGCAGACGTAATTTTTTATTGATCAAATTAAGAACGAAGGAAACAAAAGAGCAGATATAATATTGATCGGCCCTCTGCATTTGTGCCATGACATTTCTGTTAGCAAGACATACCTATGGATATTAAAAATAAAATGGTAATAAAATGAACAAGCAGAAGTCACGTCTTAACAATACAGACAGCAAGCACACGTAGACATTGCTAATGTTTTCTTTTATTTTTGAATGCACCATTTATGTTATACGTTATGTTGCTGTGACTATGGAGTTAACATTTTAACATTTTATGTAAAACCACTGGTAAATGATCTATTCGACACTGTGGGATCGTCAACATTCACCATGTTTTCTGTATTTTCACTTGGGATGCTGAAAATAGTCTTTAAACTTCTTTTATTTTGAGGGGATGCTTTGCATTTAACTGCTATTTGTTCTGCTTATTAATATATTATAATATCATAATAATTAATATAATAATTAGATATTTACCTCACAATTCTTGCTTATTTGCCCAGATTTAAAAAAAGATTAATTAAAAAACGTTATGTCTGAAAAAACACTTTTCACACCAGGAAAGTGCGGTTATATAATAGTATATATATATATTTTTTTTCTCTTCTTCTCATAGTTCATATGAATAATTTATCTGCAATGTTAGTAAAATATTCTCCTTAGTATGACAGTAATATGTTTTTTTTGTTAATAATCGTAATGCTTTAGCGTTAATGTTTTACCGTTAAGTTAAAGGGTGTTGTTTAAAAATGGGATGGCGTTGGAACAGCTTGGCTTGGTTGTTGTATCGCTTTCCAAAACACGGCACTAATTGGTGGACGGGCCATAGCTGCCTCCACACTCTTGTCTGAAAGTCAACTTTATCATTTGCGTGGAGACTTTAAAAAAAGCTGCTTTTTAATGACTGTAATTTAACAAATTAATCGGAATTGCTCGTCTCTCTGAGGTTTGTGTGTAATTTGTCAGGTTGCTATTTATGAAATGTAAATGCGTAAATTTACGAATGTTAAGCTTGGTTGCGGAAAGCACATTTATGTGAACCAGACGCACGAGATGTTGGGTGCACTGTAAATGAAGAAAGGTTTGGTGGTACAGTTCTGGGAGGTACTTGGCTCAAACGTGCACAGATGCCCTCTTTTAACAACTCACCAATGTTTTCCCCGAGGTTCGAGAGCCCTCCAGGAAACTTCCATGCGTTTTTGGTCTGAAACAAAAGTGGACAGAAAGGATTCTGAATAAATTATCCCAACACATCCCTTAATTTCTGAATGTATTGCCATAGGTACACAGAGAGAACTACTTCTATATCCCCTGATTGATATCACGTGTAAATTATGTTTTTTGCTTTAATATGACAAAAGGGTTTGTTTGGTTGTTTTGGTTATTTGGTGTCTTTGTTTTATCTGAGCTTAAGGTCCATGTTTGCTGTTATACCGATGATGTTCAGGTTCCACTTTGCTTCTCAGCGCTATTTTAACAGAACAAACTTCTAAAGATGATGCTGCTGGAGGGCTGAATTATAATCATAATCGTAAGCTTGTTCAGTTGTGTGCTGTGTATGGTGAAGCCTGTTGTTTTTACACATTGGCATGTCTTACATTTCAGCAAAATCGACCAATATAAAATATTATCAATAAAATGAAAAAAGAAAAATTCAGAAACCGAAGCATGTTATGTTTTTATTGGAATCCCTCTTCCACACATTTTTCAAAATAATATTTTAGTGATGGCTGAAATTATTAACTGTGAGTATGCAGAACATCAAAATTTAAAAAGCCAAAATTCCACTCTACAGAGTTCACAGGGCTACACTGTGATTGGCTGACCTTTGCTAAGTGTTCTTGCT
>JAINUG010000416.1:269293-289293 GCA_029706075.1 Aldrovandia affinis
CGTTGCACCGTGTCCACACGCGCAATAAAAGCCGACCGACTTGCCTCGCAGCAGAACATCGAAGGCACCTTCGCTAACGTCAGGTGGAAAGTCGCGCTCGTTGAGGTACACAGTGACGCCACCGAACCTGTCTACCTCTGCGGCCATCGCGTTGCCATTTGTGCCCTGCTTGCTGTGCAGCCGGCAGCGTGCTCCCAAACACGAGAATAACCGATCTGTCCTTTGGGCTAACGTCACCGCACGCAAACACCCCGCACTTGACGTCGCGAGGACCCGCCATAGCACGGGCAGCGGTTTGCAATTTAGCGCTGCCATAGTCGTCAGGCGAGACTTTGAGGACACGAGACTTGGCGTTGTTTTTCATACGGCACAGATCCGAAAACCGTCAGAATCTTACATAAATAACTCAGGGTGACAAAAGTTGCGTAAAAAAAACCGTAATGCAAGGTGTCAGTCACACACAAATATAAATACATTGCAAGTTCAAAGTGAACGGGTGTTTAATTGCCTCTGTTTACCCACACATCACGGTCTGTTAGCAGCAACGTATTGTTTGTGTGCGACGTGTAAATTGTTGTAACAATAATAAGCGACGTTCACGGTCCTTCACTTCACGGTGGCCGCATGTCTTCAGCAATTACGGTAAGGGGCGGGATCGAGTGAACTTTAACCAGGAAGTTTATGGATAGGCAAACCGGCGTGGGGAGAGAGACACACTCATGTTGTGTTAGAAGTTTAGCAAGAGATAATAATCCAGCCAGTGCGCGGCCATAGGTTTGGGTGTTTTTACAGAATGTCGTCGAAGAAGAAAGGTAAAGGTAAACCCAGGAGGTCGAGTGAAGTTGAGGACGCCAGCGTTTCGGCAGACTCTTCCCTCGACTCTCAAAAACGAGACGCGTCGGGAGTCGGGGACTGCTCAACCTCGTCCGACCACCCCTTCACAGTAACTGACTTCATTGAGAAAGGTAGCTATGCTTAGATGGGTAACGAAAACGCAGACCTTTCTTGAAAATAATACCTGGCAGTCTCATCCAGCTTGAATAAGATAACAAATGCACGTCCATTATTGCTTTTGTATATTGTAAGATGTTATTGCTGGTCAAACCAGCACTATACCCCACCTAATAATGACAAAAAATGTTCAATCCGCCATCGCTTTATGTTCTACAAGACTGACTTCACTGGCATTTGGATAAGTGTTTTGACGTAACATATCCACGTAGTGTAAAGATTAGTGCGTCTACGCCGCGGCCCTCAGCGAAGACCCTGGAGTTATACCCTCGTGTTTACTTACTGCTTTTAATTTGACACGTTTAATGTCTGATGAGGGATGATTGCCCTCTTAATGCCACATAGTGAGAAACGGCGGGGTTACAAATCATTCATTTTCTATATTTATTCAAGGACCTTTTATCAGTCCGATTAGTTCTCCGAAAACGAATGCTTTCATGTTATGTAGTCTATAAATAAGTCAATTAAAGATGTAAAGTCTTTCAAAATGAATCGATTGCCACCGCATTGCAATTGACCCTTCGCTAAACCACGCCCCCCTTAGTTATTGTTGCTATGTACGTCAAGCTTTCGGAGCCAGCATGGCGCTCCCACTGTCACTAACTGCACTCCCTGGAGAAATATTGTCCAATTTTTGGAAAATAGAAAAAGCGATTTCATATAGAAGCAGACAGAAGGGTATACAATATGCATTTGAAGGTTATATTCAAGATATCACACTGACTCAGCAACAAAATGACGTAAAAAAAATTAAGATAGAAGCGAAAGCCTACAGATCAGAGTAAAACTGAACCACCGCATCACCGGGCGATTGAGACAGAGGACAACGACATAAGTTACACTGTTCCTGTAAAGCTGGGTAGGTCTCTATTCACTATTACAATCATTAAAAAGCAAAAGCAGTAGGCCTATATAACGTTACATTCAGTAGTAAGTTAGCTAGCATTAGCTAACTAACGTAACATTAGTCGCCTATAGTGTGCTGTAACGACATTACTCTGGTTAGCTCCACAGGTAGCTCCATACCCTGGACCTCTGTAAAGCAAAAAGTATCAGCAGTGTGTCAGCCCAGTCTTCCACAAGATTTGGGTACTCGGGACTGGGCTTCCCATTTGACAAAGTGCTGAAATAGTAATGAAAAAATAGTATTACATTTTGACATCAAGGTAACGTTACCCACTTGGTTTTCTAGAGCTTGACTGTAACATCTTAACGTTAGCAAGCTGTCTGGATCACGAATAACAAAGCTAACATTTAGTCTAACTTTACCAACGTTGCAACACGGAGCTGTATATCCAGACCGTAGCCACGTTAGCTTAGCTGGCTAACACTTTTCAGGATTTTATTTAGGTTTTATAAAGGGGAAAAAACGTATATCTCCTTCAAACCTCTCTGGGTAACGAGTGTCACTGTTACACGTGCCCCAGGCACAACGTTTAACCATAATTTGCTAAAAATCCGCAAAACCAGCTCGAAAATGAAGAAAATTTCAAATTTTTGCGTGAAAGTGAATGGAAGGCAGCCAAACACTGTCGGAGGCTCTGTGGGAGTATGTAAAACATGGCGCTGTGATTGGCCAGTTTGCGTTTTGGGGCGTGGTTTAGCGAAGGGTCAATTACGTCAGGTTTGTCAAACTCATTCCGTCGTGGGCCTTGTGTATGCAGGCGTTTGTTGCAACATTTTACATTTGAAGCATTTAGCAGACGCTCTTATCCAGAGCGACTTACAAGATGTGCATTAATACATGGTAGGAACACTCATAGTTAGCGCAAGAGATCAGTGCAGTAATACAGCGATAGACATCATTGCAGGCAGCTGCGTATCATACCTGTAACACCGGGAAAGAAAAGGTTAGTGAATACCTTGCAACCTATGCACTACACCAGGTGATTTCAACAAAAACCCGAATGAGGGGCATTTAAGGCTTATTAAAAGAGTAGAAACGTGCACTCGGCCCTCGACGGAACGAGTTTGACACATCTGATGTCATGTCGAAACGAGTCCTTTTTAAAGATTTTACATTTTTAATTGATTTATGTATAGACCTACCGCGGAAAATCTGTCAAATCCTTAAAAGCGCAAAGTGTACACACCTGGTCACTGAAACGAAACCACGTGAGGGGAAATTAAGAGTTCAAAGACAAAGCGAATGACAACGAGCCAAACCTGCATTGTGTTAAAATGTATTTGCGTACAAAATGGTGGCCCCTGAACGCACGTTTTCAGCAAGCTTAATTAAGCGCTCGGTTGGAACTACAACCGTCGCATACACGTTGGGCCTCTGCTTTAATCTGCTGCACATACACAACAGAGAGCCGACATCTCCAACATATACTACACTAACTAACGTTGCAGTTGTTGTTGTTTTTTTACAGTGGAATTGTTTTAGATTAGCATGTTTGTCTACTCGATGGGGGGGGGAGAACCTATCTAAAAGTGTAATGGAGAAACTGCGTGGATGATTTAATTGTCGTTGTTTATTGAACGTCCTGACCGTCAGCGGACGAGAAGGTCCCGAGGAGGTGCAGAAGATTCCTCGCGCAGCTGGCTCTGAACGGCATGAAGGCGCGCGCTCTCTGCATCGGCCGGCCGGTCCTGGTCTCGAGCGCCGCTGGCCAGCACGAGGTCAGTCCCCAACGATGTGAACGCGTAGATGCCGCACTGGCCGCTGTTGTACGTTGCCAGCGATGCGTCTGCACGGCCGCCATATTGGCGCGGGCGAGATCCGCGTCTAAACAAACGCATGCGCATTGAGAGACGCAGACTGCCCCCTGGTAAAATACTGTAACTCGGGCTGGCGGATGGCGCAGCGGTCTAGTGCACCGCGCTTTGGAGCGGTGTGCGCTGCCCGTCAGAGACGCGGATCGAAACCCGCGTTTCTACCAGACCGGCCCTGGTCGTCAGCCCGATCGGAGGCGGCATTTGGCTGTCCGCCTCCGGGGGAGGGGGGAGGGAGAGCCGGCACGAGTCCGCCGAGGAGAAGGTTAATGGAGTCCGTGGAAGATCTCCGTCTCGAAAGAAGGCGGGGAAATAGGTCCAGGAATACGAATCTCGTTCCCGGAGGACGGGCGGCGGACTCGTGAGGGTGGGGAATTGAAAATAAAATAGAGGGTATAATTGGCTACTAAATTGGGAGAAAAACGGGGGAAAAATCAGAAATAAATTTAAAAAAAAAAAAATACTGTAACTCGCTTAATTCTCACCCAGTTGTCGTGAAATTGGGCTTGCTATAAACGTGAGTTTGCTATAAAGGTTTCTGCGTAACTTTATTTCACAGACCAGCTATTTGTAAAAAGGCCCTTTTAACTGTTATACTTGAGTTGTTCATGTTCATGTTCATGTTCCTCCACTAAGACTAATTGACCGCTGATTGAGAAAAATAAAATAAAAAATCGCTGATACCCTGCTTGAACGTGCTCGTTGAGTTAAGCGCAGGCGCCGAACAGATCCCCTGGTGATACGGACGTTGTCATTACATTACATTTGAGGCATTTAGCAGACGCTCTTATCCAGAGCGACTTACACAGTTTCACATTTCTTTACATACAATCCATTTATACAGCTGGATATTAACTGAAGCAATTCAGGTTAAGTACCTTTAGCTCAAGGGTACAACGGCAGTGCCCCCACCTGGGAATTGAACCTGCAACCTTTGCGTTACAAGCCCAGCTCCCTAACCACTATGCTAACAGTGCCGCCAGTTATGCGAACGGTTGTCGCCCGTCCAGTTGAGCCGGAGATCAGTGGATGTGCACACAGTGCCTGCCCTGGACCCGTGCCTCGTGAACAAGCAGAGTCTTCTGGTTCTCCTGTTCCGGCAGTGTGGTATGATGGTTAAGGAGCTGGGCTTGTGACGCAAAGGTTGCAGGTTCAATTCCGAGGTGGGGCACTGCCGTTGTACCCTTGAGCTAAAGGTACTTAACCTGGATTGCTTAAGTAAATATCCAGCTGTATAAATGGATTGTATGTAAAGAAATGTGAAACTGTGTAAGTCGCTCTGGATAAGAGCGTCTGCTAAAGGCCTGTAATGTGATGTGAGGTGGTGTGATGTGATGTGGTGTGGTGTGATGTGAAGTGATGTGATGTGAGGTGATGTGAGGTGGTGTGATGTGATGTGAGGTGATGTGAGGTGGTGTGATGTGATGTGAAGTGATGTGATGTGAGGTGATGTGAGGTGATGTGAGGTGGTGTGATGTGATGTGAGGTGATGTGAGGTGATGTGAGGTGATGTGAGGTGATGTGAGGTGAGGTGAGGTGATGTGATGTGGTGTGATGTGATGTGATGTGATGATGTGGTGTGATGATGTGATGTGATGATGTGATGATGTGATGTGTGATGTGATGTGATGTGATGTGATGTGATGTTCCCTGTACCTGTGTGGCAGGTGTGATGTGATGTGATGTGATGGTGTGATGTGCTGTGGTGTGGTGTGATGTGATGTGTGATGTGATGTGGTGTGGTTTGGTGTGGTGTGGTGTGGTGTGATGTTCCCTGTACCTGTGTGGCAGGTGTGATGTGGTGTGTGATGTGTGATGTGTGATGATGTGATGTGGTGTGATGTGATGTGTGATGTGGTGTGATGTGATGTGTGATGATGTGGTGTGGTGTGATGTGATGTGTGATGTGATGTGATGTGATGTGATGTTCCCTGTACCTGTGTGGCAGATGTGATGTGATGTGTGATGTGGTGTGGTGTGTGATGTGTGATGTGTGATGTGATGTGTGATGATGTGGTGTGATGTGTGATGTGTGATGATGTGATGTGTGATGTGATGATGTGGTGTGATGATGTGATGTGTGATGTGATGTGGTGTGATGTGTGATGTGTGATGATGTGATGTGTGATGTGTGATGTGATGATGTGGTGTGATGTGTGATATGTGATGATGTGATGATGTGATGATGTGATGTGTGATGTGTGATGTGTGATGATGTGATGTGATGTGTGATATGTGATGATGTGATGATGTGATGTGTGATGTGTGATGTGTGATGTGTGATGTGTGATGTGTGATGTGTGATGTGTGATGTGATGTGTGATGATGTGATGTGTGATGTGTGATGTGTGATGTGTGATGTGTGATGTGTGATGTGTGATGTGATGATGTGATGTGTGATGTGTGATGTGTGATGTGTGATGTGATGTGTGATGATGTGATGATGTGATGTGTGATGTGTGATGTGTGATGTGTGATGTGGTGTGGTGTGATGTGATGTGATGTGTGATGTGATGTGATGTGATGTGATGTTCCCTGTACCTGTGTGGCAGGTGTGCACGGCCTGGCCGGTGGCCTCCTGTCCGGGGGGGCGTGTGGGCCTGGGGGGCACCCAGCGGAGCCTGAGGGTGAAGTCGGGGGACGCGGTACAGGTGCAGCCGCTGACGGGACCCCTGCTGCAGGCGGCGGAGCTACACCTCACCCTCCGGTACACCCCTCTCAAACCACAGCCATCCCCCCCATCCCCTCATTCCCTCATCCTCCAATCCTCCATCCCCCATCCCTCCATCCCCCATCCCCTCCATCCCCCATCCCTCCATCCCCCCATTCCCTCCATCCCCCATCCCCTCATTCCCTCCATCCCCCATCCCCCATTCCCCCTCATTCCCTCCATCCCCCATCCCCTCATTCCCCTCCATCCCTCCATCCCTCATCCCCCCCCCATCCCCCATCCTCCATCCCTCATCCCTCCATCCCTCATTCCCTCCATCCCCCATCCCTCATCCCTCCATCCCTCATCCTCCAATCCCCCATCCCCCATCCCCAGTGCTACAGAGAAACAGTGCTACATGAAAGGATGTTTAACACACTTACCTGATGAAGATGATGATGATGATGATGATGATGATGATGATGATGATGATGTGACACTGGTCTCCAGGGAGAGTTGGCGATGTTTAAGTGTCCCGATTAAGTCTGTTAATTAATCCAAATGTAAAAAAAAAAAAAAAAAAAAAATTAAATAAAAAGTTGGTGTAAAGAGCGTAGGTCTACCAGGTGTTGGTGTAAAGAGCGTAGGTCTACCAGGTGTTGGTGTAAAGAGCGTAGGTCTACCAGGTGTTGGTGTAAAGAGCGTAGGTCTACCAGGTGTTGGTGTAAAGAGCGTAGGTCTACCAGGTGTTGGTGTAAAGAGCGTAGGTCTACCAGGTGTTGGTGTAAAGAGCGTAGGTCTACCAGGTGTTTGTGTAAAGAGCGTAGGTCTACCAGGTTTCGAACCACGGCCCATCGCCGGCCAACGCGATCGTGATTGGCCGGGCTAAAGACCCAGGTCCCCGGCCAAGGGATATCGTCGTACTCTTACTGCCTCTCCAGAGCTGACGGTCGCAGTCCGTAGCGGACGTTTCACGTGCTAACTCGCGTCTGAGAACTCCACGCCACGTTGGCAGGCTGCAGCAGAAGGCGGGCATCTTCGGTAAAGCTTAAAACTGAAACGGCTGTTGTACGAAGAGACGCTGTGATCAGAAGCCAGATAATTTAGCAGTTACACATTTGCACATCACGTTACGAAGCACCGATGGGCTGGCCAAGAGAGGATAACACGATGTTCAAGTGAATATACTACGCGTTGCGAGTCGAGTTAGGTTTTTCTAAGGGATTTATGGTGGGAAATATCAGCTGGTTCGATTTGAAATTCAGTGCATCCATCATACAAATTCAAAGGGCTTTTTTTTTTTTTTTTTTGCATTGCCCACTCGAGCTGGTCCAGACAATAATGAACTGTGTAAAACTTGAAGACGGCTTGTGTAATATGTATATTATATATTATATATATATAAAGAATTGTACAATTCTTTGAAACAGACCTCTGCTTGTAAAGGTTTACCTTGTGGAGTTATAATATACGCCATTTAGCAGACGCTTTTATCCAAAGCGACTTACAGTAGTTAATGCATACATTTTCAGTATATGTGGGCCCCAGTGGGAATCGAACCCACAACCTAAGCGTTGCCAACGCCATGCTCTACCTACTGAGCCACAGAGTTCTCAAATATGTGTGGGTTAGTTGATGCGGGAAACCAGGGCATCCGAAATTTGCGCGCTGAGATGAAGAGGGCACAAGGTGAGATTCTGCTCAAGTAATCTCCGGCGGTTTTGAAAGCCGTGCAGAGGAGTTTTAACAGGTTTCCGTGTTCAGGTAAGTGAACATATGGCGCCATCTGTTGGCGGTCTCGTGCAACTACACCCCGCTTGTTGCCCCACTGCATTTAGTGCTGTGGCACCTCTCATCAGAGGCAGGCCTTTACGTCTGAGACCAAATAAAAACGCGGAAGCTTTTTCTGTTTTTCTGATTCCAGACCGAAGGACAGCACTCTCAACACGGAGGAGTTCACTGACTTTGTGCTCGCTCTTTGGGTGAGTGTGTTTTTATTTTATTTTGTAAAATTGTCTTAATTTAGAACAGATGGATGTGTGCGTTCGAAATCATTTTTATTTTATTTTTTGGGCCATTTTTAGCAGACGCTCTTATCCAGAAAGACTTACACAGTTTTACATTTCTTTTTACCATCCATTCATACAGCTGGATATTTAACTGAAGCAATTCAGGTTAAGTACCTTTAGTTCAAGGGTACAACGGCAGTGCCCCACCTGGGAATCGAACTCTGCGTTACAAGCCCAGTTCCCTAACCATTATACCACATGCCGCCTTTTTAATTAATTACTTTCTATAATTTTCTTTGGAGGAGGGGGTGTGTGGGGCAGTAGTTTTAACTTGTTGTTTTTTAAGCCATCCTACCCAGGCCTTTAGCCACATTTAGTATTCTTTATCAAACGCAGTGCCCCCACCTGGGAATCGAACCTGCAACCTCTGCGTTACAAGCCCAGCTCCCTAACCATTACGCTAACACTGCCGCCCCCGGCCTGCGTTTCAGACGGGAAGGTGGTGCTGCCGGGAAACCTCCTCTCCCTCTCCTTCTTTGGCCGTCCGTGTGTCCTGAGGGTGGAGAGGGTGCGAGGGGTGGACGGCGTGACGCTGGAGAGGCGGGACCTGCCCCCGATGAGCCGTGGGACAGCCCCGCCCCCGCGGACCTGTCCCTCCCCCCGCAGCTCGCTGCTCTCCGTCTGGAGGACGACCAGGAGGCGGGCCCCCCCGACCCGGGCCCCCCACCCCTCCACCAGCACGCCCTGCCGTCCCTGTGGCCCCGCCCCCTCGCCCCGCCCCCACTCCCCCGCAGAACCAGGAGACCTGGGTTGCCCGGGCGACCGGAGCACCGGCGGGGAGGAGCCGGCGCACACCGAGCGCTCGCCGACGTCGCCCCCTGGTGGTGCCTCGAGCGACTGCGCGTTTTACAGCGTCTGCCCGCTGACCACGGTGACGCTCGGGGCCGAGGAGGGGGAGGGGGAGGAGAGGGAGGACGTGGGCGGGGCCTCCAGGGTCACGTATGCCATGATTGGTGGACTCGGCAGCCAGCTGGGCGTCATCAGGGAGACGATCGAGCTGCCACTCAAACACCCGGAACTCTTCAGGAGCCACGGTGTGTGTGCGCTTGTGTTTCTGTTGATGGTGTGTGTGCGTGTGCGTGTGCGTGTGCGTGTGTGTGTGTGTGCGTGTGGTGGGGTGGGGGAGCTGGTCCACATGCGATTGGAAATTCCTAACTGGGGGCAGAAAAGTGAAACTCGGGAATAAGACATTGAAATGGCCCCCTACTGGTGGTGATCAGTACTTGGTGGTCATGGTTGGTTTGTTCCACAGGAATCCCGCCCCCAAGGGGAGTGCTGCTGTACGGCCCTCCTGGGACAGGGAAGACCATGATTGGCCGAGCAATAGCCAATGAGGTTGGAGCTCACATGACCGTCATCAACGGCCCTGAAATCATGAGCAAGTACGTGAGACTGGCTGCAGCGGATGTGTTGTGTCATGTGACCTTGCGCATTACGCATTGTGTACAGGCACTCCTCACTTAACGACCTACCTGTTTAGCGACCGCGCGGACTTACGACCAGCTCTCTGACCAGTCGGTACTGTACGCCGTACGAGAACTTTGGTCGTGGAAACGGCAGCGCGGCGTCTCAGCGTCAAGCATCTCATCTCGCATCTCATCTCGCATCGCCCTTTCTCAGTCTGTCTCGTTCCCGCAGTCGGTCAGTATTCACTACACTAGCCACTAACAGTTCAGTATGCTTGAAATATCGGTGAGGGGCGGCTCCTCGCTTATCGACCAATTCGCTTAATGACCTAGTCGTAGGAACGGAACTCGGTCGTTAAGTGAGGAGTAGCTGAATTATCATTTATTTTGATCAGTGGATGGCCTGTGTGCTGTAGGATTTACCTGGAAGGATGTAACGGGGCGGGGAGGTGTAAAAGTTTATTTCTCCAACACAAACACACTGTGTGGTCAAACTGATGACCTTTAATGGAAATATGGTGACCATATATATATATATATATATATTAGCCTTTAATGTGGTGATATATATTTTTAGGTGCGATGTTATCAGGCTCAAACACCGTTATCTTCCTGCATTGTTGCGCGTGTCTCCGTAGGGACAGAAATCATGCACGGACAGAAATGGTCGCCTGGCGACGACGACACTGCTGACTATTCTGGGATGGGACCGAATGTGTACCTGTTTAATGCAGTGGAACTGGGAGTTGTCATGGTGACATGGCGGATGTTTCGTTTGGTCACAGGTTCTATGGAGAGACGGAAGCTCGGCTGAGACAGATATTCGCAGAGGCCGCTCAAAGGTAGGACATGGAAGAGGCAGTGTGTGTGTGTGTGTCCTGACTCTGTCTGTGTGTCTGTCTGTCTGTCTGTGTGTGTCTGTCTGTCTGTCTGTCTGTCTGTCTGTTTGTCTGTCTGTCTGTCTGTCTGTCTGTCTGTCTGTCTGTGTCCTGACAGGCTGTGTGTGTGTCCCCTGACAGGCGGCCGGCGATCATCTTCATCGATGAGCTGGACGCTCTCTGCCCGAAGCGGGAGGGGGCGCAGAACGAGGTGGAGAAGCGTGTCGTCGCCTCCCTCCTCACCCTCATGGACGGGATCGGCTCAGTGAGTACCAAGCGGGAAGAAACGCAACCCCATGGGAATGCGTGTGAGTGTGTGTGTGCGTGTGTCTGTGTGTGCGTGTGTGTGTGTGTGCGTGTGCGTGTATGTGATGTCACCATGCTGGGCCATGATGTCACCGTGCTGGGCCGTGATGTCACCACGCTGGGCTGTGATGTCACCTCTGTCTCTCGGTCCTCTCCAGGAGGGCCACAGCGGCCAGCTGCTTGTGCTGGGTGCCACCAACCGGCCCCACGCCCTGGACCCCGCCCTGCGGCGGCCCGGCCGCTTCGACAAGGAGCTGGAGGTGGGCGTGCCCAGCGCGCCGGAGCGCGCAGACATCCTGCAGAGGCAGCTGAGCGCCATGCCGTGCCAACTGACCCCAGAACAGCTGACCGCGCTGGCCGACGCGGCGCACGGATACGTGGGCGCGGACCTGGCCGCCGTGTGCAAGGAGGCCGGTGAGTGTGACCTGCACCCCGTCTGCCCTAAAGGGGCTCATTCTCTGTGACCTGCACCCCGTCTGCCCTGAAGGGGCCCAGTCTCTGTGACCTGCACCCCGTCTGCCCTAAAGGGGCCCAGTCTCTCTGTGACCTGCACCCCGTCTGTCCTAAAGGGCCCAGTCTGTGTGTGACCTGCACCCCATCTGCCCTAAAGGGGCCCGGTCTGTGTGACCTGCACCCCGTCTGCCCTAAAGGGGCCCAGTCTCTGTGTGACCTGCACCCCGTCTGCCCTAAAGGGGCCCAGTCTCTGTGTGACCTGCACCTCGTCTGCCCTAAAGGGCTCATTCTGTGACCTGCACCCCGTCTGCCCTAAAGGGGCCCAGTCTGTGTGTGACCTGCACCCCGTCTGCCCTAAAGGGGCCCAGTCTGTGTGTGACCTGCACCCCGTCTGCCCTAAAGGGGCTCATTCTGTGACCTGCACCCCGTCTGCCCTAAAGGGGCCCAGTCTGTGTGTGACCTGCACCCCGTCTGCCCTAAAGGGGCTCATTCTGTGTGACCTGCACCCCGTCTGCCCTAAAGGGGCCCAGTCTGTGTGTGACCTGCACCCCGTCTGCCCTAAAGGGGCCCAGTCTGTGTGTGACCTGCACCCCGTCTGCCCTAAAGGGGCCCAGTCTGTGACCTGCACCCCGTCTGCCCTAAAGGGGCCCAGTCTGTGTGTGACCTGCACCCCGTCTGCCCTAAAGGGGCCCAGTCTGTGTGTGACCTGCACCCCGTCTGCCCTAAAGGGGCCCAGTTCTGTGACCTGCACCCCGTCTGCCCTAAAGGGGCCCAGTCTGTGTGTGACCTGCACCCGTCTGCCCTAAAGGGGCTCATTCTGTGTGACCTGCACCTCGTCTGCCCTAAAGGGACGGGGCACGACTCAATGTTTGTGATAGCTCCCTCCTGGAGGGAATGGGTTTCATGCATTTAACCTTTTTAAAACTATTTTTTTATCCCCCGTTGCTTGAATTGGACACATGTTTTAAATAAGAAGAAAGAAAGCAATCAATCTCACAGAGCTGCCGTTTCCCCTCACCCCCACCCCAGCTAACAACAGGTCAGCACAGTTTAACAAATAAAGAGCGCAGGCCAGCGTGTAAATGCGCTCTGTCTCATTGGAGCCCTCTTGTGGTGCAAGTTGGTATTTCTGTTTGACCTTCCGTTCCACGAAGCTGCGAGCGCAATGGCAACGTTAGCTGTACAAAGTTTACTCTTTTAAAAAAAAATAATGTGCTGCCGTACTGATTTCCCTTTAGTGGGTTTGAATAAACAGAATTTGAACAGAAGAGCGGTTGCCGATCGTGTGTTTCCCGGTCTCCTAGAACCATTTCCAAGGGATCCGCGCGCCCCGAGGGTTGGCTATTGCCCAATAATGCACATAAATAAACGACCGAAAGTATTCTCAATGTAAACCGGTCTGAATCGCAGTAAAGTGTTTAAATTCCTGACTTCCTGAATTCCTTGAATTGGGGCCTCGTGAAGGTTTTCCGTTCTTGAAGTCCCTTCCTATACGGAGTGACCGTGGAGATTAATCGCCTGGTCCGTCACACGGGGCGGGGGGGGACTGCAGCCCCCAGGGAAGCCGTGGTTCTGTTTACGTTTCTGTCTTGATGGTGGATCGGGTGAAAGGGTCTTTGCTGACTCGCAGATGAATCAGTACCCGGCCGAATGTAAACCGTGTAAACAAACCCACGGGCACATCCGCGCACTCTGCTACAGATATGCAGACAGACAGACAGACAGACAGACAGACAGACAGACAGACAGACAGACAGACAGACAGACAGACAGACAGACAGACAGACAGACAGACAGACAGACAGACAGACAGACAGACAGACAGACAGACAGACAGACAGACAGACAGACAGACAGACAGACAGACAGACAGACAGACAGACAGACAGACAGACAGACAGACAGACCACAGTCGGAAACAAAATAGCAGGGAACCCGAAACGACGAAAGGCATGGAAGTAAAGGCAAAAAAAAGTTAGATTTTACGGTTTGCGTCATTTTTGATGATCACAATAGTAATAAAAACTTCAATCCCCTTCGATGTGTTGACGGACATTTTTAATGCACATCTGTTCCGTTCGGTATTCAGGCCCACAAGGAAAGTAATCGCTCAGAAACGCACCTTTCATCTAAGCAGCGACAAACTACAACGCGCCGTTTAGGTAATTAACCACCTGTGAGTCCAAACGATGGCGTTCGCTGAGATATTTACGGAAGCTTTGTCGCGCGCCAGGCATTGTATTTGATATAAATTCTCGCCGGAAAGACGTGAAGGACGTAAACAGCGGTAAACGCTGGATGATGTTCACGAAGACCGCCTTCCATATATAGCGCTCCTCCCTTACCCCGTGTCCTTGTACGGCTGCTGTGTGACAATTCGGTCCAAATAACATAAATATCGCCGCGTCGGTTCGCGAAGTTTATTTGGCGGCGCTGTTTATACGGTCCGGAAATGTTCGGCGTGCACTCGTCGACCCCTATCCTTACCCTCACCTCGCGAATGACGACTTTGTGTTTTTATTGCGCCGCTTGGGCTCGGGACAGCTGCTGGCTATTGTAAACACAGGTGCTGAGAGTCAGCCGGAAGCTCGCGGAGTAATGAAAACAGTCCTGTTCTTTTTATGGTCTGGCGCCAAAACGATTTCGCGTTCCGTTGAGGACAGAGCTGCACGAGCCTTTAAGATATCCTGTCAGATATTGTCAGTGCTCCGGGGGAATTGCTGCGTCATTTTATTTGTTTTTTTCCTGTCTTGACACGTAACCGGGTTTTTGTTTCTTTTTTTTTTTTGTCGAGGTTAGAAAGTAGAGAATAACAGCGTCCCTCGTTGTCAGTTCCCATTCCGTTTGTCCGCTTGCAGACCCACATCTGCGCATCTCGTTAATGCTTAATTAACACGAAACGGCTTGCTCCCGAGTATTATACTTGTAGATTTTTACATTTCTTAATCTTGCGCATTAAGAAAAAAAGATATAGGCTATATATGTTTGTATATATATTATTTTTTTAACTTCTGAATCGTAGTAGGTCAATAGGAAAAATAACATCGCACTCCTTGGCGATTGTTTTCAATAATTTAAGTAATGTTTGCCCCATCGTACCTCGAACGATCACCCTCCGTGAGTCAGCACCTCGCTGCCCCCTTACAGTACTATGAGTCTGACCAGGCTGCTCATAACCTTACAGCACTATGAGTCTGACCAGGCTGCTCATAGCCTTACAGTACTATGAGTCTGACCAGGCTGCTCATAACCTTACAGCACTATGAGCCTGACCAGGCTGCTCATAACCTTACAGTATTATGAGCCTGACCAGGCTGCTCATAGCCTTACAGTATTATGAGCCTGACCAGGCTGCTCATAGCCTTACAGCACTATGAGCCTGACCAGGCTGCTCATAACCTTACAGCACTATGAGCCTGACCAGGCTGCTCTTAACCTTACAGCACTATGAGTCTGACCAGGCTGCTCATAACCTTACAGTACTATGAGCCTGACCAGGCTGCTCATAACCTTACAGCACTATGAGCCTGACCAGGCTGCTCATAACCTTACAGCACTATGAGCCTGACCAGGCTGCTCATAACCTTACAGTATTATGAGCCTGACCAGGCTGCTCATAGCCTTACAGTATTATGAGCCTGACCAGGCTGCTCATAGCCTTACAGCACTATGAGCCTGACCAGGCTGCTCATAACCTTACAGCACTATGAGCCTGACCAGGCTGCTCTTAACCTTACAGCACTATGAGTCTGACCAGGCTGCTCATAACCTTACAGTACTATGAGCCTGACCAGGCTGCTCATAACCTTACAGCACTATGAGCCTGACCAGGCTGCTCATAACCTTACAGCACTATGAGCCTGACCAGGCTGCTCTTAACCTTACAGCACTATGAGCCTGACCAGGCTGCTCATAACCTTACAGTACTATGAGCCTGACCAGGCTGCTCATAACCTTACAGCACTATGAGCCTGACCAGGCTGCTCATAACCTTACAGCACTATGAGCCTGACCAGGCTGTTCATAAACTTCTAGCACTATGAGCCTGACCAGGCTGCTCATAACCTTACAGCACTATGAGCCTGACCAGGCTGCTCATAACCTTACAGCACTATGAGCCTGACCAGGCTGTTCATAAACTTCTAGCACTATGAGCCTGACCAGGCTGCTCATAACCTTCTAGCACTATGAGTCTGACCAGGCTGCTCATAACCTTACAGTACTATGAGTCTGACCAGGCTGCTCATGACCTTCTAGCACTATGAGTCTGACCAGGCTGCTCATGACCTTCTAGCACTATGAGCCTGACCAGGCTGCTCATAACCTTCTAGCACTATGCTGCATAATTGGGAACATGTCTGCGTTGGGCTGACGACCACAGAGGTGGTGCTGGCTCAATCATAATTGAGTAATGATTCAAAGGATAGCCCGCCGAGTCTCTGAGCTAAATTTACTCTGTGAGACTTTTTACAAACGCACCTTTTTGGAATCGGGGTGCCTCTCGAAAGCCCCCTCTCCTCTCCCCCCTCTCCCCTCTCCCCCTCTCCCTCTCTCCCCCTCTCCCCCTCCCTCCCCTCTCCCCCTCTCCCCCTCCTCTCCCCTCTCCCCTCTCCCCCTCCCCTCTCCCCTCTCCCCTCCCCCCTCTCCCCTCTCCTGTTCCCTGTATGATTACTGGTGAATCTCAAGCATGCAGTAAAAGAGTGGAGGGGTGGTGAGCGGAGACAGGAGGTTCTGATTTCCCCCAGTTTGTGTTGCTTTTCTTCGCTGACCACGCGGCGGATGTTTTATTAACCAAACCAAATGTGCGTGCAGCCAGGCCCGCGGGCCGGAGCCCAGACCGGTCCCCTCTCTCTGGGGGCTCCGCTCCATCTTCAGATCAGGAATACGGGACATGGGATGCCCCCAACTTAAGAATGATTTCCCTTTAACTTGCACATCCACGCATCTACGTGACAGAAGTGCTCACGGGACATTAGGGTGAGCGGGAAGCTCGTCCTCCATTGGTCAGATGCTGCGTATCACAGAGGAGCGGGGGTGGGGGGGCTGGTCCACATGCGATTGGACATTCCTAACTGCATGCGTGTGTGTGTGTGTGTGTGTGTGTGTGTGTGTGTGTGTGCACGCGTGTGCGTGTGCATGTGTGTGCGTGCGTGTGTGTGTGTGTGTGTGTGTGTGTGTGTGTGAGTGTGAGTCAGTGTGCGCCCGTGAGTGAGTGTGTGCGCGTGTGTGTGTGTGTGTGTGTGTGTGTGTGTGTGTGCGCCCGTGAATGCGTGTGTGCGCGTGTGTGTGTGTGTGTGTTAGGCCCAGGCAGAAACACGCTGACCTTGTCTTGGCCGTGCCGTTGTTTGTGGGGGAGGGGGGTAAAGGGACTGTGCCGGATCCTGAGGAGTATAAACAGGATGCAGGCCCGTCTGGCGACTAATCCCGCTCATCTGCCCTGGCGCTGGCCGTGTGGGGGGGGCCTCGAGCCTGGGGGGGGGGGGCGGAGAGAGAGGGGGAGAGGGAGAAAAAACTTTGTAATTTGCCTACTTAAGGCTTGGAGGCAAATTTCACTTGTACTGTCTTAGCAGAAACTTTGCCATTGGCCTTTTGAAGCCTGTTAGTGCGAAACCCCCCGCCCCCTCACAATTAATGGCATGGCCAAGAGACACAAGGTCAGCGTGTTCCTGCCTGGGTCTAATACACACACGCGCACACGCACACGCACACGCACACGCACACGCACACACACACACACACACACACACACACACACACATTCCCCCCTCTCTGGCAGCCTCTCTTCTCTCTTTCACAGGGCAATCCAGGGACTGCTGATGGTTTGTTGGGTGGGTGTAGAATGACTGCTCTGTTTGTGTGTTGTGTGTGGATCCTGTCTTGCAGGCACTGTAGGAATCTGCAAGAAAAACGGGGAAAAAATTAAACAAATAAAAAATAAAACATACGTATGAAAGTATTTATGCATAATTTTTTTTTAAACATTGTTTCATCGTTTCATTTGGCTGCGTTTCATTTCAGTACGTCTGCAAACCCATAGCCCGATAAAACGAGAAGTCTCAAAAGTTGGCGGACGGGGGCTTCAGGCCACACGGATCGACCCCCGACTGCCGATTGGCCGAAGTGGCCACGTGCGAATGAGACGAGCCAATCGGGGTGGTGTAATGTTTGTTGCAGCGGACCACCCTGTTGAAAGAGTGCTAAAGTGCGCCCCCTGGTGTCTCTGCGCAGGACTGCGGGCGCTGCGCAGGATGCTGGCCGGGGAGCCCGGCCTCTCGGACCCACAGACGATGGGCGCAGTGACGGTCACCCTGCAGGACCTGCGCAGCAGCATGATGCACATCAAGCCCAGCGCCATGAGGGAGGTGGCCGTCGATGTCCCCAAGGTTGGTGTTCCGCCCCGGGGTCCTGGGTTTGGGGAGTGGCAGTGTAGTGTAATGGTTAGGGAGCTGGGCTTGTAACTCAGAGGTTGCAGGTTCAATCCCCAGGTGGGGGCACTGCCGTTGTACCCTTGAGCTAAAGGTACTTAACCTGACTTGCTTCAGTAAAATATCCAGCTGTATAAATTGATTGTATGTAAAGAAATGTAAACTGTAAGTCGCTCTGGATAAGAGCGTCTGCTAAATGCCTGTAATGTAATGTGTAGAATGTATGGGAGATCCTGAATTAATCCTGTGTGAATTTTGTCCGGTTGGTCCTGACGGTCGTGGCTCCTCTGCTGTGTCTCACAAACAAAAAGACGATTTAAATCTGTGTGATGTCCTAGTGCAGCCAATACACCCGATTTCATTAATCCCTTGATTCCAATATTCATCTTGATGCGCAGCTGATTAATGGAATCGGGTGTGTTGGTGAAGGGGTTAATGAAGTCGGGTCCGTTTGTGAAGGGGTTAATGAAGTCGGGTCCGTTTGTGAAGGGGTTAATGAAGTCGGGTCCGTTTGTGAAGGGGTTAATGAAGTCGGGTCCGTTTGTGAAGGGGTTAATGAAATCGGGTGTGTTGGTGAAGGGGTTAATGAAGTCGGGTCCGTTTGTGAAGGGGTTAATGAAATCGGGTGTGTTGATGAAGGGGTTAATGAAATCGGGTGTGTTTGTGAAGCGCAATGAGGCGCACAGCTGTTTGGAGTTTGCACGTGAGACCTAACCCTGAGAGGAAGGCCAAGAGCCCCATCTCTCTCTCCCCCTCTCTCTCTCTCTCTCTCCTCCTCTCTCTCTCTCCTCCTCTCTCTCTCTCCTCTCTCTCCTCTCTCTCTCTCTCTCTCCTCCTCCCCACCCTCCCTCTCTCTCCTCTCTCCTCTCTCCCCCCCTCTCTCCCTCCTCTCTCCCCCTCTCCCCCTCTCTCCCCCTCTCTCTCTCTCTCCCCCTCTCTCTCCCTCTCCCCCTCTCTCTCTCTCTCTCCCCTCCTCTCCTCTCTCTCTCTCTCTCCTCCTCCCCACCCCCCTCTCTCCTCCTCTCTTCCCCCTCTCTCTCTCTTCTCTCCCCCTCTCTCTCCTCCTCTCTCCCCCTCTCTCTCTCCTCCTCTCTCCCCTCTCTCTCTCTCCTCTCTCCCCCCTCTCTCTCTCTCCTCTCTCTCCCTCTCTCTCTCCTCCTCTCTCTCTCCCCCTCTCTCCCTCTCTCTCTCTGTTAATTGTAAACGGATCGTTTCGAGGCTAGGGGCTGATTTGTTCAGTAATACTGAATTTCCTTACGCTCTGTTGAAATCACCCCAAAAAATGTTCAGCATATTTGCGGCCAGATGCTCGGAAACAAAGGCGGTCTTCAGCTGTGAGAGGGGCGGGTGAGCGGGCCACTGAGACCCACTTGATTATATCCACATGAGTGAAAACATTTGTTTCTAATCCGTTTATATAAGACACTTCCAGTGGAGCTGGCCCTGACCCAACCCCGCGGCGGAAAAATTCCTCCCCCTCCCGCCCCCACCCCCACCCTTTCCTGTCCCCCCCCGCCCCCAGACCCCCTTCATAAAATTGTCAGATGATCACCGGTGCATAAATGTATTCTCTGCAAAATGTGACTAAAAGAAAAAAAACATCCCGTCCCCATTTGTTTTTACATTTTATTATGTCCTACTGTCACCTTCCTGACAGAGCAGCATGCAGTCAAAATCCTTCCCCGTAGTCTTGCACATAGAGTAATACCTGTGTAATATTTGTGTAATACCTGTGTAATATCTGTGTTATGCCCATGTAATACTTCTGTAATAACTGTGTAATAACTGCATAATACCTGTGAAGGAGAAAAATTTAAATTTTTTTAAAATGTGCTCAGCAAAAAAAAACGATTCCCTTCATGGGCTCGTCTGCACAGCTGTTTGGGCTGTCCCAGGACAGTAAGGGGTGCTGTCAGACAGGAGGAAGCACACTCACTCACAGTGGGGGTGGGGACGACAGTGACCTCACTTCCTGTTCCCGCTCTGACAGGTGCGCTGGTCGGACGTTGGCGGGATGGCGCAGGTGAAGCTCAAACTGAGGCAGGCCGTGGAGTGGCCCCTGAAGCACCCCGAGGCCTTCTCCC
>JAINUG010000416.1:291793-341793 GCA_029706075.1 Aldrovandia affinis
GCTGTGGTTTAGCTGGTTTGGCTGGTTTAGCTGGTTTAGCTGGTTTGGCTGTGGTTTAGCTGGTTTGGCTGTGGTTTGGCTGTGGTTTAGCTGGTTTGGCTGTGGTTTAGCTGGTTTGGCTGGTTTGGCTGTGGTTTAGCTGGTTTGGCTGTGGTTTAGCTGGTTTGGCTGTGGTTTAGCTGGTTTGGCTGGTTTAGCTGGTTTAGCTGGTTTGGCTGTGGTTTGGCTGGTTTGGCTGTGGTTGGAGTGGGATCTGATATTCTGCTGTGTTCTCTCCGGCAGTGCGGCGGGGTCGGGTGGGGGAGGGGTGGCGGACCGCGTCCTCGCTCAGCTGCTCACGGAGATGGACGGCGTGGAGCTGCTCCGTGATGTCACCGTCCTGGCCGCAACAAACCGCCCGGACATGATCGACAAGGTAGGGCCAGACCACCCTTCCTGTGCTTACATTTACATTTTTACATTTTAAGCATTTAGCAGACGCTCTTGTCCAGAGCGACTTACAAAATGTGCATTTATACATGGTAGGAACAATCGTGCAAGAGATCAGTGCAGTAATACAGCGATAGACATCATTGACTACGTTTACATGCACACCATATTCCGATTAAGGTCCATATTCGGGTTAAGGCAATATTCGAATAAGGTGTTTACATGCGCCGCAGAATGTTGAGCTACGGGAATATTCCCGTTTACATGTTAATCGGCATATTCCGAATAAACCAGCGATGTAGTGCCGCGCAAGGGCTTTCTGGGAACTCAGCTGAATAAATAGGCGCGTTATTTTCCTGCAGTAATTCCCATTTCCACAAAAGGCTTGAAAATGCTTGCTTTTGCGTTATATTGTGTTGTCTTCTTAGCACTTCTACATCATAATGTAACAAGAACACTCGTTCTCATTCACATCCTCAACCATGGCAGACGAGAACGCGAGGAAATGGCAAATGGAGCTATGGTACTTGCTAATATGCCATTTATGCCAATCAGAACCCCCCGGAGACTATGGATGAAAGTTCGCAGCCAGGACTGGTGGTACAGAGTAGTGATGGTAGAGTTTACGGATGCAGAGTGGAGAGAAAATTTCCGCATGTCGAGAGACTCATTCAACAAACTGTGCCGAATGATGGAAAGGGTTATGGAACCTTCCCAAGACACAGTACGTGCGCCTGTGCCACTTCAATGCGCGTTGCTATCGTTCTGTACAAACTGGCAAGTTGTGCTGAGTATCGTGTGGTTGCGAATCAGTGAAGAAATGTGTCTGCTTCTTTGAGTTTGTCGCACACCCTTTTAAAAATATCGCTATTGCGGTGCTTTCGCCCATCGATGTATTCCATGATATTTAGATCTTTCATGATTTGAATACATAAATTTGTCTCATCCTCGCTCCAGAAGTGATTACTTTTCTGAGTGCTTTTCGCCATGTTGCCAAATTGCTAGCTAAAGCTATTGCTATAGCAACCAAGCTAAATTACCCAGATTCCTTGCAAAATGAACATGCGCAGACGTAAATTAATATTCCGTTAAGGGCATATTCCGACTAACATGTTTACATGACCCAATAATCGGGTTAATACAGGCATATGCCAGGGTCTTATTCGGGTTTTAGTAATCCGAATATGATCTTAATCGGGTTATGGCAATCGGGTTAAGGCGTTTACATGACTCATACGTAATCGAATATTGTCATTATTCCGATTAATACAGGAATATGGTGTGCATGTAAACGTAGTCATTGTAGGCAGCTGCGTACCATACCTGTAACACTGGGAAGAAAAAGGCTAGTAATTTTAAAAAATTTTAAATGACAAGGCAGGGATACATGTACAAGAAGTGTTGGACAGGTAGGCAGTGGTGACGACAGATTGACTAGGTGTACAGAGTTCAGTGGTAGTGGTGTCTGAAAAGGTGGGTTTTGAGTCTCTTGCGGAAGATCGCAAGTGATTCCGCGGTCCTGACCGATTGCGGAAGGTCGTTCCACCAGCGAGGGGTCAGGACAGAGAAGAGGCGAGACCGCGAGGAGTGGCTGCCAGGTGCCCGGAGGGAAGGGACAGTCAGTTTGCCAGAGGAGGCGGAGCGGAGGGGTCTGGGAGGGGTGTAGGGAGGGATGAGTGTCTGGAGTGAGGGAGAGGGGCACAGGGAGAGAGAGAGAGAATGAGAGGCAGAGGCGTTCCATATCCCTTTATGAAAGGATATTCAAAGTGAACGTTATGAAGCGTTTCCACAGCCGTGTATGTTTGGGTCTGCTCTGAGTGGATGGGCTTTTAGGAGCAGAGGACTCATGTAGTTCCTAATGCCAAACAACAGGGGGCGCCAAACTGGACCCACTCCCTTCTATGGTGGCAGTCCTCTCTGCTGACAAACCGCATAACTGTCTGGTTTATTTACACAGCGGGTACGCGTTTTAAGGGCTCACATGGCGAAATGATGTATGATCTGTTGGCTCAGTAGGTAGAGCACAGCGTTGGCAACGGTTAGGTTGTGGGTTCGATTCTCACTGGGACCACATATACTGAAAAATGTATGCATTCGCTACTGTAAGTCGCTTTGGATATGTGTATTATTACTGAATCCAGATCATCCAGCTTCTCTCTGGAGTGATCTCTGTTTGTCCCTGATTGTGGGGGGGGCGGGGGCCGGGGGGTGATGTGGCTTTGCGTGTCTTGTCACAGTAAAAAAACGTCTCCGGTATTCATTTTAATCAGTTTCCCAAAAGCAGGAATGTTTAAATCTTGAAAAGGGCTCTTTTTTCTCTTCTCCCTCCCCAGTCATTTTAAATGTTCCACACATGATCGCAAACGTTACGGAATCTGACCTCTCTGGCCCCCTGTTCTTAGAACTTCCTTAATAATTGTTGGGTCGGGGCAGAAAAAAAAGAAAAGTTGCTCACTGATTGCATACCTTCTAGTGCCAATAAGAGAGAGCGGGAGGGAGGGAGAGAAACGGAGGACGAGAGGGAGGGACAGCGGGAGGGAGGGAGAGAAACGGAGGACGAGAGGGAGGGAGAGAAACGGAGAGCGAGAGGGAGGGAGAGCGGGAGGGAGCGAGAGAACAGGACGAGAGGGAGGGAGAGAAACGGAGGACGAGAGGGAGGGAGAGCGAGAGAACAGGACAAGACACACAGAGGCACGCTCACATCATACATCGCATAGTGTTCATGTATCTCTCTATATATATATATATATAATGTAATATATACGCCAGTTAGCAGATGCTTTTATCCAAAGTGACACAGTAGTGAATGTATACATTTTTCAGTGCATGTGGTCCCAATGGGCATCGAACCCACAACCTAAACGTTGTCAACACCTGAGCTCTACCTACTGAGCCACATGGAACAACACATATATATATATATATATATATATATATATATACACACACACACACACATCGCATAGTGTTCACATTTTACATTTTACATTTTAAGCATTTAGCAGACGCTCTTATCCAGAGCGACTTACAAGATGTGCATTAATACAAGGTGAGAACAATCATAGTTAGCATACAAGATCAGTGCAGTAAAACGGCAAAAGACATCATTGCAGGCATCTGCGTATCATACCTGTAACATTGGGAAAGAAAAGGTTAGTGGGTTTTTTTTTTTTTTTTTTTTTTTTTTTTGGGAAACAAGTAAATAGTGGTGATGACAGATTGACTAGATGGACAGTGTTCAGTGGTAGTGGAGTCTGTTCACATATACAGTATATATATATATACATTCTCACTCACTCACATACATACACAGACACACTCACACACACTGTGGAACAGCTTCATGTTTTCTACATATAAAAGTTGTGGCCGCTTCACTTTAAATCTTTTTTTTTGGGAATCATGTTAAGAAAAAGTCAGTCCCTTGGGGGGCTGGCGGATAGCGTAGCGGTCTAACGCGCCACACTTTGGCTGGTCCGGTGTGGTGTGCGCTGCCTGTCAGGTTTGAAACCCGCGTCTCTACCAGACCGGCCCTGGTCGTCGGCCCCGATCGGAGGGGGAGGGTGAGTCGGCACGAGTCCGTCGATGAGAAGGTAAAAAGCGTCCGTGGTAGAATTCCCTCTCGGAAGAGGCGGATAAATCGGGCCGGAAATAGTGTCTCGCTCCTGGAGGACGGGCGGCGGACTCGTGGGGGTGGGGAATTGAAATAAATAGAGGGTATAATTGGCAACCAAATTGGGAGAAAAACAGGGAAAAAAAATTGAAATAAATTGTAAAGAAATTGTTTTTTAAAGTCAGTCCCATCTGGTTAAATACCAAAACCTGTGTTTTGTACCTTTTTAAATGTTGAATCCTAGCTCCACTGCGTGCGTGCGTGCGTTGCGGGCAGCAGATGAAAGAAGAGTTTACACTAAACAATGGTTAGTGTAATGGCATGTACCTGCCTTTTCCACCTGCCCACTTCCTGTGGAGTGTGTGTGTGGGGAGAGAGGTGGAGAGGGAGGGAGGGAGAGAGGTGGAGAGGGAGGGAGAGAGGTGGAGAGGGAGGGAGGGAGAGAGAGGTGGAGAGGGAGAGAGGTGGAGAGGGAGGGAGGGAGAGAGGTAGGGAGGGAGGGAGAGAGGTGGAGAGGGAGGGAGGGGAGAGAGGTGGAGAGGGAGGGGGAGAGAGGTGGAGAGGGAGGGAGAGAGGTGGAGAGGGAGGGAGAGAGGTGGAGAGAGGTGGAGAGGGAGGGAGGGAGGGAGAGAGGTGGAGAGGGAGGGAGAGAGGTGGAAGGAGAGGGAGAGGGAGGGAGAGAGGTGGAGAGAGAGGTGGAGAGAGAGGGAGGGAGAGAGAGAGGTGGAGAGGGAGGGAGGGGAGAGAGGTGGAGAGGGAGGAGAGAGGTGGAGAGGGAGGGAGAGAGGTGGAGAGGGAGGGAGAGAGGTGGAGAGGGAGGGAGAGAGGTGGAAGGAGAGGGAGAGAGGTGGACAGGGAGAGAAGTGGAGAGGGCTCTTTGTGTGTTTGGTCCTGACGGGAGCCCTTGGCGTGTGCTGGCTTGCCTAACTCTGAAGCTCTTAGAATGCTGGTCCTGGAAATCTAACTACTTTTACTAAACCCCAGAAACACTAAGCCCCTCAATACCTATTTCAATACAGCTCTCTCTCTGTCTCACTCTCTCTCGCTCTCCTCCTCTCTCGCCTCTTCCTGTGGTGTTGTGTGGCGGTAACACCTCACCTGTACCCAACACACCTCACCTGTGCTACACACCGAGGAGGAACCTGCTCTTAGGAGAAGAATGGTGGCATTGTGTGCCCCGAGTCCCATTAGAGCCGCTCTGGGTGCGCCCCTCCCTCCCTCCCTCCCCGCGCCCCTTCTCTGCTCTCTCTCCCCCTCTCCCCTCTCCCCTTCTCTTCTCCTCTCCCCTCTCCTCTCCCCTTCTCCTCTCTCTCTCTCCCCTCTCCCCTTCTCCCTCTCCTCTCTCTTCTCTCCCCTTCTCCTCTCCCTCCTCTCCCTCTCTTCTCTCTGCTCTCTCTCCCCCTCTCCTCTCCCCCTCTCATCTCCCTCTCCCCTTCTCCTCTCCTCTCTCTCTCCCTTGTGGTGTTTACTCTGAGCCCAAGGGGAGGGGGGGCTCTTTCTGGCTCTGTTTAAGAGCAGATCTGTTTGTGGATAAACAGTGTTATCTGCTCCGCACGCTAACAGCCAATGGCATCGCTTCCCCTCTCAGCACCGACTCCCGCTATCTGCTCCGCCGACAACAAAAGACAAAAAGAAGAAAAAGATCAAAAGTTATTTATCTGACGGCGAGGGGAAACGCTGGCGGTGAGATCAGTGACATCACATCCTGCATGGCTGGGTCACCGTGGCATGCGCACACATGCGGGAACACAGGAGGTGTTTACGTGTGGATGTGCGGGCGGGAGAACTCCGAGCGAGCGGGACAGGATGGTAAACACGTTACCGTGGAGATTACTGCCGCCGCCGTTTCCTGTTGTGTCCCCGCTCCAGTGATGTCATCGCTCATATGGCCCTGCGCTGACAGTAGCGCTAATCCTCGGCACTAAGACTGAGACGGTCTAGCGGTTACAACGTTCAACGCTGCCCACGGAGACCGGGGTTCGACCGATTCCACCGGCCGCGCCAGAGTCGACTCTGGCCGGGAGTGCCACCGGGGGTGCGGCAATCGGCTGTCCGCCCCAGGGAGGGGGGAGGGAAGCCGATATGAGCTCGCTGCGCACAGGAGTGGCTCTGGAGTACCGGAGTTACGGTTGACAGCTTGGCGAGTGCCGGCTCGGAGGAGGTGGTGCTTCGCCTTTGTCACTGCCGGTCTCAGGGCTACGGCAGCAAAGTCACAATACGAGGGGGGGATTGACATGAAAAATAGAGGGTGCAATTGGCTACTAAATTGGGAGAAAATCTGAAACAAATTAGATTTTTATCTCAGAACGCAGTCTCTGGACGGGGCTCCTGCACAGTCGTGTTCTGCTTTGGCGCAGTTTTGAAATAAACAGCAATTTCCCTTCTCTGCGTATCAGGAAGTGAAACACCGGAACGGGCCCCTTTTGAGGATTTGACCTTTGAACTCTTCTGAATTCTGAAGAAGCAGAATCTTTGTTAGCGTTGACGATTGAGTTTACGATACCTAGGACGGTCATGTTAGTGGGGTTGTCAATGCCTGGAACAGCTTGCCAGGTCGGGTAGTAGAGGCAGAAACACTTGGGCTATTCAAGTCCATGCTAGATGCAGTACTGGATACTCTTTAGGTTAGGACATGACGATGCCTAGATGGGCTGAATGGCCCGTTCTCCTCATGTGTTCTTAAGTGGCACGATGTTATTTAAATGAGACCCAAACATTCTATTTAGCCATGCTGTATCATGAAGTCGGGTTGACCAATCGCATCAAGGACCTATCTGTTTCACCATGAAGCATGGAAGGCGATGGAAGATCTTTTGAATTTAGACTTGGGTTGGGTTGGGTTGGGTGCTGTAGGCCCGCCCGGTGCAGCTGGCCACTGGCGGCAGTGTAGTGTAATGGTTAGGATACTGGAATTAGAGGTTGCTGGTTCAATTCCCAGGTGGAGCACTGCTGTTGTACCCTTGAGCAAGGTACTAAACCTGAATTGCTTCAGTAAAATATCCAGCTGTATAAATGGTTTGTATGTAAAGAAATGTAAACTGTGTAAGTCGCTCTGGATAAGAGCATCTGCTAAATGCCTAAAATGTAAGTGTAAAATGCAGGGCGGGGGGAGAGCGCGGGGCGGGGGGGGAGCGCGTCATCTCGTGGGGAATCTCTGACGCGCGGCAGCTGTGTGGCGGAGGAAGTCTCTGCGCTTCTGCCACTCGTTCGCCAGCGGCACGCTGGGCAGGTGCTCATCACTGCAAACAGGAAGGGAGAGGAAGTCTGTCACCAGCAGGTGGGACGCTGAATGTTGGACACTTCACACTTGACGCCTGACGCAAGCGCACACACACACGCACGAATGCAGATGCTCACGCACGCACGCACACACACACACACACAGAATCTGAGAAACCCCTTTAGGGGCTGGAAGTGGCTGGCGGAGTTTTCGGTGTCAGGTTTGAGCCGTCATGTCATAAACAGGGCCAGTGCCAGAGGTCAGAGGTGCGTCACAACTCCCGCCCCCCTCCTGATGCTGGCATTCCTCAATGAGCTTAGACTCAGGAAGTGACCAAATACAGTAAACACATACACACACACACACACACACACACTGCTTCCTCATTCTTGGTGTGTGGTTATCAACAGCAATGCAGCTTTGAGCGCTGTTTGTTTCTGCATTCCACTGTCCCCTCCCTCCCCCCCACGGATGGCATGACCCGTGGAGTCCTGCTGAGAGACTGTGACCCCCCCAGCCGAACACTCCCCTTTTCTTCAAAGTGTGCCTGGACCCAATATACACCCGTAACTGTAAGCAACTTGCGTCACGTAAACCAGGAGGGACCACGTGCACGTGGCTCAGTAGGTAGAGTGTGGTTCTGTGTGTCTCAGTAGGTAGAGCATGGTTCTGTGTGGCTCAGTAGGTAGAGCATGGTTCTGTGTGTCTCAGTAGGTAGAGCGTGGTTCTGTGTGGCTCAGTAGGTAGAGCGTGGTTCTGTGTGTCTCAGTAGGTAGAGCATGGTTCTGTGTGGCTCAGTATGTAGAGCATGGTTCTGTGTGGCTCAGTAGGTAGAGCGTGGTTCTGTGTGTCTCAGTAGGTAGAGCGTGGTTCTGTGTGGCTCAGTAGGTAGAGCGTGGTTCTGTGTGGCTCAGTAGGTAGAGCGTGGTTCTGTGTGTCTCAGTAGGTAGAGTGTGGTTCTGTGTGGCTCAGTAGGTAGAGCGTGGTTCTGTGTGTGTCTCAGTAGGTAGAGCGTGGTTCTGTGTGGCTCAGTAGGTAGAGCGTGGTTCTGTGTGGCTCAGTAGGTAGAGTATGGTTCTGTGTGGCTCAGTAGGTAGAGCATGGTTCTGTGTGGCTCAGTAGGTAGAGCGTGGTTCTGTGTGGCTCAGTAGGTAGAGCGTGGTTCTGTGTGGCTCAGTAGGTAGAGCGTGGTTCTGTGTGGCTCAGTAGGTAGAGCGTGGTTCTGTGTGGCTCAGTAGGTAGAGCGTGGTTCTGTGTGTCTCAGTAGGTAGAGCGTGGTTCTGTGTGGCTCAGTAGGTAGAGTGTGGTTCTGTGTGTCTCAGTAGGTAGAGCATGGTTCTGTGTGGCTCAGTATGTAGAGTATGGTTCTGTGTGGCTCAGTAGGTAGAGCATGGTTCTGTGTGGCTCAGTAGGTAGAGCGTGGTTCTGTGTGGCTCAGTAGGTAGAGCGTGGTTCTGTGTGTCTCAGTAGGTAGAGCGTGGTTCTGTGTGGCTCAGTAGGTAGAGCGTGGTTCTGTGTGGCTCAGTAGGTAGAGCGTGGTTCTGTGTGGCTCAGAGGGTAGAGTGTGGTTCTGTGTGTCTCAGTAGGTAGAGCGTGGTTCTGTGTGTCTCAGTAGGTAGAGCGTGGTTCTGTGTCTCAGTATGTAGAGTATGGTTCTGTGCGGCTCAGTAGGTAGAGCGTGGTTCTGTGTGTCTCAGTAGGTAGAGCGTGGTTCTGTGCGTCTCAGTATGTAGAGTATGGTTCTGTGCGGCTCAGTAGGTAGAGCGTGGTTCTGTGTGGCTCAGTAGGTAGAGCGTGGTTCTGTGTGGCTCAGTAGGTAGAGCGTGGTTCTGTGCGGCTCAGTAGGTAGAGCGTGGTTCTGTGTGGCTCAGTAGGTAGAGCGTGGTTCTGTGCGGCTCAGTAGGTAGAGCGTGGTTCTGTGCGGCTCAGTAGGTAGAGCGTGGTTCTGTGTGTCTCAGTAGGTAGAGCATGGTTCTGTGTGTCTCAGTAAGTAATAATAATAATAATAATATATGCCATTTAGCAGACGCTTTTATCCAAAGCGACTTACAGTAGTGAATGCATACATTTTTCAGTATATGTGGCCCCAGTGGGATTGAACCCACAACCTAAGCGTTGCCAATGCTGTGCTCTACCTACTGAGCCACAGAGAACCACCAAGTAGAGCATGGTGCTGACAACGCTTCGGTTGTGGGCTCAATTCCCACTGGGACCACATATACTGAAAAATGTATGCATTCACTACTGTAAGTCGCTTTGGATAAAAGCATCTGCTAAATGGCGTATATTATATTATATATTAAATGAGTCATGACAATGCCCCAGCGTGTTCCTCCCGGGGTCAGAGGGCAAGCAGACTCTGGCTCCGCCCCTCTGACTGTACTCTGCCCTCAGGGCCCGTTCACTAGTCATGTGTTTGTTTTCAAAAAATTTCTGATTTAATTTATTTTATTTTACCGGCCAGAGCCGGGCTGTCGTGGGCAACCTGCACTGAGAACAAGTGCCTTTACCGCCGGAGCCACCAGGGGGCGCCTTCCACTGGCCATGTATATTCTACACTGTGTATTTCGTGTCTGTAGTTTTTATTGCGCAGTTTGGTGAAATGTTCTGCAGCTGTGCGAACACGCTACTGCAGACCTCGTGCGCTCAGGGACGGGCACTATTTAGGGGTGGGGGGTGGGGGGGTCCACATTCTTACCTCTGATGTGAGAGTGAGGGAATATGACGTCACACCTCGGTGTAGCTCCTCCTCGTCGGCGGAAAGACTCGGGTCCCGGAATCTAGAGCATGGTGTGCGGCGCGGTCTGGGAGTGGGAACGCGGGGAACCTCCTGAGACACGCCAACGCCCAGCGCGTGCTCCTCCTGTTTAATACGGCTCCTCCTGTTTAATACAGCTCAGCTCCTCCTGTTTAATACAGCTCCTCCTGTTTAATACAGCTCAGCTCCTCCTGTTTAATACGGCTCCTCCTGTTTAATACAGCTCAGCTCCTCCTGTTTAATACGGCTCCTCCTGTTTAATACAGCTCAGCTCCTCCTGTTTAATACGGCTCCTCCTGTTTAATACAGCTCAGCTCCTCCTGTTTAATACAGCTCAGCTCCTCCTGTTTAATACGGCTCCTCCTGTTTAATACGGCTCCTCCTGTTTAATACGGCTCCTCCTGTTTAATACGGCTCCTCCTGTTTAATACAGCTCCTCCTGTTTAATACAGCTCAGCTCCTCCTGTTTAATACGGCTCCTCCTGTTTAACAGTGGCTCCTCCTGTTTAATACGGCTCCTCCACGCTGTGGCCCCCAGCACACACTCCACTCCTCCTGGCCCCCAGCACACGGCACACTCCACGTTTAATACAGCTCAGCTCCTCCTGTTTAGCTCAGCTCCTCCTGTTTAATACACACTCCTCCTGGCCCCCAGCACACTCCTCCACACGCTGTACGGCTCCTCCACACTCCACAGTGGCCCAGTCCCCATCCCCCGGCACACACTCCACACACACACACGCTGTGGCCCCCAGCACACACTCCACACACACGCTGTGGCCCCCAGCACACACTCCACACACACACACACACGCTGTGGCCCCCAGCACACACTCCACACACACGCTGTGGCCCCCAGCACACACTGAGGAGCGGAGAGGAGCCCATCTTTTGAGCAGACGAGGAGGAAATGTTTGTGGAATAAGAGAGAGGGAGAGGAAGAGGGAGAGAAAGTGCTTTTCCATATGGCTGTCAGGGGGGGTGAGTTAGGAGCTCAGGAGGCCCCTGGGGGCCCCAGGGATGCAGGAGGATGACAGGGAAAACAGGCCCCTGGCCCCTGGTTGGACAATGTGAGCTGAACAGCTGAACAGGGACAGAAACGCAATGATTTATGCCTGCGTGAATGGAAACACACGCTCTCACACACACGCTCTCTCTCTCACACACGCACACTCACTCACACACTCACACTGTCTCACTCACACTCACTCACACTCCCACACTCTCACACACTCACGGTTTTATCCAGAGCGGGGTTGGTGCTGTAAAGCTGAGCCACATTGTGCGCATGGTGGGTCATGTGATGTAATTCAAGAGCGAACAGTGGTCCCGCAGCGTTGCCGTGGAGACCCCCAGAAAGCCTGCATGGTCCACAGGTGTGGCGCTCTGGTGCAGGAGGCGAGCGAGAGATGTGTCGCTCCGATAACGTCTTGTGTGTGTGTGTGTGTGTGTGTGTGTGTGTGTGTGTGTGTGTGTGTGTGTGTGTGTGTGTGTGTGTGTGTGTGTGTGTGTGTGTGTGTGTGTGTGTGTGTGTGTGTGTGTGTGTAAATGTGGGCGTGGCATGGGGCTCTGAGTCCCACAGTAATCACCGCACACAGAAGGGCTTTCACTTCAGCGATCAGCAGGTACCCACGCCGAACACTCGCAGGGCCGAGGGGTTTCTGAACATCCGACCACTTCCTCAGTTTCCCCCAGAGAACGACACACACACACGCAGACGCACACACAGACACACACAGACGCACACACACACACACACACACGCACACACAGACGCACACGCACACGCAGACGCACACACCGACGCGCACACAGACGCACACGCACACACACACGCACACACAGACGCACATGTGCGCTGCACACGGCTCACGCTGTGCTCCAGAGTGGCTGTGTGTTCTCCTTCTCTGAGCGCTCACCTGGCCGGCTGCAGTCGCTGTGCTCTGCCTGGGGAGGGGAGGCAGGAGGGCAGGCTGGGTGTTCTCTCACCTCCAGCTCGTGTGCAGCTTGAGGGCAGTGGCTGCCCGTAGTTTTGGGCCGGCGTCAAACAGCGCTCGTTTCCAACTTTCGCTGCAGGTGTTCTAACATGCAAGCTTTCCTTTTACACACACACACACACACACACACACACAAGCAGCAGGAGAAATGCTGAGGGCTAATTGTAAAGCGATGAAACCTCGACGCACGAAGCAGGAAAGCGGAGAGGGAGAGTGTGGTCTGGAAAGGACGCAGAAACGGAGAGTGCCATTGGGTCATCGGGCGAAGGGCGGAGCCAGAGCGCTATTTGATACATTTGGTCCAAACGCACACACACGCACACACAGACGCACACACCGACGCACACACACGCACACACAGACGCACACGCACACACACACACACACACACACACACACACACACAGACGCACACACAGACACACACAGACACACACACACAGACGCACACACCGACGCACACACACACAGACACACAGACACACACACGCAGACGCACACACCAACGCGCACACGCACACACAGACGCGCACACAGACGCACACGCAGAAGCACACACAGACACACACCGACACACACAGACGCACACACAGACGCACACACCGACGCACACACACACGCAGACGCACACACCAACGCACACACAGACGCACACACACAGACGCACACGCACACACAGATGCACACACCGACGCGCACACAGACGCACACACCGACGCACACACACACACACACACACACACAGATGCACACACCGACGCACACACACACACACACACAGACGCACATGTGCGCTGCACACGGCTCACGCTGTGCTCCAGAGTGGCTGTGTGTTCTCTCCCCTGAGCGCTCACCTGGCCGGCTGCAGTGCGCTGTGCTCTGCCTGGGGGAGGGGGGGAGGGCAGGAGGGCAGTACAGGTGTTCTCTCACCTCCAAGCTCGTGTGCAGCTTGAGGGCAGTGGCTGCCGTAGTTTTTGGGCCGGCGTCAAACAGCGCTCGTTTCCAACTTTCGCTACGGTGTTCTAACATGCAAGCTTTCCTTTTACACACACACACACACACACACACACACACACACACACAAGCAGCAGGAGAAATGCTGAGGGCTAATTGTAAAGCGATGAAACCTCGATCGCACGAAGCAGGAAAGCGGAGAGGGGAGGTGTGGTCTGGAGAGGACCGCAGAAACGGAGAGTGCCATTGGGTCATCGGGCGAAGGGCGGAGCCAGAGCGCTATTTGATACATTTGGTCCAAAAAAAGAAAAAGCGCTACGTGATCTAGCAGTGTTTTCACCCGGGTTTGGTGTGCGTGGCCAACTGGAGCAAGACACTTACACACACACGCACGCACACACGCACGCACGCTCTCTCTCTCTCTCTGTAGTATTTTTAAAAATAGATATTAAGTAAAAATTGTTTTTTTAGAAAGGAACGACTCAACACTTTCAGGGGGGCGGAGGTGAAAGACCAGCCCCCCTAAATGGGGTCTAAAATGGCCAGTGGGGGGTGGAGGTGAGGCGGTAATATCAGTCCAAGCGCACAAGGGTCCCACTCTGGACACCGGTAGCCCTGCCTCCCAGGCCCTGGGTTTGGGCTGGAGGTTCCCCTCTCCTCCACTGCTCGAAAACAGGAAGCATCTCGGCCAAGTGCTGGATGACTGAGAGGAAGACGAGGATTTCTCTGCCTCTGCGCACCTCAATGACTTCTGCAGTTGTTCACGGTCTGTGTCTGTGTGCCTCTGTGTCTGTCTGTGCGGCTGGCTAATGGTGCGTGTGTGTGTACCTGTGAGTAATTAGAGTTTTTATACTCTTAATAACTTGTTCTTTTATGATTGCAGTGTATTAGTGTTACTTACAGATGGTGATCAAACAGGAAAAGTAAAACCAGTCAGGAAGCGTGTGTAAGAGCGGAACAGTGAGGGTTGTTTGCACACGCACACACACACCACACACACACCACACATACTCACTCACCACACATTCACACACACACCACACATACTCACACACATGTATTCACTCTCTCACACTCTCTCTCTCTCTCACTCACTCACTCACACTCACACAGTCTCTCTCTCACACACACCACACATACTCACACACATGTATTCACTCTCACTCTCACACACAGTTTCTTTCTCACACACAGTCTCTCTCTCTCACACACACACACACACACACACTCGGGTCCTGGGCCCCCGGCCCTGTGTTAAACTGGGACCCGGGGGACGGGACGGGACAGTTTAGGACAGTGACCAGGTGTCCACACTTTAAGCTATTAGGAATCCACTGATCTCACCTGTCAGTCATTAATTAGATTTTTTATTTTTTTATAACATTTTTTAAAAAGATTAGATATTTACAGTGTAGAGCTGGATGAGAGCAAACAATGTATGAACCAAAAATATATATATTAGGGCGCGTCAAACAAATAAATGATTATTGATTCACTGTGCGTGACCCCTAAACATTGATATATTGAACTGATTTTTATACTGCTGGGTTTTCTCATTAAGTGGATCAAAGTTTCAAGAGAGCGAGTTTCGTCAAGTTAATCAGTTTGGGGGTGTTTTATGTCCTAACGGAGAGGCCATGGGGGACAGTGTTCCTGGTGAGCAGGTGGGATGGTCCCAATGCATTCTGGGAGCCAGGATGTCCCGTCACTCAACAGGGGTGTTGACCATTGATTTGTTACGGATAACATGTAATATACAGGATGAGGACAATAATAATTATGATGACGATCATCATAATAATTATTATAACTGACTTATTGAATGGAAATCGTTTGAATAAACCACGGAAACTGAACCGCGTTGGGTGTTTCCCGTCCCTGAGTTTGTGCGTTTAAGCACACACACACACACACACACACACACACACACACACACACACACACACACAGAAAGCAAGCTGACAAAACAAACCTGCTGGCACCTCCGCCTGCTTCTGAGCCTGTCCTCTGGCACAGGAAATCCACGCCCTGTTTTCACTCAAAATGAACCCCCGGCCTTTACCCGCGCACCAGAGTCCTGGGGGGCCAGACCGGGCCAGAGACCTGTTCTAGGACCTGCCGTGTGCTAGTTATCTGGGATTAACGTTGCGTTGATGATTAATTACATTTATATAGCGCCTTTCATGGATCTCAGGGTGCTCTACGGTGAAGTGGGGAGGGCTGTCATCATGTCATGGCATGTCTGACCATCTCGGTCTCTCTCTCTCTGTCTCAGTGCAGTCATTATGACCGTGCGTCTCTCTCTCTCTCTCTCTCTCTCTCTCTCAGTGCGGTCATTGTGACCGTGCCTCTCTCTCTCTCTCTCTCTCTCTCTCAGTCAGTGGTCATTGTGACCGGGTCTCTGTCTCAGTGCAGTCATTGTGACCGTGCGTCTCTCTCTCTCTCTCTGTGTGGTCATTGTGACCGTGCTCTCTCTCTCTGTGGTCATTGTGACCGTGCCTCTCTCTCTCTCTCTCTGTGGTCATTGTGACCGTGCCTCTCTCTCTCTCTCTCTCTCTGTGGTCATTGTGACCTCTCTCTCTCTCTCTCTCGCTCTCTGTGGTCATTGTGACCGTGTCTCTCTCTCTCTCTCTCTCTCTCTCTCTCTCTCTCTCTCTCTCTCTCTCTCTCTCTCTCTCTCTCTCTCCTCTCTCTCTCTCTCTCTCTCTCTCTCTCTGTGGTCATTGTGACCGTCTCTCTCTCTCTCTCTCTCTGTGGTCATTGTGACCGTGCCTCTCTCTCTCTCTCTCTCTCTCTCTCTCTCTCTCTCTCTCTCTCTCTCTCTCTCTCTCTCTCTCTCTCTCTCTCTCTCTCTCTCTCTCTCTCTCTCTCTCTCTCTCTCTCTCTCTCTCTCTCTCTCTCTGTCTGTCTGTCTGGTCATTGTGACCGTGTCTCTCTCTGCTCCCCAGGCCCTGATGAGGCCGGGACGTCTGGACCGTATCGTGTACGTGCCGCTGCCGGACAGCGCCACCCGGAGGGAGATCCTGACGCTGCAGTTCCGGTCCATGCCGGTGGACCCCGACGTGTGCCTGGACGATCTGGTGATCCAGACCAAGAAGTACTCTGGAGCAGAGGTGAGAACCCCCCCCCCCGCCCACGCCATCTTCCGCAAGAGACTCAAAACCCACCTTTTCAGACTCCACTACCACTGAACACTGTACATCTATTCTAGCCTATTGTCATCACCACTGCCGACTTGCTCAACACTATATACCCCTGCTTACTCTGATAAGTGTTATTTTGAGACCCCTTGGGGGGCTGACCTGTCACAGCCCTGTCACAGCCCTGTCACACTGAGGAGTGGCCTGGGGCAGCATGGGGTAAGATAACATAAGATAGGATATACTTTTATTGTCCCCGTAGGGACTTAAGGCCTCTACATGCTCGAGCGACTGCAACGCGACATCCTCTGCAACACGTCGCAGAGGTTGCGTTGATGTTGCAGAGGATGTCGCGTACCGAGCACAAAAATCAAACTCCCGACCGCAGCGCAACATGTTGCGTAGATGTTGCACAGCATTGATTGGTTGGTTAGCGAATGGAGGCGGAGCTGTCATGGTCATAGTTCAATGAGCTAGTACATCATTTTTTTTACATTTTACATTTTAAGCATTTAGCAGACACTTCTATCCAGAGCGACATCCAGATTAGGGGAGAAAGATAAAAGCAGCGATTTGAAACATTCTGTGAAAAGACAGAAAAGGACCATCCTTCATTTCCCTTAATACATTAACATTATCATCTGCTGGTTCCTTTGTTCCACGTGAATTTACTCTATTATTTAAATGCTATAAAGGTGAGTTGCTCGCACACAAGCAGCTTTCATGACAGGCGTACTTCCTTTTTTTAATTTTTTTTTTTTTTTCTCTCTCTTTCTCTTCCCCCCCCACAAAGGTTTTAGTCTATTGTACTGACGGTACATTAAACTCATCGACTGTGGTCTTCATGTCATTCTAAATGATATCTTAAGGTTGCAAATATCGATATGTTTGTGTTGTGCTTTCTTTTGTACATATAAATGTAACATGTGACTACAATACTTTAATGCACAGAATATTCAACTAACAAAACAATTTTTAAGCATATAGCAGACACTCTTATCCAGAGCGACTTACAAGATGTGCATTAATACAGCGATAGACATCGTTGTTGGCAGCTGCATACCATGCCTGTATATACAGTATCTATGTCAACGTTAGCTAAGCAAAAACTATCTATATCTATCTAGCTAGCTAGCTAGCAACCTGGTATCACAGCCAAATAAAGCTCGCTAACAGTAGCCTATGATAAAGATGGCTAGCATAATTTGTTCGACACAGTGCTTTCATGAAAACTTTATCGACCTTGTTCAATACATTGACGCCTACTAGTGTGCAGAAGTGTGAGGACACCATGTTGCATAGATTGCGCAGAAGTATAAATTGCAGAGTACTTGCAACATTGTTGCATAGCGCAAACCGCGAAGATGTCACACTCTCACACAGTCTCACGCACACACACGCACACACACGCACACACACTCATACAAACACACACGCATACGCAACATAAATACAAACACGCATACGCTACATAAATACATACACACACTCTCTCACACACACACACACGCACACACAGACACAGACGCACACACGCATACATTTTACAAAGAAAATCTCAAAGTGCTTTGTATAGTAGTACATGAGTTGAGTTTGGACGAAAGTTTATAATGCACTCAAGCCATTTTTAAAAACAAATTACACTAAATCTGCCTGACAAAAAACAGTACTATCAGTACTATCAAGGTTATTAAAACGTTCCCCTTTTGCACAGTCCCCTGTAGCCTCATGCTGCGTTGCTGTTTAAAATGACTTTTATTATTTGAGGTGGGCACAAATGAGTTTTTAAATCTGTTCAGTTATTGGGCTATATCGGATGCTCGCTGCAGGCCGCACCAGCCAGCCGTGGCCTGTAGAGGGCGTGACTCCTGGGGTTCCAAAGGCCCGCGGGTGCTTGAGGGAGGGGTGTGACTCCGAGGTGAACGCAGAAACTGCCCCCGGCCGGGGGGCGTTGGCACGGCCAGGTTGTGGTGAAGCGGTCTTCCGCTTTCTGTGGCGAGGCTGATGCAGCTTTTCTTTTCTTTTTTTGTGACTGGGTGACGGCAACAGAGAAATGTGAATTGGAATTAGGAATGCACTGGAATAAGGCCCAAACCCCCCCTGTTTTTCAAAACGGGATTTTAAACTTTTCCTGGAAGCACGCACACCAGTGACGTTCCAAAGAGATGCTCTTGAGGCGGCTTACGTAAGGGACCGGGTATGAAGCACGCCTGAAGCACGCATTAATTAGCATTAATTAGCATTAATTAGCATTACCGTAATTACATTCAAACGCTCGCGACTTCATCAGCACCCCTGCGTGCATCTCCAGATTTGGGGGTTTAAATGAATAAAAGGTTGCGGGGGAGGGGGGAGGGTAATCGTGCGGAAAGACGGATCCCCCAGGTGTCCTTTGGGGAATTTGGAATCACGCTCATCTACCTCTGTGCTTTTGGACTTTTGCCGCTCTGTTTGTTTGTGGAGGGGGGGGGCTGGGCTGGGAGAGGGGGCTGCGCAGGTGTTTGGAACACCTCTTCAACATCGGCCCTGTGGTCTTTCAGCGAGACCTGCCCTCGCCCGCTCGCAGCTCGCAGCTCGCGTGCTCTCTTAATGTCCCCCCCCAGGTCCCGGCGCGGACAGGAAGTGGAGTATTGCAGTGGCGCTGTCTCTCCGAGCGGTAGAGATTGCACAGGGCCATTCCTGCGTGCTATGAGAGCGCAGCTCAGCGCAGATTCACACCTGGCGCAGGTACCCGATCCGGGGTCATTGTGTGTTGCGTCCTACCGAGGGCCTGCAGTTACACTTTGACCCCCCTCCGGTTTAAATAACCTGCCGTCTCTGTGACGTTTTGAAGACTGGGGAAGTAGGCTGACAAGACTGTCAAAAGACTTCGGTGTGCCGACTTCGATTTACACTCCAGCCAGAGCCCTCCTCCCCATCCATCTCCCCCATCCTACACCCCACACCCCAACCCCACACCCCACCCCACCCCACACCCCACACCCCACACAGCCAATGTCTCACTGTGTTCCTGTCCGGACGTTTGGCGCCCATTCTGGTTTCTGCTCTTTGACGAGCGCTGTCGCACCGTGATGACCATTCTAGAGCGCGCCGTAACATTCTAGACCGTAACTGATGACGTCACAAAGGGCTGGCATCGTCATGGCATCAAAGAGCTGTACAATTCTAGAGCGGAACACGGTCACTCGGAACTGGAGGTCAAACTCACACCTTCAAAGGGTTCATTAGGAACACACGGAAAACGGGAGGGGCCATGACCCAGGGCGCTTTACAGCGGTTTCCAGGGCGACGGAACCAGCGTCGTCATCGGTCATTCCCGCACCCGTCCCCTCCGGGACACAATCTTAACATCGCTCCGTCGCGGAAGGGAACGGCAGCCGGGAACGACGAGGGAGAGCTAGCTGGGTCCTAGCTGAGCCCGGGTTTGTTGGGTTGAACGGGCTGAGGAGTTTTTCCGAAGACCCTGCTGTCCCTCCCCCCCCCGGCACCGGGACGGTTTTAAAGGGGCGGGGATGCCGCAGCCTCAGAGACTCACGAACGCGCCGCGCCGCGCCGCCTGTGAATCGCCCAGGAACTCTGGTCAGGCGAGGTCACACGGCTGTGTACGGGGGTGTGTGTGTGCGTGTGCGTGTGCGTGTGTGTGTGTGTGTGTGTGTGTGTGCGCGTGCGTGCGCGTGTGTGTGTGAGAGAACACTGCTCCGTACGGGGGTATATATATGTGTTTTGGCAGGATGGCGTCCGGCGGCACATATATCACCCCCCACGCCTATAGGAAGTGATGAATCTCAGTCCTCTTATTGGAGGGGCAGCCTAGCCACAGGCTACAGGAAGACCTACAGGGTGGCCTGGCACTGCCTCAGTGATGATCATTATGATAATATTCATGATCATATTCATGCAAGAACATTGTGTCAAACATTTGCTTTGGACAAACGCATCGGCCAAATGAATAGATCTTTGTTTGTAATAATAATAGAAAATAAAAAAAGCTGCCTGCGGAATCTTCCCAGCTCGTAGAGGGATTTTATTTCCCGGATTCACTGATCTCCTTCCCTGCTGGAAAATAAAACACACCACACCACTGAAAAGGCCTGACTAACGGGCAGATCCGGGGTCAGCCCCGTCGGGTCCTTGCGGGGTCCACCTGGAGCAGAAGCTTCAATTGCATTCCTGAGACAGCCTCCCCCCCAAGCCAGGAGCTTGTTAAAAACCGCTCTTCCCCTGGTAGCAGCACAGCGCATTGCCACCCAGGGCCCCCACCTGTCCAGAAAGCAACACCTGTGTTGCCGTGTGTTTTACAATCAGGTCCTGAGGGGTGGGAGCTGCAGGGTTTTTGGGGGGGGTTGAGTCGATCCCCCCCCCGCTCTCCACACCGTCTCCCCTCCCGTCTTGATTTTTCGTGGCAGAAATTGTGATTTTCTGGGATCCTGGGATCCAGTGGCTTTTTGTGTTTTGGGGGTGGGGGTGGGGGTGGGGGTGGGGGAGTCAGCCGCTGACTTTGGACTTCACCTCCAGCATGGGCCCTTTGCCCCAGAGGATCATGGGTATTCTGCAGTGTGGTGTGAGTGACAGCTGGCACTCCCCAACAATGGAGCGATGTGACACTTTCTTTTTTCCCTTCATGCAATGCTTTGTGATTATTTTGGATTGTTTTCTCCCCTCCCTTTGAAAATGGGTGACGTGAACGCCCGCGCACCCCCTCCGTTCCTGGTTGAGTTGGGATGGTTTTTCAATCTCCGCAACTTTTCATTTCTTTCTTTCTTTTTCTCTTTCTCTCTCCCTCTCTCTCTCTCTCTCTCTCTCTCTCTCTCTCCCCCTCTCTCTCTCTGTCTCTCTCTCTCCCTCTCTCCCCGCATGCAGAACTAATTTCCGCTCCAGTGTCCTGGCAGTCTGAAATATCACCATTATTTCTCAGAAATGATGTTATTCCAAAAAGGAACTCGTATTTTTTCCTTCCTGTGTGAAATGACAGTAAAATCTGCTCAACGGTTTTTAGTCTAAAAACAATCATCTGAGCGAGTGAGGGTGGTGTTCCTGTCAAAATTCATTTCATATTATATATATATATATATATATATATATATATATATTATATCATGCATATCATATTCCACTGGCAGGCCTTAGTGACCACTAAGAGGAATAGGACGATTCATTTTACAGTAAAATAACCGTGAGTGTGAGTGTGAGTGTGTGTGTGTGTGTGTGTGTGAGAGTGTGTGTGAGTGTGAGTGTGAGTGTGAGTGTGAGTGTGAGTGTGTGTGTGTGTGTGTGTGTGTGTGTGTGTGAGTATATGATTGAGTGTGTGTGTGAGTGTGAGTGTGAGTGTGTGTGTGTATATATGATTGAGTGTGTGTGGGGTCTCTGCATTTGATACCTGCCGTGTCTGTTTGAGGGGGGAGGGACGCTGAACACCGCTCCCCTGTGACGACCCGCCCGCCGCCCCCGATCCACAGAGCCTCTCCAGGGCCCGGTTCTGACAGCCTCAGGCCCAGCGCTTTGAGGACTGTGTGCCGTAAGGCCCGGTTCTGACAGCCTCAGGCCCAGCGCTTTGAGGACTGTGTGCCGTAAGGCCCGGTTCTGACAGCCTCAGGCCCAGCGCTTTGAGGACTGTGTGCCGTAAGGCCCGGTTCTGACAGCCTCAGGTCCAGCGCTTTGAGGACTGTGTGCCGTAAGGCCCGGTTCTGACAGCCTCAGGCCCAGCGCTTTGAGGACTGTGTGCCGTGGGGCCGTGTGTTACGCCTGGTGTTTCCTGAGGGTCTCTCACGCAGTGAAGTGCGGGAGGAATTAGTTTTATAAAGTTCCATCCTTTCTCCCCCCTCTTTTACACACAGATATGATTCTTGCCCTCCAGACATACTCATTTTGCATGGATGCATTTAGCAGACGCTCTTACCGCTGGATATTTTACTGAAGCAATTCAGGTTAAGTACCTTTAGCTCAAGGGTACAATGGCAGTGTCCCACCTGGGAATTGAACCAGCAACCCCTGAGTTACAAGCCCAGCTCCCTAACCATTACAGGGGGGCACAGGGGTGTTCACTCTTTTATTGTTCTCATTTTTTACATTTGAATTCCCCTTGGTCTTGATTATTATTTTTTCTTTAAAAAGAGAAATGGTAGTTCCTTGCCCAATCCAAAGCCACCTAAATTGAGCTGAGTAACAACAAGACATTCTACAAGGCCTAGATGCACTTATTTTTTTAAAGTTTTTGAACGTTTTTTTTATTTTTTAGAGTTAATTTTGGTGTTCGCTTAACTTGCCAAACTGTGTATGTGAATGAATCAAATTGGGACACTTTATCTGTGAGTCAGTTCAGGACAGAAGTTAAGGAAAAATGTTAATCACACCGTTGTCCAGGCCGTTGTCTGAGTATGATCTTTTATTACGCAGTTTTATTTGACTGAGTTGCACCTGCTTCCAGGTGTTGTGTCATCTGGCTTAACGCCCTCTGAGAACGGCAGATCCTTTAACTCTGTACACGTCCTCTTCCTATTCCTGCCCGTTTTGCGCCTGATGTCTCACAGCCGATTGGCCAAGCCGGCTGGAATCTCACAGCCGATTGGCCGAACCGGTCATGTCACCCTGTGTCCTGCACAGTGATCCACTGATCGCGCCTCCATGGAAGCACATCTCGCACGTGTTTGAGCCATCCAATCAGCTCTTGAGATCCCGCCCGGTTCGGCCAATCAGCTGTGAGGTTCCACCTATTCCGTGACCTCCACTAACTGCCCCCCCAATCTCCTGAAATGATGAACAAGTTCTTCAGATAAACACAGAGGGAGAGAGGGAGAGAGGGAGAGAGGGAGAGAGGGAGGGAGGGGAGGGAGAGAGGGAGAGGGAGAGGGAGGGAGAGGGAGAGAGGGGAGAGGGGAGAGGAGAGAGGAGGGAGAGAGAGGGAGGGAGAGAGAGGGAGGGAGAGAGAGAGGGAGGGAGAGAGAGAGGGAGGGAGAGAGAGAGAGAGAGGGAGGGAGGGAGAGAGGGAGGGAGGAGGGGAGAGAGGGAGGGAGGAGAGAGAGGGAGGGGGAGGAGGAGAGAGGGAGGGAGGGAGAGGGAGGGAGAGAGGGAGGGAGGGAGGGAGAGAGGGAGGGGAGGGAGGGAGAGGGAGAGAGGGAGGGAGAGAGGGAGGGGAGAGGGAGGGAGAGAGAGGGAGGGAGGGAGGGAGGGAGAGAGGGAGAGAGGGAGAGAGGGAGGGAGAGAGAGAGGGAGGAGGGAGGGAGGGAGGGAGGAGGGAGAGAGGGGAGGGGGGAGAGGGAGGAGAGGGAGAGGGGCCCCGAGCGCTCTGGTTTATAGCGTATCAGTCTATCACCTGTGTTTTTCTCATTCTTAAACAAATGCCTCCTCTCGTTTTTTTCTTTTCCCCTCTCTCTGACAGTTCGAGCGTTCGGCCTCTTCCGGGACACACATCTGCTGGGGGAGGAATGCTGGGAAAGCACGCCTCTTTATTGGGATTGTTTATCTTACGGCTCTTTGTCAAAATAACTGCCAGGAGATTTATGGTTTCCGACGGGGGCCGGGGGAGCCCGCAGATGCTATCTGGCTCGGCTTGTTTCAAACAGGTGTCAGTGCTACAGGGACAGAGGTTAAGGCTGCTTACGTTGACGTCGAGACGTTACATTTTACATTTTAGGCATTTAGCAGACGCTCTTGTCCAGAGCAACTTGCAAGATGTGCATTAATACATGCGAAGATCAATCATAGTTCGCGCGAGAGATCAGTGCAGTAATACAGCGATAGACATCGTCGCATTGAGCCAATCAGACATCGAGACGAGTCTCTCGCCGTGACCCCTGACCCCCGTCAGGGCAGAGCCCAGATCCGCTTCAATAACAATAATTAAGTGGGGAGAGTGAAAACAGGCCCGTTTTCCCTCGACTGCCTCTTCCTCTTTCTCGATAAGACAACCCCCTACCCCCGACACCTTAACCTGCTGGGCCCCGTTCGTTCTTTTTTCTGGGGCCCTGCTCTTGCTTCAGCCAATTTCTGCTCTTTCTATTTCAAATGTGCGCTTACATTTCAGGCATTTAGCAGACGCTCTTGTCCAGAGCGACTTACACACTTTTACGTCTCTTCACACACAGTCCTTTTACGCAGCTGGGTGATCTGCTGAAGAGCTTCAGGTTAAGTACCTTTGTTTAAAGGTGCAACGGCAGTGTCCCCCACCTGGGAATCGAACCTGCAAGCCCAGTTCCCCCCCCCAAACCGTTGCACTATGCTGCCAAATAGATGTGCTCTCCCAGGGACACGTGTGAAAGTTCTGAAGGCTGGGCTCTTTCTGATGAGAAACACAGTGGGTTTGGAAGTGTCTGCTCTGAGTCGGGGAGACTTTGAAACGCCTGGCCTTTCAGGGAACAGGATCGTTTTTATCCGTTTTTGACTCCCACACACTTTTACCTCCATACCTCTTTATAATCCCCCTTTACAATTCCCCCCCCCCCGTCTACCATTGGCTGCCATACCATGTTTTTTAACAATGAAACTTCCCTCTGTCCCTTTCTCACAAAGGCCTACCTTTCACACCCCCTCCTCCTGGGTCCAGCCGTTTGTGTGTTTGGGGGGGGTGCATTTAGCACCTTGGTGAAGCCCCTTTTGTTGAGCGATCACCAAACAGGAAATGTGTTTTCACACCAAACAGGAAGTGTGCTATCCGCTCGCGGCCTCCACAGATTGGCGAGGTCATTCAGGAAGCTCCTTCCCTGTTCTTCTTGTTTGTTGTTGTTTTTGTGTTCAGGGCCTCCCCCCTTACTGACGGGCTGAGCCAACCTGGCCACCGAGCCCAGCCGTTTCCCCTCGCGCTGCCAGGCCACTGTGTATCGGGCTCGGTCTGAAAAGCTGTCCAATCCGAGCAGCGTTGCACAAGGGATTTCACCAATCGGGCGGCTGCAGTTTAGTGTGTGGCTTTTTACCAATCCACTCACCGCCGTATCGAGTGTCGGCACAAGAGGTGCCCGCACAAGTGTGTGTCCGTCTGTTGCCAGGCTACTAAAAGTGCGCTGATTATATTTCATCAACGAGGTGCTAAAATGTAATGTGGATTTCAGTTAACACAAGTCTGTGTGTGTGTCTGTGTGTGTGTGTGTGTGTGTGTGTGTGTGTGTGTGTGTGTGTGTGTGTGTGTGTGTGTGTGTGTGTGTGTGTGTGTGTGTGTGTGTGTGTGTGTGTGTGTGTGTGTGTGTGTGTGTGTGTGTGTGTGTGTGTGTGTGTTTGTGTTGTTGAGTGTGTGTGTGTGCATGCGTGCGTTTGTTTTGTGTGTATGTGAGAGTGTTGATGCGTGGTGTGCAGGTGGAGCCAGCATTACGAGGAGCAGGCCTGTGCTCTGCTGCCTGTGTGCTGCTGTGTTCATTCACACAGTGGAGCAGAAGCACAACAGGGGGTGTGGGCCTTTCACGCAGTCTGGGTCTGGGGGCGAGAGAGGAAGGGAGGTGATCCAGCATGTTTGGTAAATATGGCGCCTCCACCCCCCGGGCAGGGAATGTGCTGCTTTCATTTCTCAGATTAACGAGTGAGGACAAACATGCCCCCCCCAGCCAGCAGGGCCACCCAACCCCCCGCCATTTTCTTTAAAAGTGGAGAAAAGAAAATTAGGAATTTAATTTAAAGGAAGGCTTTAATGTTTGGCCAGTGTCTACTGGAGCTCCTCCATTTCACTTCTACATGATTTATTGTTTTCTTTACATGTTTTATTTGACTTTATGGGGCTGGCGAGGTTTACAACGTGCACCTGTGTAGCTGCTAGCCTGCTTACCTTCTAACCTCCTGGCCTGCGTACCTGCTAACTTGTTAGCCTGCCTACCTGCGTAACCTGCTAGCCTGCCTGTGCTAACCTGCTAGCCTGCGTACCTGCTAACCTGCTAGCCTGTGTACCTGCTAACCTGCTAGCCTGTGTACCTGCTAACCTGCTAGCCTGTGTACCTGCTAACCTGTTAGCCTGCCTACCTGTTAGCCTGCAGTACCTGCTAACCTGTTAACCTTCTAACCTGCTAGCCTGCGTACCTGCTAACCTTCTAACCTGCTAGCCTGCGTACCTGCTAGCCTGCGTAACCTGCTAGCCTGCTAGCCTGCGTACCTGCTAGCCTGCGTACCTGCTAACCTTCTAACCTGCTAGCCTGCGTACCTGCTAGGCGTACCTGCTAACCTTCTAACCTGCTAGCCTGCGTACCTGCTAGCCTGCGTTCGTTGCCAGGCCCAGCGTTGCCTAACAGTAAAACGGGTACAGGTGACCCCTGTGACATCACCAGCAGGCCCGTCGCCTCCTTCCTGTGTGGCGTCCGCCTAATGTTTGCCCCGCCCCTTTCACTGCTAAGCCCCGCACACACACACGTGTCGATTCAGGAAGTAAAGGTACTGATTTATAGGGGGCCTCATTTGCATACCGTCGAAATCAAACCAAAGTGTGTTTTTTTTTTTTTTTTCTGAATCTCTTTACCTTTCGTCTCTTTTTCTGGGCCAAACGTCAGTGATGAAAGCCAGACAGTGCTTCGTTCTCTGCCTAACGGAGCAGTTTCCACTTGGACTCCGCCTCCCCCCCGATTACCGTAAATGGGTTTCACATGTGCTGTGTTTCTCTTGGCTGGTCCCAGTTGCTACAGACACTTCCTCTCAGCCTTTTAGAGGATGAAACGTTTTGGGCCCTGAAAACCCGCTGTTTGATTTATACATTATTTAATTTCCTCCCTCCAAAATTGGAAGCAGGGGCTCTTTCAGGAATGGGAGTCAATATTTTTTAATTTGCTTAAGAACTCTTTTTCAGGGGGCCAATATAATCAGCGGTGTGGGCTGTCCCGCGTGGCGCGGGGGGCCAGTGTTCCCGTAATGCAGAATCAGGGCTTTCGTTGGAGAGCTGCTCTCTGTGGGCGTGGGCGTGCGTTTGTGGGGGGGGGGGTTGTGCGTGTGGTTTTGGGGAGGGTTGGGGGGGGGGTGTTTGCATGGGGGGATATTGTGGGGTTTGTGGGGGGGGTTTGTGTGTGAGGGTTTGGGGGTGTTTGCATGGGGGGGTATTGTTGGGGGGGTGTTTGTGCGTGGGTGTGGGAGGGGGTGTTTGTGCGTCTCTTGCGCTCCCTCACAGGACAGACGCACAGTCATTTACATTTTACATTTTAAGCATTTAGCAGACGCTCTTATCCAGAGCGACTTACAAGATGTGCATCAATACATGGTAGGAGCAATCACAGTTAGCGCACGAGATCAGTGCAGGAATACAGCAATAGACATCATTGCAGGCATCTGCGTACCATACCTGTAACACCGGGAAGGAAAAGGTATTTTACAATGTTTACAAAAATGTACATTTTTTTTTTTTTTTTTTTTTAAAAGAGTATAGTGTTGAACAAGTAGACAGTGGTGAAGACAATTTAGCTAGATGGACAGAGATCAGGGGTAGTGGAGTCTGAAGAGGTGGGTTTTGAGTCTCTTTGCGGAAGATTGAAGTGATTCCGCAGTCCTGACCAATTGCGGGAGGTCGTTCCACCAACGAGGGACCAGGACAGAGAAGAGGCGAGACCGCGAGGAGCGGCTGCCAGGCGCCCGGAGGGATGGGGCAGTCAGTCTGCCAGCGGAGGCGGAGCGGAGGGGTCTGGACGGGGTGTAGGGCGTGATGAGTGACTGGAGGTACGGGGAGCAGTACCTCTGGCCGCTTGAAAAGCCAGCACCAGTGACTTGAATCTGATGCGTGCTGCGATGGGGAGCCAGTGCAGAGAGGAGAGTAGAGGGTGACGTGGGTGAACTTTGGCTGGTTGAACACCAGGCGAGCAGCAGCGTTCTGGACTAGTTGCAGTGGCTTGATGGCACAGGCCGGAAGGCCTGCCAGCAAGGAGTTGCAGTAGTCCAGACGTGAGATCACCAGGGCCTGGACCAGGAGTTGAGTGGCCTCTTGGGTGAGGAACGGTCGGATCCTCCGGATGTTGTGGAGGGAGAAACGGCAGGTCCGAGTGATCGCTGCAATATGGCTCGAGAAGCACAGCTGGTTGTCCAGGGTTACCCCAAGACTCCTGGCAGACTGGGACGGAGACACTATGGAGCCTTCCACGGTGATTGACGCATCAATCATCGGGAGCCCTTCGCTGGGAGGAAGAGCAGCTCTGTCTTCCCCAGGTTCAGCTTCAGGTGGTGGGTGGACATCCATGCGGAGATGTCAGCCAGGCATGCAGAGATCCGTGCCGGGACCCGGGTATCAGATGGAGGGAAGGAGAGAAACAGTTGAGTGTCATCAGCATAACAGTGATAGGAAAAACCATGAGCAGAAATAACAGAACCGCGATCGACAGTCGCGATTCTAAGGTTTCTGTTAATGTGTTTGCCGCGTGTGTATGATCAAATCTCTCAGTTCGAAATAGAAATACACTTTTATTGCTGCTGGGATCGGCGGCGATCCAGCCGACCCTAAAAGGTGAAGAGCGAGAGTCTTTCCCCCGGCCGGGGCGGCTAAGCGTTTCCCGTCGGGAGAAGACCGAAGCGTTTCGACAGAAGCGTCTCGTTTTCTTTACAAACGCGGCAGGCCGTGACGTCTTGGCCCGTTTCGATTTTATTTCATGCGTACAGCATTTTCTCAGAATGGTGTTTTATGCGACGCGAGTGCGGGCAGTGCAAAGCTAATGTCCACAACGCAGGCACATACCAGCAGAGCCTTGCTGTGAATCGGCATCCACGATGCCGGTGGCCAAAAGCCCGCCATGTTTCGGTGTGGAGTAATTATGCCACCGCGCGGAACTTGGTGTTGTGCAAAAGCACTGGACGCAGGCGCGTGCGTACCTGCGCCCGCTGCCAACGTGAGATCAACGGTAGCGAAGACCGCGCCGGGTCTCGGAAAGCCCCGCCATCTTAGGCGCCCTTGAAGGAACGCTCCAGCAGCCTCGAGTCGCCCTCGACAGGCCTGCGGTTAAGAGGCCGCTGATGTAAGTCGTGACGGGGGTGGAGAACAAACTCCACATCGCAACGAGACCGTCCGTAATCCAGGAGAGCTGCCAGGACCTGGTCTGTCTGTGAATCTGTTTACGCTCGCCCCCCCCATCCCCGGTGGCCAGGGTCACAGGGGCACGTTGGCTCTGGTCTGGAACACATTAAATAATCAAACAGCCCGAAAAACTCTTTAATACGGCGCTGTCCTTCCTGCCCCCCGGCCCCCAGCCTGATCCGCCCCCACCAGCCCGCTCTCTCACTCAGCTGATGTAAACACGCGATGTCATCAGCTCGATGATGTAAACATGCACAAAGCTTTTCTTTTTTTTTAAGTGGGGGGGGTGGATAAAAAAACAGCCCCAAAGCAAAGTAAAAAAAAATAAAAAAAAAAAGTAATACATCTCATCCTATCTGGCCTCTGAGCTCATTTTAAGTTCACTTGACAGGTGTGAGTGTACTGTGTGTGTACATCCTGTATGAGAACATAAATCTGTCTGTTGCTCTTTACCCAGCATCCCTTGCTCCCCCCGCCGCCGAAGGAAGTAATTTCCTTATTGCGCTCCTCTGTTGTCTCATATCTGCGCTTAAAGACAACAAACGTAATCCCCCGCCCGATGGGAGCGGTCCACACTGTTCACTGAGGCAGCGGCCCATCTCTGGCTGCCTGAAAGAAGCAAAATGGAGAAAAGAAATCCACTTCCTGACATCTGGCCGGCACCTGCCCAGCCAAAACCAGTCTGCTTTGCTTGAGTGACCTGTTTCATTTAGCATTATGCTGGTGTGGGGAAAGGACACACTCCATACAGCACTGTTACACACACTTATTAACCCTCTACTAACACTCATTTCTGATTCTGCAAATGATGTTTAAAAAAACTAACTTTATGCATGAAATGTTGGGCCCATATTTGTGTTATGATGGATTTTAAATATTTGAGCACGGGAGTCTTCACTGTGAAATGTGCACAGTGGGGTGGGGGTGGGGTGGGGGTGGGGTGGGGTGGGGTGTTGGGGACATTCTTCAGCTTGTTGAGTCTGTCCTGCGCTGGCAGGAGGCAATGGCAGAGATTCTCGGCACGCCTGGCATCTTGAGTCACCTCCGAAGCGCAGCGGTGCGATGGAGCTCAGAGGTACGCCGCCTCCCAAAAACAACAACACTGTGGCTGGCAGCGTAGCGTAATGGTCAGGGAGCTGGGCTTGTAGCTCAGAGGTTGCTGGTTCGATTCCCAGGTGGGGGGCACTGCCGTTGCACCCTTGAGCTAAAGGTACTTAACCTGAATTGCTTCAGTAGAATATCCAGCTGTATAAATGGATTGTATGTAAAGAGATGTAAACTGTGTAAGTCGCTCTGGATAAGAGCGTCTGCTAAATGCCTGTAATGTAAATGTAACAACACGCTGGTCACAAACGGCAGCTTGCGCGATCATCGCTGAGAGCACCGCTGCGTGCAGGACGGAGCGCACGGGGGCTGCAGAGTGTTCTCCTTTCTGCCCCAGGCACGCTGTCGGGCCTCGAAACTTTCCACAATGAAACTTCAGTCTTGGAAATTTTAAACGTTACACACACACACACACGCACGCACGCACGCACGCACGCACTAACACACCAACACACACTACTTAGCTGGTGTTAAAATCCGCTTTGATGTTAGTTTTTTCAGAGCGAGAAAATGTAATATTCCTTCCACGCCTTGAAATGAGAGATCAGTTCAATCGTGCCACAGGTTTTAAATGAATAAAGTGTGTGTGTGTGTGTGTGTGAGATTGTGTGTGTTGTTAGTCTGTGTTAGTGCGTGCGCGTGTGTGTTTGAGATTTAATGTGTGTGAGCGCATGTGTGTGAGTGCGTGTGTGAGAGGGAGAGGGAGACTGAGACGGAATGCTTGTAGCAGTGTCAGTTCCTCATGTTGTCTCTGATCTGGGCAGCACATCGTGTTGTCACAGTACCTGGCATACTGCTACCTCGCTGCTTTCAGCTTACAGCGGCACACGGGGAGGAACTAGTCCGGAGATGAGTAAGCATGTGTTTTGATTGGGAGGGAGTGTCCTGACTGTTGTGGTGTCTGTGAGGGGGCCTTGTTCAGGCTTACAGTCCAAAAATATCCTCATCAGCCGCGTTGGGGTTAAAGTTACGGTCAGAGTTGGTGTTACGGTTAGAGTTGGGGTTACCAGCTCGTCTTTGAAACTAGACGTCTTTGAAGCCATCTATGGGGTTTCGCGAAGCCTAACTCTCGTTGCCTTTTGTTTGCCCAGATATCTGCAGTGTGCAGAGAGGCTGCCCTCCTGGCCCTTCAAGAGGACATCGGAGCGCAGAGCATCATGGGAAGGCACTTCGAGGGCGCACTGCTGATGGTGAAACCTCGGATTCCCGAGTCGCTCATCCAGTCCTACGTCAGCTTCCAGCGGCAGAGCGGCCTGCACGTTCTGTGAGGCGCGCGCGCGGGCCACACGACGCACCGGAGCGCAATGGGGGACGCGCGCGTGCACGGGCTCCGGTCCGGTCCGCTCGGCTCCGCTCGGCTCCGCTCGGGCGGTACGGAGACGAGACTACACGGCGGGGAGTGGGTCCGAGAGCGCCACAGTAGAGACTGAACCGACGAGGTCTCAAGGTCCCGCTGTTTTCCGCCGGGGAATTTGCAGCGCTGCAGTAATCACTCGAGCCGACACGGAAGCGCGGCGTTTGCGTAAACAAAATGCATTTACGAGGGAGGATGTATTGTTGAAGGAAATGGAATAAATATTACCATTAAATATATGTTGAGTTTATATGTTTTTTTGTCTGTTTGGAAAGTTTTAGCTTACTATTTGGCCGCGATGTGTTTTGGGAGTAAAATAGTAATTTAAAAATACGTTTATTATTATGTATTAAAATCGCATCTTAAATGTGCTGCACGCACAAACCCTTGCAGAAGTAGTGTTCTGATTCAACGGGTACTTAGTGAAACTTAACCGATTGCGTAAACTCAAATGTTTATTTGAACTATAGGCTAATACCTATTGTTGAAGAAAAACGACCCTAAATACACAATTGTCGGGAACTACTTTCTCAAACTTAAACTAACATCGATGCAAGAAGTTGGGCGGTGAGGCTGTGTGATAAAACCCGAGTCAGGGTCTCGAGAGGTGAAGTCCCCGTTGCGTCTGATTCTGCAGGCCTTCTGTGAGGCGAGAGACCGCACATTGCGCAAGAATGGGGTGGTTTATTGCTAGGCGTAGACAAACAAAATACTTCCGCTTCATGAATATTTGTGGTGGATAATGGTGTCGCAGGACATTTTGTCGAATATATACGTATGTATGTAAAATAAGATTACAACTCTACAACCCCCAAAAAAGGGTGTGTGTGTATAGCCTATGTGTGTGAATTAAACTGAAGCATTTCTATAGTGTGCCGCTATATCATTCGTCGGTCTGATGTAGATTGCATCATCGACCATTAGGATGTTTTATTTGGGGGGTAAATCAATGAGCGATTTCCTCCCGCTCCTGGCCAGTGCGTGTGAACGGCCTCCTGCCCCCCTCTCCCCCCCCCCCCTCCAATTCACTATAATTTAACACTGTTCAACACGACATTTGAATAACACATTTACACAAACAAACAAAATGACAAATGGCAACAAAAGACACCAGAGAGGAGAATGCGCGGCATTTGCGTCTGTGCTTTAAACTCGAGGCGCTTTGCACACTTCCGTAAAGGTCGGTTATCTACGCATTAATTTTTTTCTCCATTTGAATAGGACAGATTGACTTTGTATTGAACTTCCTATTCTCATGGGTCCGGATGTAAGGCATCCCCGACACCGATCAAACCAGACCGTCAGGAACTGCGCGAGACATCTTATCTCCCCCCCCGAGGGACGATTCTCTCTTAAGGTGGCTCCGGAAATGTGTGTCGAAACACGCGACGCACTCCCGGGAGAGCGGAATATTATTCCTCGTTTGCGTTTGAACGCAGCTGTGCCCCGTAGCCGTTCGGTCCAATCGGACGGTGTTCATAATCCCTTACCCTCAGTCGCGTTATATATTTATCCATTATCCGTGTGTGGTGTAGCTGCGTGTTCGCAGAGTCTATATTTTAGTGTGTTTGGGGAGCAGTCGAAAGCCCCGCGAGTTAGCTAGCTTCTCTATTCTAAAACGGGGTTGCTTTGTTCGAAAACATTTCCAAATCGGACGACAAATAAACGTCAGCGTACAAATGTGTGCTTAATTAATAACTTTACAAAACGGTTCGATGGAGAGAGAAAGAAAACGGCGTGGGGGGGTGAAACCCCCCAAATCCGCCCCGTGTTTATTGCTAGCTCGTGAGACGGATCCACCTTTAGCGCGGCACACATCTCCAGCCCCCCCACAGCCCCCCACAGCTGCCCAATGAATTAGAAGCGGATGCGATGTATCCTTTTTCAGCGCGCTGGCTGGCCAATGGGCGCGTAACAAACACACACACGCACACACACACACACACACACACACACACAGCGCCAACATTTCTCATTCATTCAGTGTTAAAGAAGACAACCTCGCGGAGTGCCCCACGACCAAACTATTTCCAATTCCTCTCCCCGAGAGAGCGCAAATAACAAAAAACAAAAACAAAAAAGCACCAATCGGATATTCTCTCTCTTCTTGATTTCTCACTGCTTCTGGCGTGCACGTTTTCTTCTTCTTTTTGAAGTAAAAACCACAAGTGTGTTTGTTTTGGTCTCTCTTTGTGGGCTGTTGCTGCTGCGCTCTGGGGACAGCAGAACCTCTCGGCTGCATTGGGCGCCCAGTTCTCCATCTGCACGCCTCGGCTGTGGATTTAACCCTTTCTCCCCCCCGGACCACGTCGGTATGCTTGTGTCCACACTCGCAAGAGGGAAGCGCTAGACAGCGTCCGTTTCTCCTGTTCGTGGAATTACAGTTTTGTGTTTGTAATGTGTGATATGGTCTTTAATGCATTCGGACAAGTTGACTGGGCGGGGCCTTCTTGGGATATTGTTTGATGGATTCGACAACATGGATGGTTGCATATAGGTGAGTAGCCCCCCCCGCTTCAATACTACACATGCTTGCGTTTTAATGCTGAATAATCGTCTGGTTCTCATTTGAATTGACCCAAGTAATAGGCTTCGAGCGTACGGCTATCCCGTTGACAGTTTACAGCCAGGCTAATGTCTTATTTTGCATCTTCGGCAAGACTAATGGCCTCAAGATAATAATTGAAACAGGTCACGTTGTCGCAAAGAACGGATCGTTGTCTACCTCCCCGTGTGTACATGTTATTCGCTACAGTATGCGGATTCAAAGTTCGCCGGTACATTGGTCGCTCCCTGTCTCTGTTTACGTCGCTCAGCGTGAGTCGGGAACTTGCCATTTGTTCTTGGCAAGGAAAAATAGACCGGCCATACTTTTAATAGTGGGAGAATTGGCCCTCCTGCGGCAACCCGACAAACACCCATCCCCCACGCGCGTCTTTTCATTCATAAGTTTTTCCTTCCGCTCTGCTCGTCTCCGCTATCTGTTTATCAGTCCAGTCCACTCCAGCGCTCCCATTTTAAACCATCGAGCGGTTGTGTGTGTGACCGGATAACACGAGCGCACAGGAGACGTCGCGTGCTCTTATTATAGGCTCTGTGTTCTTGAGAAACACCCCAGAACTGTGGACTATTTCCTTCTGCCAGGACAGTAACGTTTGTTAGAGGTGTTTTTCCCCCTTGTTAGACGCAATGGACTTTTAACAATAATTGATAAACTGTCCCAGGACGAACCCCGTTTTACTTTGTTTTTTGTTTTACTGAAAGTGAAAGAATCAAGGTAATAACCCCCCCCGACCCCCCTCACCGCCAAATCTGTCTGACCATTTCTTCTCTAGAAAGGCTAGACTTTTCCGTCGGTGTAGCCTACCGAAATGTGTTTCTAGAGAGGCGTCCGGCTCTCAGATGTGCCCCTCCACGCACAGCCTGCGACGCACTAAGCGAAGTGTCGCGCGTCTCCGTTTGTTAAGTTACTTTAAGCTGTTGTTTACAATATGGGAGATCCATCTGCAAACTGAGAATCACGCCGTGGAATATGTTTTACGTGTGTGCTCCGCACTTAAAACTATTTATCGAAAGCCAACATGTAGGCTATACGGGCCGCAGACAATGTTGTTCAAAACATCCATTTGTTATTACTTTAAAAAACTTTTGTCGAAATATACAATAAATGGTTTAATGTATTCCGTTTAATTGTTGGGTTCAAAAAGGAAGCTCCTATGGTCTTCATGGACCGTGTCCTCGTCTTTGCCGTGGCGCATTTTAATGTTAACCAACTAGCTATACAAATGGAAATGAGTAGGGGAAGTATTTGTCGCTTAGATCTGTGCGTATTGTAGGAGGTTGTTTAAAGTCTTGTTAATATTCAAGGTTCCTGCAGCTTTACGTCATTTTCTAGGTTTTTGGGTTTTTTTTTGGAAAAAAAAGGTAATTGAAGCAGTTGTGCAATAGAGCACATATTTATGGAAAACAATATAGTTGTGGACCAGTAATTCCAGTTTTAATGTATAAATTCAAAACTTCCAAACGATTGTATTTCAGTGTAATTGCCATGCTTCGAGTATACGTTTCAACTCATTTTGAATGATGTGCAGAATGTGTATAGCTTTGGGGGTATCATTAGGACAAATGTGCGATGTCGTCCTGTGTGTGAGAGAGAGGAGAGAGAGACTGACTGTGTGTGTGTGTGTGTGTGTGTGTGTGTGTGTGTGTGTGTGTGTGTGTGTGTGTGTGAGAGGGAGAGAGACTGACTTTGTGTGTGTGTGTGTGTGTGAGAGTGAGATACTGTGTGTGTGTGTGTGTGTGTGTGTGTGTGTGTGTGTGTGTGCGTGTGTGTGCGTGTGTGTGTGAGAGTGACTTTGAGAGAGACTGACTTTGTGTGTGTGTGTGTGTGCGTGCGTGCGAGTGAGCGGGAGAGAGCGACTGACTTTGTGTGTGTGTGTGTGTGTGTGTGTGTGTGTGTGAGCGACTGACTTTGTGAGTGTGAGAGATAGAGAGAGATGTGTGTGTGTGTGTGTGTGTGTGTGTGTGTGTGTGTGTGCGTGCGTGCGCGTCTCTGTTGTCTTTATTTCCGTAGCGTTGGCGACAGTGCTGTATTTTGCTTCTCATTGTGTGTGTGTTTGTGGCGCTGCGCAGGGTTTCAGATGCTTGCCAAGTCCGCGGCGACCGTCGGAAGTGCTGATCCCCCCACATGGAGCAGCAGAGTCAGCGCGCCGGCCTCGGGTCCCTAGCCCCCGTCCAGCAGCCCCCCCCGCGCGCCGCCATCCTCTCTCTGGACCAGATCAGGGCCATCCGGTCCTGCAACAACTACACAGAGGGCCCGCGGGCCCCGGCCCGGAAGATGGGCCCTGAGACCGCGCGGCGGCGGCCCGAGAAGCCGCGAGAGAGGACCCACGAGCTCGTCAGCGTCCACGACAACGACCACGACCACGACGACGGCTATGACGACGGCTACGAGCGGCGCGCGCGGCCCCCGGGCCCCCCCCAGGCCGGCCCCCGCCCCCCGGGGCTGAGCCGCTCCGTCAGCACGGGCAGCGCGGCCTCCTCCGGGAGCAACAGCAGCGTCTCCTCGGAGCGAGGCCTCCTGGGGCGCTCGCCGCCCGCACGCCCGGACCGGGCCGTCCGGACCCAGCCCAAGCCGCGCTCCACGCCCCCTCCGCCCCCCCCCTCCTCCTCCTCCTCCTCCAAGACCCTCAGCGGCACGGGACGAAGGAGAAGGAGAAGGAGAAGGACAAGGAGAAGGAGAAGGAGAAGGACAAGGAGAAGGACGCCGCCTCTGAGCACCGGTTGATCTGCGAGCGCTGCGGCCGCTGCAAGTGCGCCGAGTGCACGGCCCCGCGGACGCTCCCGTCTCGCCTGGCGTGCGGGGGCCAGTGCCTGTGCTCGGCCGACGCCCTGGTGGAGCACGGCACGTGCATGTGCGCGGTGAAGGGCCTCTTCTACCACTGCTCGAGCGACGACGCGGGGGACTCGTGCTCCGACAGCCCCTGCTCGCTGTCGCGGCCCCACTGCTGCTCCCGCTTCCTGTGCATGGGATTAATGTCGGCGCTCTTCCCCTGTTTGCTGTGCTACCCGCCCGCGCGCGCCTGCGTCAAGGCCTGCCAGCGGTGTCACGACAGACTCACGCGGCCCGGCTGCCGGTGCCACAACTCCAACACGGTCTACTGCAAACTGGAGAACTGGTCGCCCTCGAGGCCCGGAGAAGCCCTCCTGAGGTGGGGGTGGGGGGGGGGGGAGGGACGACTTCCTCTCACGATTATAACGATAACAATAATTGTTACCGATGTTTATCGAAACGTTTTAAGCACCTCCCACCACTACCGCCCCCACCACCTTCTCTACTAAGGAGCCCTTTTCGGAGTGAGCATGGAGTTTGAAACCACTTCCCCCCCCTTTGTTTTGTTTGTTTGTTTGGGGGGGTTTTTCTCCAAATTTTGCAGCAGGACCCCTCTCCACAAAACCAGTGTTTGCCTTGCCACCGTTTCTGTTGTCTTCTTCAGCCACTTGTTAACAATGCTCTTGACTCCCTGTAAAGGATTCTCTTTCCGCTAGGCCCGGAGTCCTTCCAGCTTTTCCTGCGAGGGCAGCCTCTTTGCAGGTCTGGACAATATGTTGCCATTACTAGGTATCCATAGCAACGAGATGGATTATTTAAATTTTTTTTTTTTTTTTTATTTTTTTTTTTAAACATGAGTTGGTGCCACATTGAGGCTGTGGTGAATTTTTATCCTGTAGAATTAGCGGAATGTTTTTTTTACAATTTTCTGCCCCTCCCTCCCTCCCTCCCTCCCTCCCACGCACTACCAACCATCTACATTTTGTGGCATTTTTTTGTCGTTGTTGTAAATTGTATGTATAAATCTTAAGGATGAAAATCTGGCTATTTTTTAAAGAAAAATGTCAAAACATTTTTTTCTTTTTTTTTGTTGTTGTAAAGAATATTTATTGTGTGAAGCTCTATTATTTTATGATATTTATTTATCTTAAAAATTTATTCATGTCTGAATATAACAAAATATCAATACTTACTGAAAAATTAAAAGGGTGGCACAAAAGAAAAAACTATGTTAACTATAATGCAGAAAATATATTAATTAATGAAAAACAAAAGAATACTGCCTCGTGTCTTATTTATATTTTGATTCCGACAAGCCAAAGTTTCTCTCGAAGCGTCTTAATATGGTCTTTAATGTCAGAGAGAGATCTTTAAGATGACATTGTTTAAACAGAAAAAAATGTTTTTTTTACCATTTGAACGTAAACGTCATAGACGGAGAATAACTGAAAACGGTTTGCTCAGCTTTTTGACCACAAACTGCCGGACGACCAAAACGAACACCTCCAAAAGTTCAACTGAAGCGCTGGAGAAGAAAGTGGCTCAGGCTCTTAAATCTCTATGGTGGAGGACTGGAGAAAGTGGCTCAGGCTCTTAGATCTCTATGGTGGAGGACTGGAGAAAGTGGCTCAGGCTCTTAGATCTCTATGGTGGAGGACTGGAGAAAGTGGCTCAGGCTCTTAAATTTCTATGGTGGAGGACTGGAGAAAGTGTCTCAGGCTCTTAGATCTCTATGGTGGAGGACTGGAGAAAGTGGCTCAGGTCTCTTAGATCTCTATGGTGGGGCACTGGAGAAAGTGGCTCAGGCTCTTAGATCTCTATGGTGGGGCACTGGAGAAAGTGGCTCAAGGCCTCTACATGATCAAACGACAACAACGCGACAGCAACACAACCAGGGCTCTGCAACATCGACGCAACCTTTGCGACCTACGCAGAAGGGGTTTCAGAGGGTTTCGCGTACCTAGCACAAAAATCATCATTGATTGGTTGGTTAGCGGATGGAGGCGGAGCTGTCATAGTCATAGTTCATCGAGCTAGTAGCTAACGATAGAGATGGCTAGCATCATTTGTTCGACACGGTATAAAATGAAACAGCTTCAGGAAAGATTAGCTGAAGAAGTTTGAAGGTACAGGAGTTTTCCCTGCTTTCATGAAAACTTTATTGATCTTGTTCACTACATTGACACCTACCAGTGTACAGAAGTGTGAGGACACCATGTTGCATAGGCTGCGCGTAGCCTTTGCAGACGTATATACATTGCAGAGTGCTTGCGACATTGTTGCAAGTCGCACAAGTTACACAGAAGCATGTAGAAGCCTTCAGGCTCTTGGATCTCTATGTTTTTGCTGGCATTACTGGAGGGACTCCTCTGTTGCCAAACGAGTGCACTAAACCGTGTCCCCGGGGAGGAGGCCTGTAAAGTGGAAGAGCCGCTGTGTCAGGGCCGCGGTCACCTGTTCAAAGGTAGTAAACTGTTCGAGTCGCTTAGGGGGGCTATTTTGTGGCGTGGGTTTTGGCGCGGCAGGCGGCGATGGGTAAGGAAGCACCCTTTGGTCACATTTCTCTCGAAGACATTTATTTTGACACTGGGTGAGAAGTTTGGTGACCACGTGGGGGGGGGGTGGTGTGGGGGCTCTTCTTTTCTGTCGCTTGGCACTACGTCTGACAGGTCTCTCACAACGGTTTTTCATCAAGGACACAAGAGGCAACATCCCGTAAATACCGAAGGGGTTTGTCTTTGAGAACCCAGCGTGACTAATTAACCACAAGGTATTTTTAGATCGCTATGGTAACCCCCCCCGGGGGCCCTGCGGAAGGAGGGCTCCCGTTTCTTGGATTGTGCGCTTGTGGTATTTCGTGTAATTGCGGCTCTGGTTTCTTAAGGTAAACATGAACACAAAGGCACAACAGCGTCTTTTCTTTCCCCTCTTCCCTTATTAAGCGGCTCAAGGTCGTTGGAAGCGAGACAGATTTGCAGAATCACTTATGGTCTTATGTGTGAGCTAATGGTGTCAGGGTGAATTAATGATTATCAGGTGTGTCTGGCCCTTTCTGCGCTGCATTCCTCTCTGGAGTGAAAGGCGCCATGTGTGCGTGAGAGAGAGCGAGAGAGAGAGAGACAGCATGTGTGTGTGTGTGTGGGGGCTGTGGGTCGCTTTGTGCTGACTGGGGTCTTGCTGTGAATGTGTGTGTGTGGGTGGATGGATGCTGTGTGTGTGTGTGGATGGGGATGCAGTGTATGTGTGTGTGTGTGCAGGGGATGCAGTGTGTGTGTGATGTGGGGATGCAGTGTGTGTGTGTGTGTGGTGGATGTGTGTGTGTGTGTGTGTGTGTGGATGTGGGGATGCAGTGTGTGTGTGTGTGTGTGGATGTGGGGATGCAGTGTGTGTGTGTGTGTGTATGTGGGGATGCAGTGTGTGTGTGTGTGTGTGTGGTGTGGATGGGGATGCAGTGTGTGTGTGTGTGTGTGGATGTGTGTGTGTGCGGATGTGGGGATGCAGTGTGTGTGTGTGTGTGTGTGTGTGTGTGTGTGTGTGTGTGTGTGGATGTGGGGATGTGTGTGTGTGTGTGTGTGTGTGTGTGTGGATTCATGCATATCATTGGGTGAGGGTCAGCAGTAGACTGCTGTAGAGCAGTTCTGTAGTAACTGAACCTCCCCTAAATGGACCTGTCTAGAATTATTCTTTTCTTTTTCTCCCTCCCCCCTCTTCCCTTCCTCCCTCCCTCCCTCCCTCCCTCTCTCAGGCAGGAATGTACCTTTTGTTACTGTGAATAGTTTAGCGTAGATTAGCGGTTTGCCAATTTCCTGTTGCCTTTCAGAGCTGCCATTCGAGACCCATTTGCCCCTGGCTCGTGGACAATGGCAAACAATGGGAGACTCGCAGGTTTCACGGCAGGGCCCTGCCACAGGGAGGAAGTGGCCGAGGCCAAATGCTACTGGTTATTAATCGGAGGTAATGTTCGCTTGGGAGCCTGGAAGGTTGATCTGCAGGTTCAAGGGGATATCCTGTGCCCTGGGCCGCATTTGCCAGCACAGCGTGTATTTTTGCCCAGGTAAAGACTTCGCTTATACATGCATTTATGTCCTGGAGGGGTGAACGATTGCCTCTTTTCTTGTTGTTTTTGTTTGTTTGTTTGTTTGTTTGTTTGTTCCTCGTCGTATTTGTTGATTACTAAATGTGCATGTTCTGTGTCAGTCGTGTACAAACAGATGGGACCATAACACACATTTCAATTTCAATAGCTTTATCTGGCTGCCTGCCTACCATTCGTCAGCATGTGTGACGTTTTTTGTTTTTTAAACACCCCTTTTTGTTGCTCGTCTTTATCTGTGGATCAGTCTTGGAGCCACAAATTTTATATATTATTTGGTATTTTGGGTGGCTGGAGTTTTTGTTTTGGCCAAATTACATGCCGGTATATACATGTATTTCCCTTGCGGCCTGCAGTGTTCTCCCCATTCCCCGTCACGAGGGAGCTCGCCCTGTCAGCGCGTGGTTTCCGCTCGCGAAGTACTGCTTACGTTTTTCAGCCGTTCGCACAGCAGCAGAGGTGGGCCCGCGGGTGGGTTCCGCCCGTAGTTTCCGGGTTAACTTGAGTTCCTTCCTCTACCCGCAGAGGGTATATCGGTGGCAAGCGGAACGACTCGCACCCTCCCCCGCAAACCCCTTTTTTCCCTCCTCCTTCGTCTTCTAAAAGCGGTTATTACGCTGCGAGTCATCGCGCAACCCCGGTCTTGTGTACCCGCCTCTGCACGAGCGAGCGCTGTCCAGGAACACGCGGAGGATTCCACGCACATACTCTCGACTCTGTTGTCCTACCCTCATTCGTTCGTTCGTTTATTCCGTTGCCTAAAACCGCACCAGTAAAATAAATGGCAATGGAGATATGATAGCGGGTGGTAGCCTTCGGGATTGGGCCTTTACATTAAAACAATAAATAAATACGTTTTCCATGGAGGTATAACCAGCTATTCTCAAAGTTTGTCGGATACCAGTTGTGGTAGGTGCACATCATTAATCAACAGAGGATGTGCACTTGGCTCGTTTTAATGTTTCTCATGGATGTATTTTAGGAAATGTAGGCTACAACGGTTAACTAGGTTCTCTGGGATATTTGTGGCACATCACTATCTGTAATCGATTAAATATTTGCCCCAAAAGCATGTTTTTCGTACAATGAATATTCCAAATGGAATGCCAAGATCAGTCTATCTTTAAATTACTTCCTATGGGGACTGCAATGCGTTTGTCTCTGATGCGTTTCTATCGACATGACAGTCCAGAATCCTGCATTTAATTCCTGACCATTTCAGAGCTGGGGTTTCTAGCGCGGTACACTGTCCTCACACTTGCCAACTTCACTTAAGTAATACGCAATATGTCATGTGACACTTAGGACGAGTTTGGTTGGAAACGTAATCCGTCGACTGCCGTCTTTGTCAAGCAAGCGCTCGAAAATAAGTGTTGTATTGAGTTCGCCTGTTGCTTTGTGCGTTCTACGTTTTGGCTGGGTGTGGGCACCGGGACTTTAGTTTGGTTGAAACGGCGATTCCCCCTGTACAGTGTAGACAAGCACCGTTTCTTGTGTTAGAACTGTGTCGCCTGTGTGAGCAACAACCAGTGTTCACGTCGAAGATCCCAAAAGTGTCCCTTTAAATCCGTCACCGTGATAATCCTCCCTCCGTTCTCCATTGTGTGCGCACACAATTTCCGGCCCGTGTGTTTGCGCTAAATCAAGAGATTACGTGAGTTTTGTCGCCGTTGCACTAGACTAGAGGAAGGCATTTCTCCGGATACATTTTTTCCCCTCGATTCATATCCACCCTTTGAGAAGCAGTAAACAAATATCTCGAATCTCTTCATTTCTGCCTTTCTGGCCTGGTGTGTCGTTTCAGGCGTCGCATAAGTGATAGATGGAAAAGTTGTTTCTCTACACAGAGCGACCATCTAGCTTACAGGCATTTACATTTACATTTTTTACATTTTAGGCATTTAGCAGACGCTCTTATCCAGAGCGACTTACACAGTTTACATACAATCCATTTATACAGCTGGATATTTTACTGAAGCAATTCAGGTTAAGTACCTTTAGCTCAAGGATACAACAGCAGTGCCCCACCTGGGAATTGAACCTGCAACCTCTGAATTACAAGCCCAGCACCCTAACAATTACACTACACTGCCGCCCTTAGCAGATGCTCTTATCCAGAGCGACAGTTTACATTTCTTTACATAAAATCCGTTTGTATACGTAACATAATTGGTCTACCGGTGAGTTTCAAACTGAGGATCTCAACCAATTGGCAAGCCGAGTTAAAGACCCGAGTCCCCAGCCAAGGGAACTAATCGCACTCTTATTGACGTCACTTTCTGCAGCGGATGCACGTATTCGGAGCTCCACTGCTACATATAGCTGGATATTTTACTGAAGCGATTCAGGTTAAGTACCTTGCTCAAGGCAGTGCCCCACCTGGGAATCAAACCTGCAACCTTTGAGTTACGAGCCCAGTTCCCTAACCACTACAATACACTGCCACCCCTTTGTCTTGCTCTTCCCCACCCTGTTCCAGTTTGCACTCTGATTCTGGGTGGGCTTCCTGCCCTGTAATTTACAATAATAACAATAATAATAATAATACTGATGATGATTATGATGATGGGTTGCATTTATATAGCGCCTTACACAATCTCAAAGCACTTCAGTGAGAAGTGGGGGCGAAACTCACCTCAACCACCACCGATATGCCCCACCCACGTGAGTGATGTCATGGCAGCCATTTTGTGCCAGAATGCTCAAAGCACATTGGCGTGTTTGGATGCTCTTCACGATATCAAAAGAAAGGACGATTAAGGACGGTAAATGGACGATCCCAGATAGAGGTCTCCTCAACGTCCCAGCGCTAGTTCCTGTTAATTCCCATTAGATCTAGTTCTTGTTTTCTTTCGTGCAATGGAAAAGGGCCCTTTCTCATTGATTGTGTGTCGAGTGGTCCAGCGTGGAGCTTTCATCTTTCAGCTCCACGATGGAGTGGCCTGGATGTGTGCCTGCACATTAAACGGCACAAAAAATATAATAATGAGTAGTTGATGAGTACTGATGAGTAATCGGGCACGAACGGCAGAGGGGCCTGAGCAGATGCTCGCTCCGGATTGGCCGAGCAGACGCTCGCTCCGGATTGGCCGAGCAGACGCTCGCTCCGGATTGGCTGTGCAGTTCGGCCTCCGGTGCCTCAATCATCACCCCTCTTCTCGGCACATTAAATTCTTAAAAAGGAAAATACTTTATTTTTATTTTTTATGGTTGCGTACACGTTTGACGTTCCTGACTGAGGTTTAGGGCCAGCAGGTCCTGCACTGATGGTCACTCCTGGCCCCTGTGAGGTTATGGGTTAGGCCCCCCCCCCAAACTCCCAAACTCCCTTCCCTGTGATAACTCAACCAGGGGGGCAAACAATTCACCCTAAAACTTCCAGATTCCAAAGACTAAAAGAGCTTAAATTCATTCCAGGGAGGCAGTGGCCCCTTTCCATCGTGGTGGCGGAGGGGGGGAGCACTCTTTTCTTTTCCTTTCTTCCTCCCTCTCTCCCCCACTCCCTCCTCCCCCCTTTCAAGATTAGGCCACGCATCCAGCCAGATGGTTCTCGTCTGCTGCCTTTTTTCAATTCACTTCCTCTCACACAGACAGAATCCACCCCTCCCCCTCCCCCTCCCCTCCCCCTCCCCCTCCCCCTCCCCCTCTCCCTCCCCCCTCCCCCCTCTCCCCCCACCCCACCACCAAACAGCCTCTCTGTTATACTGCTGGAAATAATCTTTTATTGGCCAGTTGTTCGGAAGTGACCTCTTGGCCCTGATTGGGTAGGGTCGGGTTAGAGCGGCCTGTTTTCCCTGTGTGGTGATCCTGTGTAAAGGGAGCAACAATAGGAGCTTTGCAGACCTTGGTGTGTCCGGCCCCCGCTCTGGGGGGGTCATGTAAGAGGTGGACCCCTGGCCTGGGTTAACCTCTCCGCTGTTGGATTGCCCTGTTAAACACTGTTAAAACTGCCCCCAACACACAGCTCTGAGTCAAACATAAACACACTGTTAAAACTGCCCCCAACACACAGCTCTGAGTCAAACATAACCACACTGTTAACTGCCCCCAACACACAGCCCTGAGTCAAACATAACCACACTGTTAAAACTGCCCCCAACACACAGCCCTGAGTCAAACAAACACACTGTTAAAACTGCCCCCAACACACAGCACTGAGTCAAACATAACCACACTGTTAAAACTGCCCCCAACACACAGCACTGAGTCAAACATAAACACACTGTTAAAACTGCCCGCAACACACAGCCCTGAGTCAAACATAACCACACTGTTAAAACTGCCCCAACACACAGCTCTGAGTCAAACATAACCACACTGTTAAAACTGCCCCCAACACACAGCCCTGAGTCAAACATAACCACACTGTTAAAACTGCCCCCAACACACAGCCCTGAGTCAAACATAACCACACTGTTAAAACTGCCCCCAACACACAGCCCTGAGTCAAACATAAACACACTGTTAAAACTGCCCCCAACACACAGCTCTGAGTCAAACATAAACACACTGTTAAAACTGCCCCAACACACAGCACTGAGTCAAACATAACCACACTGTTAAAACTGCCCCCAACACACAGCCCTGAGTCAAACACAGCCTTCATAAAGCTTTGTTCAGCTACGCATAAAAACACTGTCCTTTCCAAGCCTTAACCACGTCTACAATATTTAATATTGTTCTTGGCAGGGAATTCTGTAGTTTGCTTTTGCAGCATTAAAAAACTGTGGCTGTAAAAAGGCCTAGGGGACCATCCTCGTCCAGGAACATTACACCAGACTCACAAAAAATTTACTTTTTAGGTTCTGTTCGGGTTCTCCAGCAGGTTTTCCTCTTAAGATTTGTCTTATGCCATCCATTTTGCCCTCTACTGACATTTGGCTCCCGCCACCATGCTTCACGGTAGGGATGACGTTCTTGGGATGATGCGCAGTGTTCGGCTTGAGCCAAACAGAGCGACTAACGTTAATGCCAAAAAGTTCAATCTTGGTCTCATCAGACCATAGAATCTTCCTCCACTTGTGTGTGAGACTCTCCCACATACCTTCTAGCAAACTCTAGGCAAGGTTTCATGCGTTTTCTTCAACAATGGTTTGCCACCCTCCCATAAAGCGCAGATTTGTGAAGCGCCCGGGCTATTGCTGTCCCATGGACAGTTTCTCCCATCTCTGCCATGGAAGACTGTAACTCCGTTGGAGATGCCATAGGCCTCTTGGTGGTCTCCCTAATAAGCGCCCTTCTCGCACGGACGCACAGTTTTGGAGGACGGCCTGTTCTAGGCAAATTCACTAATTCCTCAGTTTGAGGAGCGATGTGTGTTAAGGACCTAGCTTGAGGAGCGATGTGTGTTAAGGACCTAGTTTGAGGAGCGATGTGTGTTAAGGACCTAGTTTGAGGAGCGATGTGTGTTAAGGACCTAGCTTGAGGAGCGATGTGTGTTAAGGACCTAGCTTGAGGAGCGATGTGTGTTAAGGACCTAGTTTGAGGAGCGATGTGTGTTAAGGACCTAGTTTGAGGAGCGATGTGTGTTAAGGACCTAGTTTGAGGAGTGATATGTGTTAAGGACCTAGCTTGAGGAGTGATGTGTGTTAAGGACCTAGGTTGAGGAGCGATGTGTGTTAAGGACCTAGGTTGAGGAGCGATGTGTGTTAAGGACCTAGGTTGAGGAGCGATGTGTGTTAAGGACCTAGTTTGAGGAGCGATGTGTGTTAAGGACCTAGCTTGAGGAGCGATGTGTGTTGTTGATCTGTACGAGGCCCTGGTTGCAGTGGGGGCTGGCTGGAGGAGCGGGCTGGCTGAGCGAGGGGGTGACTCTGACTGGAACACTGCGGGCCTTTTGTTCCCCTGTTTTCACGGGACTCTAAACGGCAACAAAGGGGCCAGGCTCCGGTTACGCCCGGCGAAGGAGGGACAGGAGGAGGAGGAGGAGGAGGAGGTGAGAAGAGAGACGAGAGACGAGAGAGCAGTATGACTGCAGCGATCAAGAGGCTGTGCTGGGACCACACTTTACTCCCAGCCTCCATTAACACTGATGAGCCTTACTCTGAAAACACACACACACACACACACACACACACACACACACACACACACATACTTATACACATACACATACATACACACACACACACACATACTTATACACATATACACACACACATATATATATATATACACACACACACACACATACTTATACACATATACACACACACACACACACACCTACATACACACACATACACACACATACTTATACACACACACACACATACTTATACACATATACACACACACACACACACACAGACACACGCGCACACACACATATACACACACACACACACCTACGCACAGGTTTGGGGTTTCAGAAGGCCATTAAGTTGAATTTATCCATAATTTCCTGGTAATGATCAGGTATGTGATATAATTGCAAGTTTGGCTCATTACCATTTGCTTTGTATTTCAACTCTTCATTTTCCACAAAACGGTTTAGATTCAGTGACCAGGTGAGCACACTTCTCAGCATTCAAGACATTGCTGATGTCAGCTGTAGGTCTATCAATTAATCAATTAAACCTGTAACCTCTTCCAGAAGAGGTGTGGCTTTAACAGGGTGATAAAGCAGGTGTTAAATCTTACCTTGTCACAAATTAAAAGTGTCTAATTAAAAACAATTAACAGCCGTTTGATGCTGGCCACTGCGATTGGGGTTCGATTCCACCGGCTGCATCAGTTCGGCTCTGGCAAGGAGTGCCACTAGGGGGCGGCAATTGGCTGTCCGCCCCAGGGAGGGGGGAGGGATAAAAGCTGAACGAGCGCGCTGCATATATGAGTGGTCCTGTGTGTTACGGTGACCGTGGCGGGTACCGGCTCGGAGGCGGTACAGCACCAACAACCGGTCTCAGGACTACGGCAACAAACTCTCATACGAGGGAAGGGATAATTGACATGAAAAAGAGAGGGTCTAATTGGCAACTAAAATTAGGGAGAAAATGGGAAATAAAAGCACGAACAGAAAATAAAATGTAAAACATTAACAGCTCGCTATGCTTAAGGAATCGCAATTTATGGTTGGAAGGAAAACCAGCCTACATGGGGGTTCACCAAGGGCCGAGGTTAGGAACCGTGGACATTGGCAAGTCGACGCATTCTCTTTCACACACATACGGCCGTCTTCTGTGTCGAAGAGAACCGTTCTCCACACGATTCGGGAATATGAATAGGGTATCAAGCCAGACATGGTGGGGGGACAAGGAGCCATTCTAAAGCACACCTGGCCAGGATAATGATGTTAAATACTTTAAACCACAGTGGTACGATGCTTCAGTCATACGATGCCCTGGATCCCTGGATCCCTGGAACAGAAAGCGATGATTGGGCGTGTATTGTGAGCACAATTTCGTGGTCAGTTTTGCTTGATTTTGAGGTAGGCTTAAGGGTTATTGTCTTGCTTTAAGGATTCATTTCTGCGGCCACGTTTCAGCTTCCTGGCAGAGGGGAACCAGGTTTTTGGGGGGGGGCAAAATGTCTTGGTGCTTGCTGGAGTTCATGATTCCATTGACCTTAACAAGAGCCCCAGGACCAGTGGATGTAAAACAACCCCATCACATCAAAGATCCACCACCATATTTCACCGTACCTCTGTCGTCCTTTTCAACATGAACGATGAATGGATGGGTATTGTGTAGCCCCCCCTCCCTCCCTCCCTCCCTCCCTCCCTCCGGCCCCTGACCCGTTTCTGCCGGAAACATGGTGGAGGGGGGGTCATTCCCCTGTTTCTGAGGGCTGGGGGGGTCTGGGAGATCAAAAGGGACATGCAGAAGAGACTTATCTGTTGTTGGTTTGGGGCTTACGCTAAAGCTGAGGGAATTACAGGGGCTACGGCTCCGGCATCCGGCTGGCAAAAGAAACGCACGCAATGAAGAAAAAAATATAATTGTGCCATCTGCTGCAGCTTGGATCAGTCTTTCTTTTTGTGTTTCTATTTTATTATTATATTGTTTATACACGCTTTGGAGAGGAAATAAAAAAACTAGTACAAGGTAGGGCTGAAAGAGACGAAGGCCTGAGCCCGTACTGGTAAAAGGTCTGAGCATGAGTAAGAGTGCTGATCTAGGATCAGGTCTGTCCATATCCCTAACATAATCCTTCATGAGCAAAAAAAAGACAAAACTGATCCTAGATCAGCACTCCTACTCTGAGAAGCTTTGTGAATACGGACCCTGACAAGGCAAAGCTTCTCAGCTTCTAATTGGCGTTCGCGCACACAGGTGTGTGTGATGGGCAGGTTAATCAACCTTAACCTGGCCACCCAACACCCCCCACCACATAAATGTGTCCATGGCAACCGGGGCTGGCGGTTCTGATCCAAGACCATTTACCCCTCATGGGGAGAGGCCTGTCAATCAAAGCCAGCAAGGGTGGGGGGGACCGCGAGCACATAAACCAATCACAACCCAGCAGCAGCACAGGACAGGAAGCTTTCCTCTCACTCTTCACTTATTGGAGTGATGCAGGAGGTCAGATGGTAAAAAAATTTTTTTTTAAACATTTCTGGTTAGGAAAGCGGGGAGGTTGGAGATGTGTTTGAACTTAAAACACAGACAAAAGCAAACTGGGTCCATTTCTGAAACTGTACTGGCTACAGACTACATAGGCAGAAAATGGGAAAAGGCACCATCGGTGAAACCAAACGTACAATTCGTGTCCTTTTAGTTTTTTTATTAGGACTGTGAAATTATTGACTCACGTAGATTGGAAGTCACAATGTACAGAATTTCCACAGCAGGGTAACAAATCCGAAACATATGATCCAGCGATAACAAAAACATAATTTTTATACTAATATAAATGTACAATTTAATACTACTACAACTATCAATACTATGAGGCTACTACTACACTCACACTGTGTGTGTGTGCACATATAAACATATATATTCCAGACAGAAAACTATGTTTTAAGTGACCGTTTCCAAACCCGGAAGTAGTGAGATTAAACCGTGAGTGCCACCTGTGTCCTGACAGCGCTTTCCAACAACACAGTGCTTAGTG
>JAINUG010000416.1:346793-356793 GCA_029706075.1 Aldrovandia affinis
GCCATTTTTCACATCTATTTTAGCCTACGTTGAGAGAAACAGCTCTAATTTAGTCCAAAAGGTTTGGATTCACACTTAAAATATTAGTCAAGCAACACGGCATGAAAGTAATTGTTTATTTATTGATACGATTATTCTGCAATGGATTGGCGATCTGTCCAGGATGTATTCCTGCCTCTCGCCCAATGCATGCTGGGATAGGCTCAACCCCCCGCGACCCTGACCAGGAATAAGTGAGTTAGATAATGCGTGAATGAGGATACGATTATTGACCCAAACGATGAGCTCAAACTGTTTCACCGTTTACTGTTTCACCCGTTATCAACACACTATATTTTGCGTGACGTCAGTTTGCCATACCTTCGCGTTTGCTGAAATGACGGCAGTCAGGAATCCCCTTCCACTATCATTGTCGGTTATCAAACATAGGTAGTCATAATTTATTTATTTTTGTACGTGGGTACTATTACACTTGCTGGTGTAATCGGGATTTGTTTTGGATAGACTCGTCGTACTCTTTAAGGATTAGCAGAGGGGCGCATTATATTCGAACGTTTTGACCGACTATTCGTTCGTTCGTTCTCGTTTACAGTCTTTTGGACTGGCTGAAATGAACACGAACCCCCCGACATTTACCACACATGCTTCCACTTTGGTGTAGTCCCTTTTTTACGTACTTAATTTGTACAATTGCGCCTTCATTACGCTGCACTCAAGACTTAAGGCAACAGGTAATGTGCAACGTTTCCTCTGAAATTGTAGGCCTGGGGGTCTCGTTGCTAGGAAGTGGAAGAGCTTCAATTGCAGCCATTTCCTGGCCAATATACCGCCGGTCCTATTACAGCGGTTAGGCCAGGGCAATTGCTGTCATTACGGGCAGGTACTTCCTCTTGAGTAAAGAATTAACTCAAGATATTTCATCCTGTGATCGTTGTTGCCAGGGGACATTGGTACGAAGGGGGTAATTATGTCATGAGCCATGAGTGGCCCCGGGCTTCCCTTCGCTTTACTGAGATTTAATGTTTCAGCTGAACGGCATCACGCAGTCCCCTGTTGCAATAGGTCTACCCTCGGTTCATTTCGGAATTTTTTAATCTGCAGTTTACTTTAATATTAAACAAATGTCAGACTTAATACTAGTAAAGGACTAGAGAAACTAGTTAAGAAAACCGTGGACAAACATCCCTTTTCCCATGAAATCACCAGTGACGCACGCCACCACTTAAATGATTATTCACCTTCAGACGTGTGTGATTGTTTTATTAACTTTATTAACCTCTTAGAATATAGGCCACGCATTTGAGCATTGATAAATCTGAAAAACCCGTCCTTCTTCAAAAACTAAGGAGAATCTCTTTTTGTGGCGTGGCATGGAAGACCAATGAAGAAAATAACTAAATTAAATCTAATCTATTCATTGGTGTTAAAAGTCAACCCGCTGAATTGCATTCTCAGACCGGAAAACGGGCCATCTCTGGTGATGATCGAGTAGGAGGGGGTGCTCGTATCTATGTCCTGCTTGTGGTGCGTAGAGTCCCGTAAACACGCGCAGAGCCAGAGCTCGCGAGGCACAGCGGGCGCGTCTCGAGACCGCGAGGAACCAGCGCGAGGAACCAGCTCTCTCCTTTCAGTTTTATAGTTTTGTTCGGCGCGCTCAGGAATTCGCGGAATGGTTAAACTGGTATGGGTTTAAGCAGAGAGAGAGAGAGAGAGAGAGAGAGAGAGAGAGAGAGAGAGAGAGAGAGAGAGAGAGAGAGAGAGAGAGAGAGAGAGAGAGAGAGAGAGAGAGAGAGAGAGAGAGAGAGAGAGAGAGAGAGAGAGAGAGAGAGAGAGAGAGAGAGAGAGAGAGAGAGAGAGAGAGAGAGAGAGAGAGAGAGAGAGAGAGAGAGAGAGAGAGAGAGAGAGAGAGAGAGAGAGAGAGAGAGAGAGAGAGAGAGAGAGAGAGAGAGAGAGAGAGAGAGAGAGAGAGAGAGAGAGAGAGAGAGAGAGAGAGAGAGAGAGAGAGAGAGAGAGAGAGAGAGAGAGAGAGAGAGAGAGAGAGAGAGAGAGAGAGAGAGAGAGAGAGAGAGAGAGAGAGAGAGAGAGAGAGAGAGAGAGAGAGAGAGAGAGAGAGAGAGAGAGAGCGCGCCGACGCACACGCACACACAGAAAAGGAAATGCCACTGGCGTCCCAGGTAGTCGGTCATTATGGAGCAACAGATTAAACTCAGCAGTATTAACCACAGGACACCAACGTGGGGAAAACCATACAAGCGTGACGCTGTGTGCGACAGTATATACGCCTGTGTGTGTGTCTTTGGCCTGGCTGGAAAACGACTGGTTTCAATCAACATTCGTCCTTGACTTGAAGTGTTACATTTTTCTCTCTCTTCACAAACACCGTTTTACGAGTTAATTTAGCTGCATTGCCCAACTCTGTTGGTGAAAGGGAAAGAAAAAACATACCCCCCAACAAAACAAACTGTCTGACTTTATTTGTCAGTCATAGTTTAAGGACAAAATGCTGATGGAATCCAGGGCAAAGGATTATACATTTTGTGTAGTGGATACTACCAATGCTAAACAACCACACAGAGAGAGAGGGAGAGGGAGAGAAAGAGAAAGAAAAAGTACAGTAAATCTCTCTTGTAAAAGAGAAAAGAGAGCGAGGGGCATACAGAATATAATCCTATTATCACTCGCCTTTTTACGCAGCTAACAATGAGGCACGAATGTTTTCTCAATGGCAGATCACACTGCGGCAGACGGGCCCGTCGAACAAAGAGGGCAGCGGTAGGAACACTGGTCGAGGCTTGTTTGGCTGTCTTCAGGGTTCATTCCAAGCTGCTGTAGCCAGCTGTAAGCCCCCCCACAGAGAGGGCCCCCCGCCGCAGAGAGGAACTTCGGCGTTTGCTGTTTGCGTGGGACCGCTGCCAGAAAAACCCAAAGTTCAAAATGCACTTTCCAGTAATTTGATTTAACTACTTTGCGTGTTTGATAGTCCAGGAGAGAAGCATACAACCTCAAGTAATATTTCCTGATTGCCATCATTTATATTTTACTCTCTCTTTTTTTCCCTTGCAATTTAGGGGTGCAGTGGGACAAATCGCCCCCTCCCCCCCCCCCACCCAGCGCTGGCCTCCCCCTCCTCCCTCTCCCTCCCTCCCTCCACTCAAGCACACACATTTCATTTTTTTGGCAGCAGGCCTCATCCTGTGGATCGTATGTCATGTCACTGGGAGTTCCAGGCCTGGAAGAAGTTCACAGCGGTTGTTCCTCAGCGCTAATGCTAACGTGGCTCCTGCAAGCGGCTGTTCCTCAGCGCTAATGCTAATGGCTCCTGCAGGTGGCTGTTCCTGCAGGCTCGGTTGTTCCTCAGCGCTAACGCTAATGTGGTGGCTCCTGCAGGCAGCTGTTTCTCGCTAACGCTAATGCTAATGCTCCTGGTGGCTGTTTCTCAGCGCTAACGCGAACGTGGCTCCTGCAGGCGGCTGTTCCTCAGCGCTAACGCTAACGTGGCTCCTGCAGGCGGCTGTTTCTCAGCGCTAACGCTAACGTGGCTGTTCCTCAGCGCTAACGCTAATGTGGCTGTTCAGGTGGCTGTTTCTCAGCGCTAACGCTAATGTGGCTCCTGCAGGTGGCTGTTCCTCAGCGCTAATGCTAACGTGGCTCCTGCAGGCAGCTGTTTCTCAGCGCTAATGCTAACGTGGCTCCTGCAGGTGGCTGTTTCTCAGCGCTAACGCTAATGCTAACGTGGCTCCTGCAGGCGGCTGTTCCTCAGCGCTAATGCTAATGTGGCTCCTGCAGGCGGCTGTTCCTCAGCGCTAACGCTAACGTGGCTCCTGCATAAGGCTGAAGGCTCTGCTCACTTCGCATTGCTCTCATCTGTAGGTTCTGCCTGTTGGCAGCAGAATACAAAATACACCTTTTAACGTTCCGTCAATATACTAAAAACGCATGCATTATTTAGTACAGCACACACAACACACAGCATTTCACGGGAGTTCCTCCCATAATGAAAAGGCTGGTTTTAATGGATAACGGACAGATGTTCTTCACACAGAAATTCACTTAGCATCGTAAAGGGAGCAGAAATGTTCTCTAACATGTGGAAGATGTGTAAATATGTGTCCCTAAATATAAGTGCGTGTGCGTGTTCCTACAGCTGACTGAGGATCGCTGTAATGCATTGCTTTACTAAGCGAGGGTGTCAAGCAACAAACCCTTCAGAATCAACTGGCCAGTATAAACAACATACTGGCACTGCATATTAACCCTTCAGAATCAACCGGCCAGTATAAACAACATACTGGCACTGCATATTAACAAATTAAGATAACATATAACATATTAATAACTTTCTGCATCATGTATATGGTAATCAACTGGTTCTCCCTGGAAAATTAAAATGTGTGCTGTATACATAAATACACATGGCAGTGGCAGTGCAGTGGAGTGGTGAGGGAGCTGGGCTTGTAACCGGGAGGTTGCAGGTTCGATTCCCAGGTGGGGCACTACCTTGAGCAAAGGCACTTAGCCCCAATTGCTTCAGCAAACGTCCAGCTGTATGAATGGATTGTATGTAAAGAAATGTAAAATGGGTAAGTCACTCTGGATAAGAGCGTCTGCTAAATGCCTGTAATGTTAAAATGTAAAATGTGATATGTGTCAATCAAATCCGCAGTTAAAATGACTCTTCACTCAGGGGGTGTGCTGGTCTTCACCAGCTCAGTTACCTTGGCGAGTTTGGTGACATGGCGAAGTATTCAAACACAGCTGAGCGCCACCTGCTGGTCTCAGACCTTTTTTTGGTGAACGCATACCGCATTGGGGAGTGACAAGAATCTGGTGAAGAGTAATAATAATAATAATAATAATAATCATCATCATCATGTAAATTTTAAGAAAATACTTAAATAAAAAAAATTAAATAAAAATGCACATCCAAATATTCCAAATATGTTTCCAAAGCACGCCCCTACAATATGCCCGTTCCTCTGGTTCTCTAGAGAGCCCTGGGCATGAGTGCTGAAACTAGAAGAGTGGGCGATGAATGTCGGGACAAATAAAATTCAAATGTTGACAAAAGTTCTGCTTGCGCTTCTGCGAGTGACTTGCACGGTTGAAACTCCTTTTAAAATGAACCAAATGGGGCCTCCCGCGTGGTCTGGCGGTTACAATGTTCGACGCTGGCCACGGCGACCGGGGTTCGAGGGGGGAGGGAAGCCGACAGGATGTTCGCTGCGCACAGGAGTGGCTCTGGAGTACCGGGTTACGGTCGACGGCCTGGCGAGTGCCGTCTCGGAGGAGACGATACTTCACCTTCGTCACTACCGGTCTCAGGGCCACGGCAGCAAACTCACATTACAAGGGGGGGATTGACTTGGAAATAGCGGTTGTAATTGGCTACCAAATTGGGAGAAAATGGGAGAAAATCAGAAACAAATTCTTTAAAAATAAATGACCCAGTCAGCCTTACCAAGTTCCAACCACTGGAGCTCATGAGATAGGGGTTCAAATATTTGTTTGTGCCTCAGAGATTTTAACCAATAACAGGGCTTTTTTGCCGAGGAAAGCAAGGTCATTCTATTGGGTCATACTTAAATAAAACATATACAGGTACTCCTCACTTAACGACCTACCTGTTTAACGACCGCGCGGACTTACGACCAGCTCTCCGACCAATCGGTACTGTACACTGTACGAGAACTTTGGTCGTGGAAAAGGCAGCGCGGCGTCTCAGCGTCAAGCATCTCATCTCGCATCACCCTTTCTCAGTCTCAGTCTCGTTCCCACAGTCGGTCAGTATTCACTACACTACCCACTAACAGTTCAGTATGCTTGAAATATCGGTAAGGGGCGGCTCCTCGCTTATCGACCAATTCGCTTAACGACCTAGTCGTAGGAACGGAACTCGGTCGTTAAGTGAGGAGTACCTGTATAAGAATGCACATCCATTTGTCATTGTGTTTGTGGCCCATGCACCTCCAGATTGGAGAAGACTGACTCTCCCAACAGTACCGATGGCTGCACGTGATAACCGCTGGCTCAGGCGATCACTATCTGGGGTGATGTTGCTGGATCCGATTGGCTCAGGCGTTCACTATCTTGGGTGATGTTGCTGGATCCGATTGGCTCAGGCGATCACTATCTGGAGTGACCCTCCCCCCTCTCCCTGTGGCGGACAGCCAAACGCCGCCCCCAACCGGGCTCCCCAGCAGGGCCGGTCTGGTACAGTCAGGTTTGGAACCGTGATAAGCAATTCACACTCTTAAAGGACCAGCCAATACGGGTGCATTAGACCACTACACTATCAGAGGCCCCAGGAGTCCGGCTTTTAGTCACAAACACAACGTCCAGCAGAAACGCCTGCGGAAAAAAAAAAACCCAGCCACCTTAAATTCATATAAACTTTGTTTATGCTTATAATCGTTATGTCGTTAGCGAGATTGCCTGCAAGGTGTGGCGTGTGGCGTGCGGTGCGGCTTGGCGTGGAAATCGGGTGACCTTTTGGCTACGGCACAGACTCCGATGCCATAACCTGTTTTGATCAAAGGTCTTTCTGTTGTTGTTGTGGATGCCGTGAGGTTTGCGATGGGGGCAGCAGCAGTGGGTGATCGATACCTTCCCTCCCAGAGCGAGGGCCGTCGGGGTGAGACACACCTCAACGTGCGCAGGGCGCATCTCACTGCCACCGGCAGAGGAGAGGGGGCGTTCTACGAAGCAGCACGAGCAAATGCGCAGCGAGCTGTGACGTCGCCTTTTAATTACTGCAAATTTCAATTACACGAGGCAATTCAGACCAAAAGGACATTATCAGGAGTGGCAAAACAAAGAACAACATTTGGGGCGCACGAAAGGCTGGCAGTGTAGTGTAATGGTTAGGGGGGAGCTGGGCTTGTAACTCAGAGGTTGCAGGTTCAATTCCCAGGTGGGACACTGCTGTTGTACCCTTGAGCTAAAGGTACTTAACCTGAATTGCTTCAGTAAAATATCCAGCTGTATAAATTGATTGTATGTAAAGAAATGTAAACCGTGTAAGTCGCTCTGGATAAGAGCATCTGCTAAATGCCTAAAATGTAAATGTAGAAAGTTTGAGGCAAATGTAAGTTTGAGGGTTAATAGTTAGTCTCATAAGTGTGAACTGTTGTCTCTGTCTTCTCTGGGTTTCATCTCAAAGAGCAGGCTGTACTGTTCGTGGAGTATGAGAGTGTTTGTCCCACAGTTTCTCAGTGCTGCACTTTGATATTAATTCTGCTTATAAACACTTCAAGAAGAAGTATTTCTCCTGGGGCATGGTTCAACAAGAATTATGACTGCGGACGATCTGTGCTGAGATAAAAACATCAAAATAGTCAACTTTTGCCAACTCACGTTTATCATCTTTACTAAACACACACACACACACACACACACACACACACACACACACACACACACACACACACACACACAATTATTCTGCCAATAACACCCTTATCCAGAGCAACTCAACTTCCATTTATACAGCTGGATATTTTTCTGAAGCAGTTCAGGTTAAGCGCTTTGGCTCCAGGTTTCTGATTGTCCTGCTGAGGATTCGAACCTGCAGCTCCTGAACTACAAGTTCTTAAGCACTACCCCTGTGATATTAGTGGTAACAGTGCTAAATCGTCATGGTTACTCTGTTGAAGGACTCACAGGTGTGGTTCTCCGTGGACGTCCCTCTCGAGTGGCATAACCAGCCGGTGCATAGCAACGGTGGGCTTCAGCTCCTCTCCGGTCTGTTGTGGTTTCCTAAAAATGTGGGAGGGGCTTGTGGCTCATTCTAGTAAGCCAATCGCCGCCCCTAGACAGGGCCCCGGCCAGAGCCGGGCTGGTGCAGCCGGGGATCAAACCTTGGCTGCAGTGGGCAACCTGCATTCCGGAAGAATGCTTTTACCGTTGCACCACCCGAGGCCCCGCCAGTGTAGTTTTAACTAGAATGAGTGACGTGGACGGTTTGGATGCTGGTATACTGCCCACATTTAAAAACTGTGCCAGAAAGAAATGAGCAGCTAATAATTTATAATTTCACTGTGCCAGGATTATGTCATTTCTTGCAATAAAGGAGAAAATGCTAATCTTTGTGAGCTAATTGACGGGCCTCATAAAAAATAATAATAATAATAAATTTTTCAGATTTTGCCCTTTTTTTTCCTCCCAATCTGGTAGCTAATTACCCGCTGTGCTTAGTTCAATCCCCTCCCTCGTAGTTCGCTGCCGTAGCCCTGTGACCGGCAGTGACAAAGGCGGAAGCGCCGCCTCCACCGAGACAACACTCGCCAAGCTGTCGACTGTAATTCCAGTACCCCAGAACCACTCCTGTGCGCAGTGAACTGTGTCGACTTCCCTCCCTCCTCCCTGGGGCGGACAGCCAATTGCCTCTGGCGTGACGCATATAATAATATATGCCATTTAGCAGACGCTTTTATCCAAAGCGACACTCGCCGAGCTCTTTTCACTCCATTGGATCAGTGAAAAGCAGGGCTGGGATTGGTTAGTACTGAAGCTAGGCAGGGCTGGGATTGGTTAGTACTGAATCTAGGCAGGGCTGGGCTTGGTTAGTACTGAATCTAGGCAGGGCTGGGCTTTGTTAGTACTGAAACTAAGCAGGGCTGGGATTGGTTAGTACTGAAGCTAAGCAGGGCTGGGATTGGTTAGTACTGAAGCTAAGCAGGGCTGGGATTGGTTAATACTGAAGCCAAGCAGGGCTGGGCTTTGTTAGTACTGAAGCTAAGCAGGGCTGGGATTGGTTAGTACTGAAGCTAAGCAGGGCTGGGAAGTACTGAAGCCAAGCAGGGCTGGGATTGGTTAGTACTGAAGCCAAGCAGGGCTGGGCTTTGTTAGTACTGAAGCTAAGCAGGGCTGGGATTGGTTAGTACTGAAGCTAACAGGGCTGGGCTTTGTTAGTACTGAAGCAGGGCTGGGCTTTGTTAGTACTGAAGCTAAGCAGGGCTGGGATTGGGGAGCGTACGAACATAAGAACATAAGAATACATCATGAGGAGAACGGGCCGTTCGGCCCATCCAGACTCGTCTTGTCTTAATCTAAAGAGTATCCAGTACCGCATCTAGCCTGGACTAATCCCCCCCTGTTGTTTTGTACCTGGAACGTTGTCCCAGGGAGGAAGTTCTCTCACTGTGAATCCAGAATAGGGCTTGGAGCAGGTTTTTATCAGTGCATTTACATTACATTTGACATTTTAAGCATTGAAGCATTGGTGACGGAAATTGCAGGACATTAAAAACGTAATCACGCATTTAAAAAAACGAATTGACTAGTTGAAAATTCTCTGTACATCGTGACCTGTTTGAGGGTCTTGCTCAGTTTAGATTGAATGGACAATGATCTCCCTCAAGTACTCTTATGTTTTATTATTTTCGATAAAGAAGTCATGAAGATCCCTTGATCAGTTTGTATTTATTTGTGTCATGTGATCTGAGGGTGAGACAACAACACGGTAGGAGAATGAGAATGACACTCGGACGCGGCAGGAGCTTGAGGTGTGAGAGGATCTGAGAGCAGAAAAAAGAAGAGAAAAAAATGGAGGGTTAATAGTTAGCAAATGTGACTCTATCCCCCCCACACCTGGGCCCCTCTGAGTGTAGTTTCCAGGCAGGGCGGCCATGATTAATTTTGTGCCTATCAGGTTTAATCATTTGAAAAGAGACTGAGCAGCAAAGCATCACATGGTTCTAATGGATGTTCACCTTCCTTTCTGGTCTTTTAGACCACAGGAAACACACTTGCTACCTCGTCGGCATTCAGCTTGGGTAAATGTTTTTTTAAATTCATTACCAAGTATTCAAGTATAGCATTATACAGTTTGGTAATGATTTTATGTACCATATCCTGATTGGTCATTTTAATATAGAAAGAACTGTCTGAGTTTGTTGTAGTATCATTTAACTGGGTCAAAGTTTCTGGCAAGTTCATCAACAGAGTCAATAAAGAAATCATTAAAAACATTTGCAATCTCCGTAGGGTCTGTAATTGGGGT
>JAINUG010000416.1:369293-379293 GCA_029706075.1 Aldrovandia affinis
AGAGATACAGGACCCACACCAGCCCAGCACCATCGGGAGAGATACAGGACCCACACCAGCCCAGCACCATCGGGAGAGATACAGGACCCACACCAGCCCAGCACCATCGGGAGAGATACAGGACCCACACCAGCCCAGCACCATCGGGAGAGATACAGGACCCACACCAGCCCAGCACCATCGGGAGAGATACAGGACCCACACCAGCCCAGCACCATCGGGAGAGATACAGGACCCACACCAGCCCAGCACCATCGGAGAGACAGGACCCACACCAGCCCAGCACCATCGGGAGAGATACAGGACCCACACCAGCCCAGCACCATCGGGAGCCCTCCACAAACACACCATCGGGAGAGATACAGGACCCACACCAGCCCAGCACCATCGGGAGAGATACAGGACCCACACCAGCCCAGCACCTGACTGGGGGGGGGGGCGGCGGGAGAGGGGGAGAGAGGGAGAGAGAGGGAGAGAGGGAGAGAGGGAGAGAGAGAGAGGGGAGAGGGAAAGAGAGAGAGAGAGAGAGAGAGAGAGAGAGAGAGAGAGAGAGAGAGGGAAGAGGGAGAGCGAGGGAGAGGGAGAGAGAGAGGGAAAGAGAGAGGAGAGAGGGAAAGAGAGAGAGAGAGGGAAAGAGAGAGAGAGAGAGAGAGAGAGAGAGGGAGAGGAGAGAGAGGGAGAGGAGAGGGAAAGAGAGAGAGAGAGAGAGATAAAGAGGGAGATCACGCAATAGTCTGCCCCACTGTTGGCACGGTTACCAGAGAGCCATTTTAAATTCAAACTTGTTTCTGAAGGGGGGTCTGTGAATAGGAAATAACCGATTCATGAACAGTGGGGTCCCCCCCACCCCCCAAGAAGTGGCCTTCAGCTATGCAGATTGACAGCCCATCTAATCTCCTCACACCACCACCCCCTCATTCACCTCATTTTATTTACCCCTGAAGGACCCTGGAGCTGGGGGGGCAGTTGCAGGGCAACTTGTCAGGGACAGAGATGCCCCCCCATCTTAAGATGCCCCCCCGGGCCCCGGTCACACACATTCCGGCCCTGTGCCAAGCGACTCGAACCACACAGAGGAAGAGGAAGAGGAAGAGGAAGGAAGAAGGGCGCGTTACACACACAGAGTCTAGAGGAAGAGCGCATTACACACACAGCTGCTCGTGTGTAGCGGGTGAGCTCTGGTACGTGAGCGTCCGCTACAGAAAGTTACGTGGATAAGAGTGTGATTAGTTCCCAGAGTTAGGGACTTGAGTCAGCATCCATCTGGGTGAAGAGACAGAGAGAGGACAGAGAGTTTTGAGCATTCATGGTGTGGCCCAGAGGTTGGGTGAAGAGAGAGAGAGAGAGAGAGAGAGAGAGAGAGAGAGAGAGAGAGAGAGAGAGGGAGAGAGAGGGGAGAGGGAGAGAGGGAGAGAGAGAGAGAGAGAGAGAGAGAGAGAGAGGGAGAGAGAGAGAGAGAGAGAGAGAGAGAAAGAGAGAGAGAGAGGAGAGAGAGAGTTAGAGAGAGAGAGAGAGGGACAGAGGGAGAGTTAGAGAGAGAGAGAGAGAGAGGGGACAAAGAGAGAGAGAGAGAGAGAGAGAGAGAGAGAGAGAGAGAGAGAGAGAGAGAGTTATTTGTGTTCATGGTCTAGCACAGAGGCTGTGTTAAACTGTACCACTTCCCTCAGATGCTTGAGGGGGGCTATGGTGTTCTGTCTGAGTAAACATGTCACCCCACCTCCTGACAGATAATCAGATTAGCTGACTCAGGTAGTCGGGGCTACAGCCTTCACCCGATGTTCAGGTGAAATATGGGCCCCTGGGTCAGCTGGGCGTGGTCTCCTTTCACGTCTTACCTGCCCAGGTATCTCTGAAATCACGACACGGCTTCCGGCCGGGTGAACACCTGTTTGAGAGTGTGAGGAACGGCATGCCTTCCCCTGTCGCAAATTCCTCAGGTAGCTCTTCAGACACCTCACCAAAAAAAACAACCTCTTCCAAACTGTTTGACGATAGTGTCATTCCGTTTGACACCTGCTGCACACCTGAGCAGCTCCTGCGTCAAGACTCTTTCTTTCTTCAATTTGTTTCAAATTTGTTTGGGATTTTTCCCCCATTTTTCTCACAATTTGGTAGCCAATTACACCCTCTATTTATTTCAATTTACCATCCCCCACACGAGTCCGCCGCTTGTCTCTACGAGGCAAGCTAATTCTCAGAGGGCAGCGAAGCCTGCCTCCTTCGAGACAGAATTCGCCCACCCACGTTCTGGAGACTCCCTTACAGACTTCACGGCCGGCTCAACCTACCCCCTCCCCCACAGCCAAACACCGCCCCCGGTCAGGGCTGACGGCCAGGGCCGGTCTGGTAGAGATTCAGGTTTCAAAACGCATCCCTGACAGGCAGTGTGCACCGTATCGGACCAGGCAAAATACGGTGCGTTAGACCGTTACCCCATCCGTCACCCTCTGCAGGTTTTGCGGGCCTCAGGGCCTCAGGGCAAACTCTCCGGGCCTCAGGGCAAACTCTCCGGGCCTCAGGGCAAACTCTCCGGGCCTCAGGGCAAACTCTCCGGGCCTCAGGGCAAACTCTCCGGGTCTCAGGGCAAACTCTCCGGTCTCAGGGCAAACTCTCCGGGCCTCAGGGCAAACTCTCGGTCTCAGGGCAAACTCTCCGGCCTCAGGGCGAACTCTCCGGGCCTCAGGGCAAACTCTCCGGGCCTCAGGGCGAACTCTCCGGGCCTCAGGGCAAACTCTCCGGGCCTCAGGGCAAACTCTCCGGGCCTCAGGGCAAAGCACTGCCAGGGAAACGCATCACCGTGTGAGAGAACTTCACATTGACTGATTAATCACACGCGTTCGTAACAGTCAAGGGTAGGTTACCTGATGGCGTAGGATGTAAGGAAGGGAAACGACGCGCTTGGACAATCCAGACAGGTTTCCATCCGAACCAGTGTTTCCAGGTGGAAGATTATCGTACGATGCACTTTTAAATGTTCTTTTTTTTAGAAAGTTATCGAACACTGACTAAATGCCGTTTTAGTGACGAGACGACTAGTCCCGCATCGGAGCGAGGACACAGAGTAGAGTAGGCCAGTAAACGCCAAAGTGTCGACAGCGCCACACGGACGGATCGAGAAGAAAGAGAGGTGAGCGGTACGTCATGAAATGGTGGACTTTGGCGGGAGGGCTACTTTAAATAAATCTGGGGGGATTGTTAACCCGTGCGCGGGGGTATTTTATCCCGGCCTCTAAGGTTGTGGGCAGATGCTGCTCCAGAGAATGTGGAGGACCGGAGGATGAGGGGGAGATGTACAGAGAGGGGGGGTGCACAGAGAGGGGGGGGACGGTGCACAGTCGCCCCTCAACTTTCACAAAGCCACGCAATCCCAAAAGGAGAAAAGGCATATGTGTTATGTATACATGCACACACACACACACACACACACTCACACACACACACAAATACACAGACACTCATACACACACACACACTCATGCGCGCACACACACACACTCACACACGCAAACACATACAAACACACACATACACACACTTACACACATACATGCACATGTACACACTCTCAAGCACACACATAATGAACACTCACTCACAAGCCCTCAAACACATACACACTCACACACACAGACACACACTCACACTCATACATACACACATACACACACACACACACACAGACACACACTCACACTCATACATACACACTCACACAGACACACACACACACACACACACACACACACACACACACACACACACACACACACGCACAAAACACACACACAGTCACAAACATTCAGCTATGAACAAATAAAACCTCTTTAATGAATGACCCTGATGGACCTTTACGGTGGGAGGCAGTGTCCTTCACCTGAGCAGGTGAACAGAGGGGGGAGAGAAGATGTCCCATGGTATCCTGTGTCCCCCCGCCCCCCCGGCCCCGGGCAGACACACAACAATAACCCCGCCAGGCCCAGGGGATCAGGTGACGCTTCTGGGAGGGATTAAGGGCAACCCAATCTCTCTGGCATGGTCGCTGGAATTTTCATTACAATGACCTTGGGTGTGGCGCAGTGGAGAGGGAGAGAACGGGAGAGCCGCAAAAAAAAAAACCTTGTTTCCCCTCGTTTCTCTCTCTCTCTCTCTCTCTCTCTCACCGACCTTCCGCTCTCCTCCGAAAGGCGTGATGTCATCCATCGCTTCCTTTCTCCCCCCCCCTCCCCCCCAACCCAACCCAACCCAACCCAACCCAACCCTAGTCCGCCGGTCGCGGAGGCGGGACGGACACTTCGCACGCAGCTTGTGTACGGGCAGACCGAGGGCGCCCCGTTGACCAGCAGGGGGCGCCAGTGAGGTCATCCTTCCTGGCTGAATCCCTTTTCCTCCCCGAGGGGCGCTGTGGCACAATGACACGCCATCCCGCATCAGCACTGCGCGGTCTGGATCTGATACCGGACACTGGACCGTGGGGCTCATCCACACACTAGAACAGTGCCTTAACAGGATGCAGACCGTGGGGGCTCATCCACACACCAGAACAGTGCCTTAACAGGATGCAGACCGTGGGGCTCATCCACACACTAGAACAGTGTCTTAACAGGATGCAAACCGTGGGGCTCATCCACACACTAGAACAGTGTCTTAACAGGATGCAGACCGTGGGGCTCATCCACACACTAGAACAGTGTCTTAACAGGATGCAGACCGTGGGGCTCATCCACACACTAGAACAGTGCCTTAACAGGATGCAGACCGTGGGGCTCAGCCACACACTAGAACAGTGCCTTAACAGGATGCAGACCGTGGGGCTCATCCACACACTAGAACAGTGCCTTAACAGGATGCAGACCGTGGGGCTCATCCACACACTAGAACAGTGCCTTAACAGGATGCAGACCGTGGGGCTCATCCACACACTAGAACAGTGCCTTAACAGGATGCAGACCGTGGGGCTCATCCACACACTAGAACAGTGCCTTAACAGGATGCAGACCGTGGGGCTCATCCACACACCAGAACAGTGTCTTAACAGGATGCAGACCGTGGGGCTCATCCACACACTAGAACAGTGTCTTAACAGGATGCAGACCGTGGGGCTCATCCACACACTAGAACAGTGCCTTAACAGGATGCAGACCGTGGGGCTCATCCACACACTAGAACAGTGTCTTAACAGGATGCAGACCGTGGGGCTCATCCACACACTAGAACAGTGTCTTAACAGGATGCAGACCGTGGGGCTCATCCACACACTAGAACAGTGTCTTAACAGGATGCAGACCGTGGGGCCCATCCACACACTAGAACAGTGTCTTAACAGGATGCAGACCGTGGGGCTCATCCACACACTAGAACAGTGCCTTAACAGGATGCAGACCGTGGGGCTCATCCTCACACTAGAACAGTGTCTTAACAGCATGCAGACCGTGGGGCTCATCCACACACTAGAACAGTGCCTTAACAGGATGCAGACCGTGGGGCTCATCCACACACTAGAACAGTGTCTTAACAGGATGCAGACCGTGGGGCTCATCCACACACTAGAACAGTGTCTTAACAGGATGCAGATTGTGGGGCTCATCCACACACTAGAACAGTGTCTTAACAGGATGCAGACCGTGGGGCTCATCCACACACTAGAACAGTGCCTTAACAGGATGCAGACCGTGGGGCTCATCCACACACTAGAACAGTGTCTTAACAGGATGCAGACCGTGGGGCTCATCCACACACTAGAACAGTGTCTTAACAGGATGCAGACCGTGGAGTTCATCCACACACTAGAACAGTGTCTTAACAGGATGCAGACCGTGGGGCTCATCCACACACTAGAACAGTGTCTTAACAGGATGCAGACCGTGGGGCTCATCCACACACTAGAACAGTGTCTTAACAGGATGCAGACCGTGGGGCTCATTCACACACAAGAACAGTCATACGGCATTTTAAGGCAGATTTAAGGTATTTTTGCCTTCTTTCAGTATGTGCTTAAACGTGCGTAAATCGAGCAGTCTGTACTTTTAAGAGAGGTCTAAACTAAGACACCGATTTGTCTCACCCCATCTTCCTGTTCATTCTTCATAATAATGTAGGCTATACATAATCTGTAATAAATATCCCTCGAACTGTAACCTTGGAAACATGTCCGTCGCATTCAAACCCGCTTTGTCACTCTCTACATCCATCCCCAGGGATGATCTCCAGTTCTGCATGGGTGAGAGAAATGTGCAATCCCAAGGTGTGTCTACAGTAAGATTAAGCTGTGTCTACGGTGAGACCAACTACAGTAAGACTAAGGTGTGTCTACAGTAAGACTAAGGTGTGTCTACAGTAAGACTAAGGTGTGTCTACAGTGAGACCAAGCTGTGCCTACAGTGGGAATACAAATACACAAATTCCTCCTTTTTTGTAAAGGTATTGATAGTGTGATAAAAGATACATATTGTACATACATACAGTACATAAATACTGTGAAAATGTTTTAATTTCTGAAACAAATAGTCATTCTCAGGTATGCCATTCCTCAATTGTTAATGATATGTTTTTTTCAGAAGGGGGTGTGATGGTATGATTCAGTACAGAATGCACAGTGTTCCCCGTCGCCCTAAATTCATCCAATCAGCGATCCTGATGTTCAGAGGTCACAATCCAATTGGCGACCCTGATGTTCAGAGCTCATGATCCAATCGGCGATCATGATGTTCAGAGCTCACAATCCAATCGGCGATCCTGATGTTCAGAGGTTACGATCCAATCGGCGATCCTGATGTTCAGAGGTCACGATCCAATCGGCGACCCTGATGTTCAGAGCAGTGTGTGAAAAAGGTGCACTTAATCTGACTGGAATCTGTGTTAAAAAACAGGCCAGGAGAGGGGCAGACGGGAGCAGCTGTTTTGGTCCGGGGTGTTTGAGAACCAACAGCAGCTGGAGGGCAGTGTTTAATAGCCCCCAATGTAAGGTGAAGTGGACCAGCTTTGAGATGGGGGTTGGAGGGGTCAGGCCGTTCTAAATATCCCCTCGATGAGGTCATTGCGGAGCTATTCGCCAAACGCCAACGGACAGCCTTTTTCAGTAAATTCACCTGGTTCTCCTTTCCTGGTAATAGAAAGGGAGAGAGGGAGGGAGAGAGAGAGAGAGAGAGAGAGAGAGGGAGAGAGAGAAAGAGAAAGAGAAAGAGGGAGAGAGAGAGAGGAGAGAGAGAGAGAGAGAGAGAGAGAGAGAGAGAGAGAAAGAGAAAGAGGGAGAGAGAGGGAGAGGGAGAGAGAGAGAGAGAGAGAGGGAGAGAAAGAGAAAGAGGGAGAGAGAGGGAGAGAGAAAGAGGGAGAGAGAGGGAGAGAGACTGCAGATAGGCCCAGACCCCCTCCCTTTCCAATAAGTCGCCCCCGCCCCTCCCCTCCACCCAGCTGAGAGAGGGAGAAATGCTTTTAGGTGAATCAAGTTCTCTAAAGAAACCCATCTTTTTCGTCCTTCCACCACCAGCAGCTTACAGAGGGATATGTGATCGTGCTTTGTGTTGTTCGCGTTGTTTGTGTTGTTTGCGTTGTTCGCGTTGTTTGTGCTTTTGAGTCCGCTCCCTGCCCAGACTCGGCAGTCAGCGCTTTGAAGTACACACGTAAGCTTTTTTTTTTTTCCTTTCTTTTTTTTTTTTTTAAATCCACGCGCTGCATTTTCATGAATGAAATGAAACATGCGGCTCGTTGGAAGTGGTGAGTGTGGTGCCCCAGCGCCGCTCGCTAGCGTTTCTCATCGCGCGCAAAGCCGTCTCCAGTGCAGAGCGCCTTAATTAAGACCCTCAGACACGGAGAACAGTCTGATCAATGTCACAGTCCCAGAGGCAGCGGAGGATCCAGGCGAACCGTCAGTCTCAGCGTTCACACGACAAGGCGCCCTGGTGCGAGAGCTTCAGCCCTTTCATGGCCAGGGCGATGGCTATTCCCATACCAGCTTTAGGCTGTATTAATGGCTCGGGGGTAACGTGTGTAAATCATTCATTGGAACACAGGGCTCCTGCACATGGTTTATATTTTGACTAAAAGAACAAGCTTTTTTTTGTTGTCGTTGTTGGCATTGCTGTTCAGACATTTGCTTTTGTTGCAATTGACATTACATTTTCATTAACTGACTTTTCTTTTCTCTTTTTTGAGATTTACCTCCTCCACGTGATACAGTGTAACACTGTCTGAATGGTGAACGCGATACAGTGTCATTTTCATTTGACATTTACATTTACTTTTACATTTTAGGCATTTAGCAGATGCTCTTATCCAGAGCGACTTACAAGATGTGCATTAATACATGGTAAGAACAATCATAGTTAGCGCACAAGATCAGTGCAGTAATACAGCGATAGACATAATTATAGGCAGCTGCATACCATACCTGTAACAATGGGAAGGAAAAGGTTCATTTTTTTAATTTTAATCAAAAAAAATTGATTTTATCAAATGAGAAGGCAGGGATACATGTACAAGAAGTGTTGAGCAGGTCGGCAGTGGTGATGGCAATAGGCTAGATGTACAGAATTCAGTGGTAGTGGAGTCTGAAAAGGTGTTTTTTTTTGCAGAAGATTGTAAGTGATTCCGCAGTCCTGACCAATTGCGGAAGGTCGTTCCACCACCGAGGGGTCAGGACAGAGAAGAGGCGAGACCGCGAGGAGCGGCTGCCGGGCACCCAGAAGGATGGGACAGTCAGTTTGCCAGAGGAGGCGGAGCGGAGGGGTCTGGCTGGGGTGTAGAGTGTGTTGAGAGTCTGGAGGTATGGGGAGCAGTTCCTCTAGCTGCCTGAAAGGCAAGCACCAGTGATTTGAATCTGATGCGTGCTGCGATGGGGAGCCAGTGCAGAGAGGAGAGTAGAGGGGTGACGTGGGTGAACTTGGGTTGATTGAACACCAGACGTGCGGCAGCATTCTGGACTAGTTGCAACAGCTTGATGGCACAGGCCGGTAGGCCTGCCAGCAAGGAATTGCATTAGTCCAGACGCGAGATCACCAGGGCCTGGACCAGGAGTTGTGTGGCCTCTTAGGTGAGGAACGGTCAGATCCTCCAGATGTTGTGGAGGGAGAATCGGCAGGTCTGGGTGATTGCTGCAGTGTAACACTGTCTGAATGGTGAACGTGATACGGGATATGCGATGGTGGCTCTGGGCCTGTATATTAAATATGAAATGAGCCGGTCTTCAGTATCGCTTGCCCTTTAAGTGGTACTAAAACCTTGACACAAAAAAAGCCTTGCTGAAATATGTTAGCATTTCTCTGAAAGCAGAGAAAATTAGCTTCTGCGTAAACGTAGAACGGAGAAGTCGTCCGATTTTGCTCAGTCTTTGTGAACGTTGTCTTCTACCTTACAGAGGGGCATTTGAAGGCAGCAATGTAGTATAATGATTAGGGAACTGGGCTTGTAACTCAAAGGTTGCAGGTTCAATTCCCAGGTAGGGCACTGCCGTTGTACCCTTGAGCTAAAGGTACTTAACCTGAATTGCTTCAGTAAAATATCCAGCTGTATAAACGGATTGTATGTAAAAGAAATGTAAAACCGTAAGTCGCTCTGGATAAGAGCATCTGCGAAATGGCTAAAATGTTAAATGTAAATGTTACGAGAACCGTTAAATAAAACTGAGAATAGCTGAACTACCGAATCATTGATTTGATTTTTTGTCCCCACCCGACATTCCCCTTATTTAAATCTTCACACCTTCTGTAAAACAGTTTGAGGTCATGTAGAGGTCACACTTAATCCACCCGCCATTCTGTCACAGGATAAGCAGCCGTGCATTACACCCCCCACCCACCCCAAAAAACTGCCAATTCTGCTCAGTGGATTACGCCCGTACCACACTGTATGAGAACATGCTCACTGAGCAAGTCCTTCTGAGGAGAGAGAGAGAGAGAGTGTGTGTGTGTGTGTGTGTGTGTGTGTGTGTGTGATAGAGAGAGAGAGTGTGTGTATGTGAGAGAGAGAGACAGTGTGTGTGTATGACAGAGTGAGAGTGTGTGTGAGA